>CM073133.1:28447397-28757397 GCA_037039145.1 Fundulus diaphanus | reverse complement strand
GACTTTTGTTATGAACGTGGATTAATTCAGCAAGTAAAAAAGAAAGAATTTAAACATCGAGAAAAATCGCTGGCGATGTAGCAAATCAAGATAAAGCACATTTCAATATAAATCACAAAAATCTACTGAATTTCTAAAGCCTCATTAGACTTTGTGTGATAAGAAAAAAAAGAGGAGGGGAAAAAGTCTGTAAAACCAAAACCTATTGCCATACTTTCACATTTCTCCAGACCTGGAAACTGTAAAAAAAAAAAAAATTCTAGGCTGCACAGAAACTGTCGACATTTCATTACACTTCAATAAACTCTCTTTTAGACCAGTAGTCTCTGCACTAGTTCAGTTTGACACGTAGCTGTTGTTTGAAAACAAGCGTGCATGTAACGAGGTCCTACATACTATTGAAGTCCTGTCATAGTTGGATTTTCTGCCCTGTTTTTCAGTGTAAGCTGAGACTTTCTGTGCCCTCGCCCTTGATCCATGCTGAGCAGCCAGACCTTTCCTCCTCCTGTTATCAGCAACTCGAGCCCAGAATTATTATTATTATTATTATTATTATTATTATTATTATTATTATTATTATTATTATTATTATTATTATTATTATTATAGTAGGGGGCTGCACAGTGGTGCAGTGGGTAGCGCTGTTGCCTTGCAGCAAGAAGGTCCTGGGTTCAAATCCAACCCTGGGTCTTTCTGCATGGAGTTTGCATGTTCTCCCTGTTCATGCGTGGGTTCTCTCCGGCTTCTTCCCACAGTCCAAAAACATGACTGTTAGGTTAATTGGTCTCTCTAAATCAGGGGTGTCAAACGTACGGCACGCGGGCCGGAACCGGCACGTAGAACCATTTAGTCCGGCCTGGCGGCCAAATGCATTATCATTATTCAACAATGATTGCCGAAAAAAAAACGTTTCATTGAAAACCTGCAGTTCCTATATTGTCCACGAGTGGCGCTGTATTATTCAGAGCAGACAACAAGCAGTACTCTTTGAGTTCCGGGTCAGAGGTGAACTCCTCCGTGTTGTTGCTGCTAATGCTAGCAGTGCTAGTGCTGCCGTTTTTCCTAAATTACTGAAGGATATTGTTGAATCAAGTCCAATTAACCCAGACGAAGGATTCCATTGGGTGTTTTCTGGCAACCACTCGACGGTGAGTTGTTTATTTTAATGTCGCTTTTATATTATAGTATAAATGCGGTTGGCTACACGCCCGCTTAAAATGTATGTATTGGCATCTTAAAAATGGTCTTATCGCTTAAAAGATCGTTCTATTTTTGTTCATTTTGTGGCCGAATAAGAGAGATGTTCTCAAAGCGTTAAATAAACCATTTGATTTTTCTAAATTTTGTCTTTTAAGGATAATTTTAAGTTACTTTTCATTAAATTTGTCATTTGCCTATGGAACTCTGGATGGATGGCAGTTTAACCGTCTTTAAGTGCTAATTTTTGTTTTTATTTATGACCTTGTTTAGGTCAGGGTTTTTTCCCCCTGTTCCGACCCATGATGGGAGCTACCTGATGACCGCAGCTGTGCGGTAGGATTTAATTGAACCGGGCTATTTCATTTTCCCGGACCTATTGCTGTGGATCATAGACCAAAAAAAAAAAAAAGAATCATTTATTGATGGACCATTAATCATCCTGCAAACAAAAGGACAGACTTAAATAAGAGAAAGAAACTCTTGGGTGTTGTTAGGGTTATTTTTTTGTTGTTTTCCTGTTGTGTTTGTTTATATTCATAGGAAAATCATAATACTATTATTGAATACCTCCCTAAATGTATGTAAAAATTTAAGTTAGAATACAATAAGTACTTGTCTGTTATTCACACACAGGCTCCTCAGCCGAACCTTTCTGACTGCCTCTTACCATATATGGCTGTAGTCAGGCGCCAAGCTTTAATAAGCGTTACAATCGGAACTAACAGCAGCACTGAGCTTCAGATGTGGAACATTGATTTTTCAACATCTTACAATCACTGTGACCAGTTCCTTTGCATAATGCACTTAAATAAATGTTTAACTGAGTAAAAGTATTGTTGAAATTGCAAATACTTTTCTTAAACTCTGAGGTTATTCTTAATATGTTTTGTAAAAGGGAAATTCGTTTAGTATAAAAATCAACAGCAAGTCCACTTTTATTAGTTCTATTTAATCTTGCAATGAGTTTACATGTGTGGCCCCTTTGAGATCAGATTAAGCTGAATGCGGCCCCTAGACCAAAATGAGTTTGACACCCCTGCTCTAAATTGTCCTTAGGTGTGAGCGTGTGCTCGGAGGTAAGCTGGTAGAAAAAGGATTCTGCTTCTAAGCTGTTTGAAAAGTTGTTTGAGCAACAGCTAACTCAGAGGACTGAATTGTTGCTAAGAAATCAGGCTGTACAAGTGCTTGAGATGTGGGAAAAAAAAGGACTGCAGGATCATAACAGTCAACCAACAACAATTATCATTTTGAGCACTTCAGATCTCAAAGGCTTCTAAATAATGGCAAACTAAACTAGAAGAGACTGCTGCGTGCAACCTCAGAAATATGTTGTAAGCAGGAATCTACAGAATTTGGAACCTGCAAAGTTGTCATATAAAGCAGCAAAGAAAAAGAAGAGAAGGAGAAGAAATGTGCCGTTTTAAAGCTCACTGGTGTCTGTGTGCATGTATCCAGTGGAGTCAAATACATTACCCGGACAAGCTCCTGTGGGAACGGGCCTCTGGAGTTCTCCGGCACATTGATTGGAGGGATGACCCAGTCTCTTTTTATGCGTTTCAGTGTGCTGTCCGCGTTTTGCGACGGAAACACTATTTCGTTTAAATGTTTCAACGTGACTGGAGGTACGGCACGTTCCTGGACCTGCCAAAAGGAAATGATTTAGTGATTAGATATATGCAGTGGAGTGTGAGTACAGACGTTTTTAAACACCCTGGAGGAATGGCTATGAGGTTGGCAGTGCCGATCTGTGGGTGGGTTTGCAACAGACAGAAATAGCCCAACGACATTTTCACAGCTAACTAAAGAATTCCTAAAGACGTTGGTAATCCAGTGACTAATGCCATTTCTAATGCCACTTGGACGTTTGCGCTCTAAACAGCAATTGGATAACACATAATGTGATGTGCACATTCAGGTCCAACTCACAATGACCTGAAATTTCTATCTGATGGTTTAACTTTGAGTAAAAGCTGATAAAAGCAAAGAGTTTTAGGCAAAGGAATGCACCAAGAAATCATTTGGTAATGGGAAAAGGGTTTTAGCTTGACTGGCCACATAGAAACTCAAACATCCATATTTATTTTACCATCAGTGAACACACCTCTCAGTGTAGAAGTTGTTATTGAGGGAAGTCAATCATTTTCACCATCAGTGAGGTGGGTATAATGAAGTTAAAAGAAACAGAAAAAAACAATAAGAAGCTAATGAAATATATGTTCTTCCACACATAGACCTATATTGACAGTTAGGAACACCAATATACGATGCAAAACTGATCTCTCCCTCTGTTCTTGAAATAAATAACCAGTCACTCAAATAAGGGCTTTTTTAATGCTGTCCAATGGGGTTATAGAAAATGAAATTGGAATCTGCTAAAGTTGGTAAAGGCTGGCGAGAGCTTTGCCAAAGCCGAGAGATCAGAAACCGGCCACAAAACTCTGAACGGTTCAGCCTTTGGTGAAGTTAGAACGTCTGCTGTGCAGTTTGATTTAGTGTTTAAGCTCATTACCAAACACTATTTATGTTATACAGGTGAGAGTAAAAAAAAAATCCCTGCTCTGGAGCAATGTGCTGGCATGCGCCTGGAAAATTAAAACTATAAATTCGACTTGTGTGAATAAAATACTGCTGACGCTGACCCTTTCCGAAATAGTTAATTAAAGAAAATCTCTTGGCAACAAACAGGCTTCCATTCAATGCACATTTTAAATCCTCGTTTAATCAAATGAGACCATCTGTTCTGGTTTTCTTTAAAGCGCTGAATTCAAACAGTACTTATTGTGAGGGTACGTATGCCTTGAAACACCTTGAAATTGCTTCCGTAGCCTCACTCCTGCGACACTGGATTGTTTTAAATGGCAGATCTTCTTCTTATGTACTGATAAAACCCACCCACATAGACGTACCGGCTTCCATAATGGATCTGCCATCCTCCCTCAGCAGTAATGAAAAAGATTTGAAACAAAGGAGGGTGGTACCTGAACCGCCAGACACTATGCACGCACATGGTTCACATTGCCTATGCTGCTCCAGAGACTAAGAAGACTCAAGTGCTGCCTGAGAAAGTTAAAATACCCTTGAACTGAATAAGATGGGGAGGAAAATGGCAAAACAAAGTCAATAACTAAAGTCTGCCCATGTTAATAGCAGATATGATTTCTGTTCTCAAACTGCCACTCCCTCCAAGCGACCTTCCTTAGCGTCGCCTGTTAATATCTGAACACTGACAGCTTGTTAGGTAGCCAAGTACTGCAAACTACAACGAAGCGCCTTGTGCAAACACAGAAATTAATTACCACTTTTTCACCTTATAACATGACTCACATACCCACACTCTTCCTCCCAACATCTGGGGAGATGTCACAGAGCTTCCACTAATCATGTTTGAAATCCGATTATACCGCTTTCACACACCGAAACGGCAGAGGAGGCAAGCGGGCAGATAGCGAAGGAGCATGCCTCAGAAATATCTATTACCCTATTAAAATGGCTGCGAGTGAGACCAGTAATTATTTGGAACTTGCATCTGGAATGATGAATGGCGTGGCGGATGTGTTCAGCCCAACGCTGAACAGATCTGTCTCTGGTGCACTGGAGGTCTGTACCCATCCACACTTAGCCCGCACTTTCCATCTCCAGATTAAAAGTCTTCTTCAGCCTCCCAGAGAGTGTTGGACTGAGTGATGGCCTGAGTGTTTGTAAGTGTGTAGAAGGATTACATGTGTGTGCGGTTGCCCTTTCAGAAAAGAGAGAAGAAGAAGAAAAAAAAAAAAGATCTGTCTTCTATTTCCTCACACATTTTTCTCCGAGTGGGGTAGAACTAAAGTTTAAATTGTGATGGAGACAGAGGGTAAGGAGTTTTGAACTCATTAATGAGGATATTGTTTGGTTGCCATTGATTAAAATGTTTCCCAAGGCTAGCACATTAATTGTGCCATTAAAAAAAAAAAATGCAATTGTTGATGGGATAAAAAGTTGTCTGATGATTTATGGCGACGATAGAGCTTGGCGGTGGGGGTGGTTGTTTAGGGTAATAACAGCTTATGACTTCAAAACTGCAACACCCTAATTTCATTATGAATCAGGGCAAATTCAAAGCTATAAACAACCAAATGACTTGTTCATTTTTGTCCACATATAACATAACTGTAGTCTTTTCACATTTCTAATGCCAAGCTTAAAAACATTGACCTGCATAAAACTGAGTACATGTGGGGACGCACCAAAATCAAATCAGGATTGGCCAATTTTCCCTTAATTGGCCTCAAATGGTGATTGATTGAACAAATAATGAAAAAAATAAAAAATCTGAATTTGATTTTTAATGAATACATCAAAAGACAACTCTGAGTTGTAGGTTTCTGAGTTTAATACATACCATGATAACGGGGAAAATCTTAATATTCCGTTATTTGAGTTGGACTGAAAACTACAACATTATTAAAAGAACATGGAGCAAAAAAAATACATAAATAAATAAAATTGAATTTGGCTGAAATCAGAATCAGCAGATCAAAACTTTAAAGAGGACTGGAAATCGGTATCGGCCAAACACAGCTTGATCGGTGTATAAGTACAGATTTCAACAACATGACGTACCAACAGGAACCTCTTCCAGCAAATAATGCCATAAAATCACAACCTGCACAAGTTTTATTTTTGCTGAGCCGACTTGTGCCAACAGCACTAACGCAAACTCTATTTGTTTTATCTTTGCATCCATGTAAATTTGTCACCCACCTTTCCTGGGACGATTTCTTGTCACAATAAATCAGAAATAGTATAGTAATAGTAATAGTAATATCATCTTTATTGTCATTGAAACATACATTGAAACATACATTACAACGAAATTTGTTCTCTGCTTTTAACCCATCACCCTTGGGGAGCAGTGGGCTGCCATGTGCGGCGCCCGGGGAGCAATCTGGGGTTAAGGGTCTTGCTTGACCCAGAGTGCAGGCGCTGGGGATCGAACCAGGTACTCACATCCTTCTCTGAGTGCAAGCGCACTGCTCTAACCACTAGGCCAACACTCCCCCTTACAAATAGCCAAAATACTTTAAAGTACTTTAGCAGGCTTAAAGGAAAAGCGCACTGGACTTTGCAAAAGCAAGCAAAATTATTGCATTTGGGTTTTCTCATCAAGACTCCACAAGGCCAATCATTTAGCATCAAACGGCAGTAATTACTAACTTATGCAAATAAATGCTTTCTGGTCTCCTCTTAGAAAGTGTATGAATACAGTAATAAGCAACTGAAATCAGCCTGGATGTACTTTTATATGTACCCCCCCCCCCTTCACTGTGAGCTGCAGAGAATGTTAAATGGGCCCATTCAGATATCCACCATCTTTAAGTGAAGTTAAACGTCTGGAAAAGAGCAGGCCTTTAGCTGCAGCCTTCCTTTAAGCTTCGTTGCAGCCTGGCACATGCAATGTGCCAGGCCTTTTTTTTTTTTTTGTCAAATTCCCCTCATCCTCTGCCAAATAAAATGCTGACATGTGAAACACATGGCCACAGACACTAACAGATGAGCAGCTTTCTCCAGCTCACACAGATGCTTTCCATATTCCGCCCGCCTGAAACGAGGCGTGCCCTCCTCTGGAAGACAAAGCGGTGACCTCAGAGAGTTCAACTTTACTTAAAGCTATTCTGCACTCGATCTTACCCTTCACTGACCATGCTGATATAACATTTGTGCTTCTGGTAAATTGACACATTCGGTTCTAATTAAGCAAGCATCCATCCTGTCTTGTGGAACACCTGCTGCAATTCAGGGAAGCAGTCATCTGTGAATGTACAGCAGGTATAAAATGCATTATTTATCTGCTGTAAGGGCAGAAACGATCGCTTTGCATTTCCCCAGCTATAATATCAGGCACCAAACAAACGAGAGCATTACAGGGAAGCTAAGATTACTCACCTGCGTGGGAGGCATCATCTTGACTTGTGTCACCCATTGCTGCTGAGTGGTGGCGTCTACAGCCTTGATCAGCAAGGACGAAGCAGGGGCTGCAGTGCGCTGAAGAGTCCTCGCAGCGTAAACTACTCCGTCGTCCTCTATCCGGAAGTCAGATGGATTGCTGCATTCGAACCGCACCAGACCTCCTCGGCCACAGCTGACAAACTTCACTGCAAGAAAAAGTGGCAGAAGGATTTCAGCTTAAAATTAGACAAACCGGGGCGAAAGCGGGGAATGGAGACAAAGGGGCGGAAAGAGAGTCGGCGAGACAGAAAGCCCACAAAGGTTTTCTGATTCTTCTTCTCGCTTATACATTATTCACTTCAAGCTGTTGCCCAAAGGTACAGCTCCAAACAAGTGAAGGGGAGGAAAAAGGGAGGAGAATAACTTGCATGAAGACGGGAAGTGTGCTCCTTAAGGGATATTTAATGTAATATATTTATATATATTTATAATATATAAAAAAAGTCTGAACAATACATTTAAAATGTGATGTTGACAACGCTGAATGCCTTGCAGTCGTAAGCTTTACAAAACAAGAAAAAACAAAAAATGAACACAGTTTTAATATTTTAACATTTCAAATGCTGAAAAAGCTTCTTTTTTTTTTTTTTTTGCTTCAGTAAAAGGCCATCGCATGCTAGTTTTGTCCCCCGTGACACACGGGGATGTTTTCCGCGGACGACTACGGCGCACGGCTCCTTGAGATGCTAGATTGGAGTTTGATGTTTATTTCATAAGCGAGAGCGCACAGAAATCCAAAACCCGGTGCGCACACATCCAGTCGCGGCAGACAGGTGGCTCGCCGGGGCCCCGTGTCCCACAGGCGCGGCGGCGGCAGGGGTGCAACACCGTTTCATGTTGCGGCTGAGTGACAGGGCAACACTAGCCGCGCATCTCCTGCATATGCGCACGGCATCAAACGCACACCAACGCCTCGGCAGCCAAGAGCGTCGTCGCATGTGTGGAAACGTGCCGTTGTGTTGTTTAAAGAGATCATAATGTTGCCATATATCATTTATATGAAGGCTACAACGAAGCGGTCATGAATTATTAAAGCAGATGTGAAACTACTTAACAAAAAAACAACAAAAAAAGAGACAACAAGCGCTGTGAACGTGGGCGCGTCATCTTCTTTGAGCCGATACCGTTGGGACCTACTGATGTCTACAGAGTATCAGCTGCGCTTGGCGAGCATAAAGTTCCTCTGAGCTCGAGGAAAAGATACCGCCGACCAGTTTGGGGTCTGAAGAAAACCACAAGTACGCCACATCCTGGAAGTATTACATTTTTCAGTGATGTGGGTAACTTTAAAGCACTTCCTGCATAACAACCTGCAGGTTACACAGAACTGCCATTCAGCCGAAATGTTGCCTTGCAGCGCACACAGAATGAAGGTTATAAAGCTAAGGTTTCAACAATGGAAATGGAAGATGACAGCATCTTTCTTTTAGACCATCTCCTTACTGCCTATTTCGGTTCAATTACCCTTGACCAATTAGCTTTTTTCTCCCCTCTTTGAACTCGGCAACGCTGACACTAGATAAATCGCTCTCTTTCTGATGCTTTGGCTTTAAAACCAGGTGCCTGTAAGCTCAAAGCCCTGAGGCAATCACCAGCCATCTCAAGTCAGCAGCAGATCCTCCGACGGATGTAGAATACAGAGTAAGGGACTGTCAAAATAACTCACAATGCAGCAGAAGGCTGTCAGGAAATTTAAGAAACTTCACCGTTTTTAAAAGTGGGCAAAGTCTTAGGCAATTTTCACTGCATCTTCAAGAAAAGGCTTTCCTGCAAACAGAAGTGAAGCTTGGCATTATCGTAACGCACAACAAAAGAACCACATTATTCAAAATCAATTAAATTGTTTAAAAATGCTTTTTGAAGAACATGGACCTGCCAATTCAGATTTCAGCCGATTCATTTTTAATATTAAGTTAATGGAAACAGAATGCAGCCGATTTGTTCTCCTCGCCGTGGGTGGTAATTAATTCTTTATAACAGGAGCAGAGGAAACAACTTGTGCGAGCAGCTGCTGTAAAATTCAAATAAAATAAGCATAGCTAGCAATCTGAACACGACAGCACCCATGCACCTTTCTCTAAAAAAAAAAAAATGTAGCAAACTTGAGCTCAAACGTTTCCAAAAGGCTCCAGCAGGTTCCACAACAAATACACCTTCCTATTAACTGTTTAAGCCCGTTGGACCTGATTTCGGGCCCATCAGAGCTACACCTATTTTATCATGCTTTAAAATTAGGTCAGAAACAGTTTTCCCTTTCCTAAATCCCTCTAACGATGGTTTTAATTTTTATAAAACACAACCCTATATTTAAAACCCTGTGGTTTTACAGCATTTTAAAAAACACACAAAATGCCATTTAAACATTGTTGACTCAAAAAAATGCTTTGCTGCACAGATGCTTAATCTGTTATAGTGAAGATGTGGATATACACAAAGTCTGAGGCTTTTCAAAATTTCATGAAAACCCTTTTGAAAATATAGGAAATGTGTTAACAGGAAAATTACAATATATTTAGGCCAAAATGTTCAACTAATCATGGATCGCTTGAAGTTTCTTACATTGCTCGCGTTTCCTCTTATATGATTTTTAAACACCTCTCAGGGACTAAAAGTAGCAACTTTGTGTCTTCTTCCCTCTAACAAATTCCACTGAATAGTGTTGCTGCAAAATGTAGTGTTAATAACATATTGTGCATTCACTGACTGCAAAATCTGACGTTTTACTTTTGTAGCTTGCCGATTACCTGCCATGAAAATTGGCGGATTTTAGTCAACGGATAATTTCAGATCTCCACTACAAAAGAAATACCCGTTTTAATTCACCAACGCCATGGTAATCAAAACCTAAATATTTAAAGCGACATATGTCCAGTGGTCCTAAATAGGTCAACCAAAAAGTGGCCGTGGTTTTGCTCTAGTAGTTTTAGCTAGATGTTGGCAGTGTGTGCAGTTTTTTTCGCCCCACTCCCTTCGGAGAGGCTGCTCTACAGTCACTCTCCCCGGCATCGCAAGCTGCCAGCAGCTCCAATCATAATGTATGGGAATGTCCCGCACACATCTATTCATGTCTCCGACAGACTCTGGTGGCTCATAACGCCACAAAAAAAGAATACAGCGTGCGATTCAGCTGCAGGTTATCCATCTCCAGATGAATTGGCTCCCCTAGGTAAAGGGTAAAGGGTGGAGAGAGATCTTGGTTGCCACACCCTATCACACATGTCACCACGGGCAGGACGATAAAGGCTCGATTTGGGCAGAAATGCCGATGCAGCACAGAGAAGAGCTGGGGGTTGGGGTAGAAAAAAAAAAAAGGGGGGGTGAAAGCAAGAGGGGGAAACAGGCATGTCAGCAGAAAGAACTGTCCAACTAATGCCCTGAACCAGAGCCCAAAATTACCTCCGACTCAATGATCCCATTCACAGCTTGGATACATCCCCCCCCCATCCCTACTCCCTTCCCGGACAACACAAAAACCCCCTGTAACCTCTCCACAGTCCAAGAGTGGCTCTGTATTGTTCCCACATCACGTGATAACTCTAACTCAGACAGACACAAATAGTTTGCAGAGAAAAGGGGGAGAGGGGAAGACATTTCATTTGGGCCACAGGACGTGGACTCGTCCACTACACGGGGGCAGAGAAAATGTTCCAGAATCTCATCTTTAATGCCCGGCTGCCAACTGCACTCGCTTGGACGCCAGCACACTGAACTTCCTCTAATGTGCTGCTAATGCGACAAGAGCGAAACCTCTCATGTGAGATCATCCCGGTACGCCATCATTTCTTCTGAGAAGTGAGGTCACCGACAGCTGAGAAATGCCCAGCATAGGTGTTTCATCAGCGGCTGTGAGATATACGCGCACCGGTGCAAACGCTCGGGTGTCAATCTCCTGACCCGACCCGCGCAAATCGCTCTACACCCCTGGACCGAGTGCATAATTCACAAATGAATTTGACCGGGGTTAGCAGAGCCGACCTGAACCTGGCGATGATACAAGGCAATGTGAAGCAAAGGCTCAAACTGAATGTTCATCCCAGCCAGCGCCACCGTTTCTACAATCCTGTTGAGCCCCAGTGGAGCCTGCTCTGTGATAGCTCAATTCAAACTGCTGTGATATGAAAGTCTAAGCTGGTTTAAAAACTGGGGGAGAACACAGTAAATTAAGGTCAGCATTCTCTAGCTGTGCGGAGTCTTTTAGTGCAAACCACAAAAAAAAATATCCCCAACAGCATATTCTGTAATCGGCCAATTATTGCACAAACTGCTAAAAGCACAATGTGCTAATGGAACACAAAGTAAGATTGCTGCTTGCTATGCGTAATTGCTCATGCATGTTCTTTTTTAGCATTGTGGGGTTTTTTTTAAAGGCTATCGTTATGATGGCATATATTACAGCTTTGGGGCTGGTAAATAAGACCATTGTCTAATATAATTTGTCTTGTTCCTCTTAAATAAAGAGTTTTTTTTTCCTAATAGTGCTTAAAGTGTGCTTTTTTTTAAAAAGGAGAGCATCCATAAAAAAAACTAAATACTGGAGTGACTGAATACGCCTCACTAAACAAAGACTTCCGGATGCAAAGAGACGATGGAGGTATAGTCCTGTTTTCCACAAATAGCATATTCTTCAGAGACGGTGAACAGTTTGTAGTCCGAGCTTTAATGTGAAATGAGGATAGTTAATTTTGCCAGTCTAAACACTTGAAGGCAGGGCTCTTCAAGCGCATGCATTTATAGACGGACATACAATGTTCAGGGGGATTTGCGTGAAGAAAAAAATATCTCTGCAGTGCCGCTGCCAATTAAGAAAGCAAAAGGAGAATAGCATCAGAGCTAAAAAATACATAACAAGCAGCTGGCTCATTTTCGTAGCTTGATTATAGTGACCGATCCCTGAGCTCTTGGTTTTGTTCTTAAAGCTGCTAGATCAGTTGAAGGATTCTGGCAAGGCTGTCAAAAACGTATCGGTACCACGCTGCTTTTATAACAACACACACACGATTATCCAAACTGAGGAGGATACGCACCATAAATGTATCTTGTATTCCTTTCTGCTTGGCCTGTACCAAACAGTTTTTTTCTTTTCTTTTAAGTAAAAAAAAAAAAAAAAAAAAGTAAAAAAAAAAAAAAAAGAAGGTGCAGCAAACTGGCTCCAAGGATATAGGCATGTTCCTAATTTGCTTGACAGGTACGTTTTTCCAAGTCACGTTTAAACATTTATACATTTGTTCCAGGGGTAAAGTCACCTCATTTTAACAACTACTTTATTCTCAAGTCCCTCAAGCCAGTGTTCTCTAGATTTGCTATAAAAGATACATCTTTGCTGGGCCGACTTAAAAAGCTAGGAAAGAAATGATCTCTTTAAATACTTCCACTATAATGTTCCAACGCCAGTATTCTCCAATTGCTTTTCATTCCTGTTGCAAAACTGGCCTCACTTAACAGAAAATATGTTTGTTTTTTCAAGTAGTATTTTGCGTCTGAAAATTAGCAGCCTCTGAGTTTATAGTGTATATGAACCAGCAGGGGAAACATGATTATTTAAGGACTTTGTTGAGTAAACAAAATGATTCTGTGTTTTCCATCACGCTGACAGTCGGGCATTGTGTGGATTAGCGTGCCACTGGAGCCAAGAACTGATAAGGCTAAGCCACATCCTTCTGCAGTTATCAGTGCATTGCTACGAGGAATTTGTTCAACGGGTTATTGAGACGAGCGACTTGATACACAGGGTTTAGAGAACCATAATGACCGCGCTGCTAAGATATCAACCGCTCAGGAACCACAATACTCATTTTAACATCTACAAATTAATAGATACACATACATGTGCACGTATAAACTGTTGCCGGAAGACACTTAATAGGTAAAAGTATACAAAGGGGTAATCTCTGCTGATACTCACACCATCTTTAACATTCTATAACTGTCATTAGTGTAGCTAGCATCGCTAAAACAACAGTTTCAGCCTGTTATCTGCTAAAAGTTTCTCTTAGGCCCAAATGAAAGGCTGAATTTTCTCATTTCAATACTAAAAACCTACGTTTGTTTTATTTGTATACAAATTAACATCTCCACTTCATTTAGAAACTGCCTGATAAAAAAAATTTTTATTTCTTAACAAAACTGTAAATACATTCTGATGGAAAGAGGTTTTAAAAAAACTTACTGAGTCTAAAAACAAGAAATTCATCTTCTTTCTTCTGTACAAAAGAGTTTATTTGGTCCTCTGACCCAGTGGTGCTTCAGTAGGGTTGCGTTCCCCAACAAAAACACATCAGATATTTCAGTTTCCGACCATTCAGCCACCCAACTGGGCCAATAAAGCTGGAAATCCAGTCACCAGTCAATTTGTGGTAACACCACTATAAAAAAAACTCAGGCTATGTACACACGTCTTCTTAAAAATTAATATCTTCCCCCTCCATATTTTTTTTTATAAAATTGTAGACAGGATTGTTTTTAGTGACGTTTTATCCACCTGAACCCGCACAAACACGGGTGTTTTAAACATGCCAAACGCATAGGGGGCATTGTACCGCAAAGCTAAAACCTAAGTCAGCCTATGACAGGTAGCTGCGGTAAAACAGCTGACCTCCAAACGCTCTCTCTCCTTTCCACCTTAACGTATTGGAGCAGCTGGGCATAAAAACAAAGGCGCCAAAAAGTCTGAACCAGCTGTAATGTCTATAACGTTCAGTGAATGCTATTACTTTGAAGTCTAGACACCGAGGAGAAGACAGGAAATGCGGTCTGGTTGTCAGGGCAACGTCAGTTGGAAAGAGATGCCATTGATTTCGTAGCAGTGAATTTGTCCAGTTTAACATTGATTAGACGCGTATTGTAAACAATCACAACACCAACGTAAAAATCGGCACCTCTCTGATAGCTTTCATTTTTCCTCCACTGCATGGCAAAGTTGATAACAATGGTCGCCTACGTGACGTCACCATCGCGTTATTTGTCACAGGCTGTGATGCGCTGGACCCTAAAGCACCATTTTTAGAAATCATTGTTTTTAGTGATGTAAAACTGAGTTTTGGTGTGGATGAAAGACATCTGGACTAGACCTAATTTTTCCAGTCTTAGGAATCAAAAACAAAAACACCTAAAACAACAAAAAACACCTAGTTTCTGTTATGGTTATTTTGGCCAAGCAGTTAATATGTCCTACCAACACGTTCCTCCTACATATCCAAATGGCAGTAGGCAACACAGAGTTATGGTTTTTAGGCCTTATTCACATTGAAATCAGCTTTTGCCGAAACGATCTACAAACATGTTCACCCATACAAAAACATGACCCAAAAAGTGATAGAAACAATTCCAGGTCTGTATGAAGTAAAGTTAGGAAGTCAATGGACCACCCCCCAAAAAGGCTGGCGTAGAGCACATGCTTTTAGCTAGCTTACATCATGTCCACTTCAAAATCAAGGGCTAAATTTCTGTCTACAACAACAAAAAATATACAAACTTAAAAACACCAAATTTTCCTTGGAAACTCATAAGCTTATAAAATACGAGTTTGCAAACCATCTGTTCTTTAAAACAAAAACAAAAAAAGAAAATACTATCTTGGGGGCCCTAAAACCTCAGGGGTCCCTGGGCTACTGCCAGAGTAAGCCCTTGCCCAAGTCCAGCACAGGTGACAATACTAATTTTAGAAAATGCAGCCCTGTACATCCATCACTGCAAAGCCATGGGGTCGCTACAGCACTATCTCAGGCATTTTAAGCAGGACAAAAAGTTAAACCTCATCCCTGAGGTTCGGAATGGGGGAAGATGCAACCATAAATCATTCATGGCGCATCATTATGCTTTAACAAAAACTAAAACGGCATAACAGTAAGAATATTTGGACTAAGATAAGAATTATTTGGAATCTTAAAACTAATTTGCAAAAGAACAACTAGTTCTTGTTTCAATAGTGGGAAGTGTGGGAGAAATGAAAAGAAATCCTTTGCCTAAATTAGATGACAGAGCAGGTGTTACATTCCTTGATCTTTTATTTTGAGGTTAATACTAAAAAGGCTAAAGACAGGTCTTCAAGGAAAGCAGCCAACTGGTTTATTAGCTTGTCATCGTGAGCCCCCATGCCTGTGGATTCAAGCTGAGCCCATGTTTTCTGAAGAGGCTGATCACGAGGGCCAGGCACTAAAAGTGACTCAATGCAACCTGTAATGTGACATTATTGGGGTCTTTTGATCTCCAAAGCATAGACTCAAAGCTATTTAGTGCCTCCCCTTGATCATTTGTGTCAAAATACCATCATGAAAATCAAAGAGGCAGACAAACAGCCGGTGACCAGGAATGAGATAACCCCTACTGGCACTTTCCCTGAGTCTCGCAAGACTTTTTAATTGCAACAGCAGAGGTGTTTCAGTCGCTGAATTGTTACTAAGAAGAAATGTAAGGACAGCCTGTATGTTTGTGCCTAGAACTGTACCAATTATTGTTTTCCAGGACAAGAATTCAAGCGGGATGAGGGACTGATGCAGCATTTACGGAATATATAATTATTCTTAGAAACACAAGAAAGGCAAACGTGTGGTCAAAATGTGGTGGGTGCAAGACAGATGTGTGTGCAAAAGCATTACAGGGTTTAGCAGGAGCTGGGAACATATTGTATCAATCAAATCCTGACCACTAACATATTGGCTGGGCATGCAGCAAAGAATTAACAAATGGCCTCATTTTGGGATTAGGCAGCATGAACAGCTGATGATGAATTATTCTACAGGAGTGGCTTAAGAGAATGTAAAAAAAAACTAATATTACCATTGTGTGTGAAGAAGAAGCCTACCGAGCTTTTGTTACTGCTGCTGCATACGAAGGAACTTTTCAATCAGAACAGGTAAAGCTACTGAAATATGTCTCTGCGGAGTCAAATTTGTGTCTTCCGACTAAATTATTCCGGACTGTTTGTCCATCAGAGAGACGTAAAAGGATGGCCTAAATCAGATTTTGACATTGAATACAGCCAGACTGCTGTGCGTCTCTGTGTATGCACATATTAAATGAAATACACTGAGAACGTTCCAAGACAATTAACGGACAGGCAGGACCTTTACCGGGAGACAACAAACCACACACTTAATTAAAACTTTGATTTGCACTGGACAAAGGGTCTGCAAATGAACGCTCAAGAAGACAAAGCTATTTCCCGGGAGATTGACCACGGAGGAACCCATTTGTACGTTATCAGTTTTGATAAGATTAGCAGTTGTTTATTAGAATGTGATTAAATTCTGACAAATTGCCAAACCCTCTTGTGTCAGAACTTGACAAGGAGTTCATTTAAAGCAGAAAGGGAGCGGATTGAGCCGATGTGATTAATGACCGCCGTGCATGACGGGTGGCTGTGGCCTGCCTCCCTCCCAGCCCCCCGCCGTGTTACTATGCCCGACACCTTCACGCTTTCATTACATTGCGGTCAATACCACAACATGAGTAACCAGCCAGAATAAACAAGATGGTGAAGATAGTCAAAAGTCAATGTCGTGTAACAGGATGAGAATAATATTCAAATTTGCATGCACCGCTTGCCACCGCCTCTTTAATGAGCTGTGTTCACACACACTCACAGGTGAGTGGAAGTTGGGATGGCCTGCATAACTATGCACGCAAAAAAAAAATACAAGCATAAATAAGTCCTGCTGCACACATGGAAAATAGAAGAAAGAAAACCCAACTAGGCAGAACAGGAAATTTTGTTCTGTTTATATAGAGAGCACAGGCTCCAAAGTCTCTGGGTTGTCGTTTGACCAATTGCCATGTTGGTTTCATTGATGGCGGGATGCAAGCTAGAATACCTCAGGACACCAAAGCTCTTATGTTGGGAAGGAGTCATTTCTCACCCTTACAACCCACTTAAAATGTGCCCATAATAGTTTTAAAGGGCGACGTAGGTACACCAAAATGCAGCCTTTGGCAGAAGTCCCAAAAATGGAAATCAGCCTCACTGACAATAAAATCTGTGGTGGCTGTTAAATTTGAAATTTAATACAGACAATATTTGCATTTTAGGATTCCACACTCTGTTCCAAGTGCAATTTTCTATGAAAGGCTTTGGCCCATTTGCCATATTAAAAGAAAGGTAGTTTGCTAATTATTTTGGACTCAATTGGGAGAGAAAAAAAAGGAGGGAAAAGTATATTCTCAGAAATAACAGGATTTGGACACTTCCTGCATTTAACCAAGTTTGATAAATGAATTAAAAATAGATATGGGAGCAAAAAAACTCTGCTTTTGAGTAAAAGCTACAGGATGGATGTGGTCATTTATACAACAAAATTAAAGACGATTCAGAAAGCATTGTTGGTAAAAATCCAAATACCTTGTATTAAACCAACATTTTCCACTAAGAAAATTTGGGTCAGTACTGGTATGGGGAGGCATATTCATGGAGGGACGCATAAACTTGAACAGGATACCCAATGGCACCCTGACTACCACTGGTATAGGTAGGAAATCCTTAGACCCATTCTTAGACCCTTTGCTGGTACATTGGGTCCTGGGTTCTTCCTGCTGAAGGATAAGGCCTGCTCTCAAGCTACTAGAGTATGCTGTCAGTTCATGGAGGTTGAATCAATTGACTGGTTCCTTGACCTGAATCCATAAGAACATCTCTGGGACATGATGTTTAGGTCCATCTGACGCCACCAGGTTTCTCCTCAGACTGTTAGGGAGCTCAGCGATGTCCTTGTCGGGATCCGGGAGGAGACAACCCAGGACACCATCCATCATCTCAAAAGAAGCATGGCTCCAACATCGTCAGGCTTTCATATAAGCACGTGGGGGCGTCATACAAACTACTGAGTGCCATTCTGAGTTGTTGCAATGACATTTCAGCTAATTGTACTAGCCTGTCACATCAGTTTCTCTTTCTTTGTGACTTTGGATGAAGCCCTCTGTGGAGTATTCATTTTAATCTTCATCAAATGATGAGGCATCCCTTTGTTCCTAACACATTATCCATTCCATATCAGCATGGGGATCCAGCAGGATTTTATTTCCCCAACTGAGATCTGATGTGTTTTCAAAGTGCAGTCCATTACATCAATGTAAGCAAAAAAATAAATAAATCCATCATTTATTTTCTAGAAATTGAGATTTGTATCCATCTGAAATCTGGGACCTTAAACGCATCAATGCACTTTCATTTTCTATACTTGGAGACCTTTAACATAATAAAATCTAATTCCATACCTTTCCCGACTTTTCAACAATGCATTCAAGCTCTGTAAAAAGGTCTATGTTGCATCATTCTCCTTTTGATCCAGCCTCCCCAACAGCTACTATTAAGGATTTTCAGGTTTTTATTTGCCATATCTTTATACTTTAAAATGTCAGGTAGCTGGCAGTGCTTGTCAATGCGGTTTCATTGTCAGCTTCCACTTCCTTAAAGTTTTATCTCAGTTCCTTTAGCACTCAAAGCTGTAACACAACAAAGCACTCATAAGTGGTGCCAGCAGGGCAACCAATTAGAAATGTTTGACTCCTACTTTACTTCAACTCGTCTGGCAAGACATGTTGGTTTACCTTGTCACAGTATTGTTAATGTCATTTTTACCCATTACCTGGAATAAGTCTGGAATGATTATTTTTAATTATGGCATTAGGTCTTGAAAGCAGCAGAACGATCCATTTGGTAGATACATTACCCTTACATAGCATCTTAGAACCTTCGGGGGGTTTTCTAAAGCCACATTACACATTAATTAACCCCTTTTGCCAATTTCTATCCGTCCACATTTCATCGCCACCTGCTTTTCATTCCATACCTGTTAAATTATTTTGTACTCATGTCTTCAAGTATTAAGCATCAGTTTATTTCCATTCTAGTCAAGTATTTCTTAGTAATTATGGAGACAAATATTTGTATAATTGTATTTAATTGTATAATATTTTCTAAAGGAGCTTTATTACACCCCATTTCCATAGAAATGAGGTGTAATAAATTCAGCAGAATGGAACAGGCAGCTGTTTTAACACATTATTCAGGCCTTTGTCTAACGAGCTGCCTGATGTTGCCACTTTTGTTTTGGCAATACTTCATATAGCCTTCAGGAAATGTATTGTCAAGACAAATCTAGATTTCACTCGTTCGACAGCTGAGATCTACAACAAGCAAAAACCTTCCACCCTTTAGGAGATGGACTCTAAATATGGTCAGCGTGTGCTTAAAAATAAATTGCAACCATATCCCCCAACGATGATGACTCAATACTAATGTAGGCAAGTGACTACTAATCAAAAAGGCCTGATGTATACTCTCTGCCTGTTTTGCATAGCTCTGTTGTCAATCAAGCACAAATGCAAATTAGGAGCTCAGGTAAAGACTGACACAGTTCACTGCATCCAATTACAAACCTAACAACGCACACATAACACACATACGCAAACACCGTGCTATTTTTGGTAGCTTTTACCTTCTTTTTTTTTTTTATACATATGCCCTTGAAAACATACCAACATATTGCATACATGTGGTCAGTTAACATACCACATTGCTGCATTTATAAAAGAAGGCTCGTGGAACGCCTTCTTTTCCTTTTGCTTTATAGAAGTGAGGGTATGGAAAGAAAATGAGGAGGAATGCGAATCCTGCTTGGCCAGGAAACAAAAGCAGCAGACAAAGGAAAGATGAGGCTGGCAGTCTCTGGAGGAGACTATAATGTAAGATCTATGCTGCTTTTGTGTCTCTCAAGCTTAAGAAAAAGGATTTATTGAGTTGCACACAACAAAGAAAACATACAGAATTCAGTTTTTCCCTTTTCTTTCCCCCCTCTCTTTCACCAGACTGTAAAATGTTCTAGATGTATTCATGTTTTGTCTTTTTAAGGTAAACCAGTTATCATGTTGTTATACATTTGATGTACTTTTTTTTTGTAACAAACCAAATTGAATATTGATGGCAATGACCGTTTACCGACATTTTCCTTTTACTCACTTGCCCTGCACCACACATCACAAAGCACATCGATCTCTCAGAGACACCTTTATAAGAGCAAAACAAACCAAACTATGGGCCACTGGGTTTACTGGAATTAAAAAGGAGGTGCAGAGACAGAAAAAAAAAAAAAAAAAAAGTCTTGAAAAATCCGTCATCTGCACACTGACTACGAGAAGATTTAAAGAGAAGGATTAAGCTGGCTGCAAATATACAGAGAATCTACATCTGCAATTTCACATTTGAACCAATATATGCCGGATTGAGCTTGAAATGCAACTATCCAATACTTAAAGACGAAAATGAAAAAATAACAGAAGGACGATTAAAGATAAGTCCAACGTTCCACTCAAAAGCTTTCACATCGGGACCTGCGTGGCTTTTCAGACACGCGACAGCTTGTTACTGAAGGAAGAAAGCAAACAGGAAAGCATGCAAGCCTTTGTAGGAATATACAAACACTGTCTTAATATGGCAAGTACGCTCATTTTCTCCCCCTTTTTGTACTCTTGCGAAGATAAAACCCACAGCTTAGATGGATGTGACCGCTAACTCACTTTGACCTGAGTGACCCCCCCCCCCCCCCCCCACACACACACACACACACACACATAGTTTGTGCTCAGATAGATAAACTAAGTAGATTGAAAACAGGGTTTATTCTTTAACTGACTGCAAGAGTAAAATCGATCTGAGCAAAGCAAATAATCTCGGTATCTCAAGGCTGAGCATGAAACCATAAACGCCACAGCAAAAGAAAAAGAAAATTAATGAATATGTACAATTGAAGAGAGTTGTTAACCGTTTATTCAAAGGGAACTTCAGGATGGGCTTGTCTTTTTTTACTGCTTTCAGAGCTTTCAGAGCTTGACCCACGACCCGGGACGATTTGGAATGATTTTCTCCTGAACAGCGTTGAAAGGCTAAATGTTTTTTATATAAGCCGTGCCCCGGACCCCCCACTGAACAGAGGAGTATTGGGGTTATCATTAAGTGGCTTATATTTAAACAGATAACATTGTTCTATGCCTCCCCGGGTGTTTAATACTTCACTGCTGTAAGAACATGGTCCGTCACTAACCTTTTGAAATTCCTCAAACATTAAAGTGAAAGTTTCAGATGCTACAGCAAGTGTGGAGTGCTGCTTGACTTTTTATACCCCCAAAAACATGGCTTGCATAAGGGCTTGGGGACTTGCTTTGGTTTTTATCTGTTGGTCTGCCTTGTGGTCACAATTACTCCAAACCACGCTTTTGCTTTTGTCTTTTCAACTAGAGGAGAGGGTGGGGTGGGGGGGTGTCAAACGCTCTTCTCGGGATGTACAATTCATGTTGTAGTAGTTTTATTAATCCAGCAATCAGCCTTTGCTGCTCAACTAAGCCACCACGGGGGATGGGTGGGGTGGGGAGTTTGGGGAGTGGCTAAGCATTAGCACTGCTGTGCACAGTTGGGTGCCAACTTAGGAAGATGAAAACGGCTCACTTAATATAGGTTTTGACATAAAGACAACCCCGTTAATAAATCTTGGCTTTAAAACATTTGCTCAAATACTGTGAAACGCTGGTATTTACTTTACTTTTTTACACAAGGGTATCATACCGTTAGATTAACACCAGACACTAACCAGCTGTCCAGACATCTCAGATTCACGTAATGCGGTTTCGAACCTTTAAAGGATCTGTATCCGAAACAGAACATTTGTGGTGCAGTAGCAGCACAAACGTTAAGCAGCTAAAAAGTGAGCAGAATTTCCTGAATCTACATGCATAGAGACCGATATTTCTTTGCATCACGACGCTTCTCAGACTAAACAAAACATCAGATGGCAACGATTAATCTTGGCATCCGTCCAGCGCGAGAATAGTCTGTCTCACATGCATGTTGTGTTGCTGAGCATTGCCATGTGTGGAGGGAGGCCGTGCAAGTGGACTGTGTGAGTTGAGAGCCCTCTTACTCCGATGTAATCAGCTAAACTGAATGGCTTTAGAGAGGGGATCTGTGCAGCTGTGCTTTATTCTAGACACAATGACTCCCAGATTAAGGAAACTGGAAGGAGGGAGGAAGGGAATAAACGATCACAGGGATGGAAGGAGATGGCGGCGGCTGTGGTGGTGGTGGTGGTGAGGGGAGGGGGATCCAAGCACATCTGTCCTCAGTTTGTATGCAGCTATAACACAAAACCACAAGTAGGCCCATGTACAAATCTGTCTCTGCTTGGAAAGGCCTCCTGCAGAAATGTTTCCAGACTGTGGCTTCTTAACACGAGGGCTCGTGGGAATACTCCGTCGCCTCTCAGTGATAGCACTGTTAGGCAGGGTCACAACAACATTGACAGTGGTGGCACAAAGAAGCAGGTGGCGCAGTATGGGAATGAAAGAAGGCAGCTCTTCATGCTACCACGAGTCAGATTCTGTGGGGTTTTTTTTAGGACACGACAGGAATGTGCGCTGCCATCCAGCTCTGATAGCTTAGAAATGTCAAAACAGCACCGTGATCCATTACAGAGCAAGAATATTCCTGTCCAAAAAAAAAAAAAAAAAAGCAATGGTTTCTTTCAAATCTTCCCTTTTGTAAGCTTCTCAGTCTGAATTGGGTTTTCAAACTTTTCAATGTGCAAGTGATCATGTTGCTTCTACTTGTCATCCTTCCCTAACCAATTCAAAGAGAATAAGAGGGAATCTGGAGGGAAGGAGGGGGAGGGTGTTAGGTTCGCTTGGTGCCGTCCCATCATTCTGCTTCAGTGAAACCTTTCAGGAAAACAAACACGCAGGTTCACAGTGTGATGCCAACAGAACCGAGATTCCCCTGGAAGACATCTCACTGATACTGCAACTCAAAGGACTTTGTATTTCATCGTGTGAGTTAATAATATGGTCATTACAATATTCTATTTTTCCTGTCACTAAACTTTGGGTATTTATTCATCTATTAGCCATAAACATCCAATTCACAAGAAATGGAGAGAAATCTGTCAAGCCTTTATGTGTAGCGAGTCTATATGAGTCTCACCTTCTGAAATGAGTGATACTTTTTTTACTTTAGATGCACCTGTATTAATGCATTTTTGTATGCAGTTAAAAAGAACTGAATTTAGGAAAAAATAAATACCTCATCACCAGGTACATGATTTGTTTCCTTATCTTATGTTGCAGAGACAGACTTGGATTATTTATGATTTCACATCATTTATGTACTATTTTTTGTTTGCCTGCCATATGAAACCCCAATAAGGCTGGGATGCGCATCTGTTCAACCCGCCAAGGCCAAATCTTCGTCGAGCCCTCTTGTGCTGCAAGACCTTCGATGCATGTTACTACCAGTTTCTGCAAATATGGAGATTTAAATGCTTGCCTGTTCTTGCTTTGTGAAATGGCTCAAGCTAAGTCAAATTAGATGGGATAGCATTTGTGAAAATCTTTCCGTATTTCCAATTATATTTAAATCTGGACTTACAGGATCCTTACTAAACACATATTCTTTCATTCAGACTATTCTATTATAGGTCTGCTTTGATGCTTGGGATCCTTAATCTACTGGAAGGCAAATCTCTGCCATAGAGTCAGATGTGAAACATTCCAGGATTGGTCAGTGTTCAGCTTTAACCAGCTTCTCATCAGTTTCTGTTGCCCTGTTAAAAAAAAAAAAAAAAACATCCCACAGCATTATGCTGCCACCCCCATGTTTCACCGTGGACAGCCTTCTTGCCAAGTTTGCGGTTGTGCCGTAATCTTTCCATTTCTGACGCCATTTGGTTGCACTGGTTTTATTGGGGAGCATCAGACTTTTCATACATTAAAATGCATTGTTTCTTTCCCACACTTCACAGTTATGGGTTACTTTGTGTGGATCCATCACAGAAACCCCACAGAATGCATTAAAGTTTATGGTTGGAATGGGAGAATGGGGAAAGGACAGAAATGATATAGTACTGGCTCTTTGTTGGAACTAGTTTCAGGATTAAATTGTTCCAGGTGGGTTCCCGTTTTCTGTAAAACCCATCTGCTTGGCCTGCAGATATAAGAACAGCAATTCTCAAGCTTTTAAATTGATCCTATTTTTTTTTTAAAGAGCACAAACCGAGCAAGAGGAGTGATGGTGCCTCCATCTCCTGGTCTGTGGCTTATTTATTTATTTATTTATTTTTTATTTGCTCTGCCTCTCATCTGAGGCTGTTCTCTTCACTTATCCACCTTCTGTTGACTCACTGGAGTCGGCGAACGAATCAAGTTATCTTTTCCAGCCTCGTCCCCATCAGCCTAATCTCATTACGTTCATTGGCTGAGAAAACTCTGCACTGACAAGAAGGCTGTCATCTATTGCCTTGAAAGGCAGCGTGTGTGCGCGCAGCAGATGTGTGAGCAGCCCAGATGAATCGGAGGAATTAGACAAGCTGACCAGGGGTGATAATATAAAACATTTATTTATTTATCTATTTCATATCTTCAGCGGTCAGGACACAGGTGCCTATGAGCCGATATTATCCTCGATTCAACTTCATTTTCTCTTGGACCGAGGGGGGCTTATGTAGCAATATAAACAGACAATCAAGATGTATGACCCAATTTCTCACATTCTATGAATTCAATAACATGCGTCTATTGTGCTGCTGTGCTGTAGATGAGGGGAGTAAAACAAACTTTAATATCCCAGTGTGTTAGAAGTGTTAAGGATGAGCACAGAGGGCAGTTAAGGCCATAATTCACTATGTCCGCATCACTGTGGGTGTGCGCTGTAATTCCCGTGTTAACTCCACACGAGGGTGTAAAAAAAAAAAAAAAAAAATGGCTGACACAGCAACAATAAATAACATTCAGTTGGCGTTTTTACCGCTATACCTATTGCCACAATGCCGGCAGAGAATTTGGGAATCTCCAATCCTTGTCAAAGTAAATGGTTTTTTTTTTTTTTTTTTTACTG
Source organism: Fundulus diaphanus (assembly GCA_037039145.1). NCBI lineage: Eukaryota > Metazoa > Chordata > Actinopteri > Cyprinodontiformes > Fundulidae > Fundulus > Fundulus diaphanus. The sequence goes on along the minus strand of CM073133.1, from coordinate 28,732,346 downwards.
CAAAGCTTGACTGTAACCAATTTCCAAGGTTATTCGTCGTCAGAAGAGTCGAGGCTTCGACAAGGCTGATGAAAGCAGCAAAACATGGCAACTATGTCATGCTATGAGATCACGGGCTGCTGGCCAGCTGGGTCTGTTGTGGGGGGTGAACTGCTCAGGCCTTTTCAGCATATGGTTTCAATCAAGCACATCTGAGACCTACTGAGTTTTGAAAACAAAAGTCTCATGTATTTGCAAATGCCTTATTAACTACAACAGCCAAAAATCTGGCTGGAAATCTAGTTTGACGTGGAAAAATGCTGATACTTTACTTGTGTGGCCACATAATTCACATTTGGTGGGATTGGGGGGGGGGGGGGGGGTAGTCTATAAACCCAAGTAACTGTGTTGCCTATGCAATAAAAATACCATTTTACAATAAGCGCCACTAGCTGAACAGTCCTCTGCATATTCCGTCGGTTGCGTCACTGTACAACATTTATGCATCATTCCTGTGGTTTAAAATCCTTTTTGCGAGATGCCAGGAAACAGTGAAGTAGTGAGCAGCATTTTCTTCAGCTATTTGGGACAAAACTTAGCACAGCACTGGCCCTCCCACAACTGCTGCTGCACACTGCCGATTCAGATGGCTGAAGGAAGGTTGCTGCGCTTTTGTTTCCCTTGGACGAGAGAAAACGACTAAACTGGCTTTTTAAAAATATTTGGGGTGCTCTTAATAGAGTGATAAACAAACTAACTTTGTTTTGAAGCTGCAGTTTCCAAGGTGCAAGACTGATGTATATTGAAGGGTGTTCAGACATTCTGAAGTTAGCAGCAGTAGAGTCCATATTGGTGTGAGTTTAGAGGTTAGAAAGGTAAATCCTCAGAGCAGTGGAAGGCCGATTTTCTGCTTCAGCAGATCTCAGCAACTTAAAACCATATAAGATGAGGAGGAACACGGGATATAAACAAGATATAAACTTTTTTTATATCCCAAAGACAACGCTTGATTAGTGAACACGAACGGGCTATGCTTTCTGAAGAAACCATTAAGTTTGTAGCCATTTTTCAGCCAAACCCCATCTGCCTACACTACACACCAACATTGCAAAGGTTGACGCTGCGGGCCCCACCATATTACCTAAAACCTTTGCGTACATCTCGTAATATCAGAAATCGGTGATAGTTTTACTGAAGGTTGTTGTACTGCCAGAGTAATATACGAGCCCACGGATGTTAGCAGCACTGTGACTACTCCTCATCTAAGATGGCAACTGCACTTCTGGTGAAACAACAGGAGAGCAAAGCAGCCGAGTCACTTTCAAAATCAGAACATTAGTCATCTGACCCCCAGTGCATATTACCCAAGACACTGACAATGGCTCCTAATACAAATAAAGTAAAGTCCCTTTAGATGACAGGTGTTGTGAATTGGCGCTATATAGATAAAACTGAACTGGATATATTAATGGGTGCAAGAAAAACACTTCAAAACCCTTTGTAGACCCTCATTAAAGCTAAGGGGCACCTATACCAGACAGAAACATTTACATATACTATTTAAACTAAGGCCACAGATTGCTTCGATCTGCAAAAGAAATTACCGTGTGTAAAAAATGTACATCAGCAAAAAGCTAAAACATTAACCCTACAGCTGTCAATCATGCCGGGGTAAAAGCTTCAGTTATGAGCGTGAAGGCGACACTTACTTTGAAGAGCATTACTCTGTTTTAACGCTTTGCACTGAGCAAAAAGCAACACGTGAACAGGCAAGAGGTGTTGAAGAAACTACTCAAAAGGTGAAAGCCATTACTTTCAGCTGTCCAACCTCCATTAGGGAAGTGTCACCGAAGGTTCTGTTATGTTCATTAACACCACACATAAGACAGGGGGTCGGCTGATTAAAGCAAATAAATCAGAAACTTCAAAGCCTGTTTGTTGGTCTGGGAAGAAAAGGAATCCTGGTTTTTCTTAGACATTTATGATGACAGAAGCTCTAAATCTTTAAGAAATACAGACCGTGTTGGAATCGGCTTTGAACTCCTTTTTGCCATAAACACAATTCATTTTCCCTATAATCTTAGATAAGATTTTTTTTTTTTTATTCACGCTTGAAAATAAACACAGCAAACAGCCCGTTGGGAATATTTTTCTTTAATTTTCTCCAGTGATGCCAACAGTCAAGGTAACGCAGCTAGTTATCGTACCCCTTATCATACCCTTATCATTCCCTGTCTGAAATGATGAATGGCTCTGCAGTTAATGAAATTACCATGTAAAGTAGCATTCATAGCATAGATAACCCAAAGTAGTCGTCCAAGTGAGACCACATACAGTAGGTGGTGTGTTTTATAAAATATGTAAGCCATATGCAAGGCCAGCAATGGTTCACCTTCATAATCAGATAGTCTGGGAAAGGGCGTTGTCCATGAACCTCAGTGAGTTGCTTAATCTTACTTAAACACATCCCCCCATCCTTTGTGCATAGGGACAATAACAACATTTGGGGAGGGGGGGTGCATGCCTGATGGAATGGATCTGGTTACCTCCCCAACCTCTGCTTTTGAACTTATAGTTGCATGCAAACAGGTTTATTGTCCAACATGTGACCTGATGTCTCAGTTACATACATGCCTCATAATAATAATAATAATAATAGGCTTCAGAATCCCTACTTGGAACAGAAGTCTAAAGTGCACAGACCTGCAGTCTGTGTATATAAAAATAAAATAAAAAATGTGCACTCATTTACATGACGTGGGCGTACAGAGGTCAAAGATCATCCACATCCCAAACCCCTTTGAGTTCAAGCGATGCCACAATGGGCAGGAGCTGGATGTTTTAGCCCGACGGCAAAAGGTTAGAGTGGCTCCTCCCTCGGTCATGCGTTACTCCATCCCGATTCCCCGCACCTCCACAACATCCTGTTATTCACAGTGGTAACCATTTGAAAAGGATCTCACAGTGCGCACTGTAACCTGAAGCGGTCTGCCGCATATCAGGTTTTCACCGCATAAGGAGAGACGTGGAGGAATCGAAAGAGACGAGGGAAGAAAAAAAAGAAAACAATGTGAAACAAAGACAAAGAGGAGGGGATAAAAGCCGGGCTCTGCTTGTAGCCGTTTCTTTGTGTTCTGGTCCATGACGGAAACTGTGAGGCTCTTTTCAGGTGTCACGCTGAAAAGGCTCATCGGTAAAAAAAAAAAAAAAAAAAAAAAAAAGCTGTGAGCTATTCGTACAAAGTTGGAAAGGAGGGACATGTCTAAGGAGTATTGGCCAGCTCAAACCTTCACCCTTGGTAAGGTTAATGGTTAGCTAAAGGGGTACTGTATGCAAAGCAATGAAGTCCACAGCCACAAAGCCCTTTTGTACCTCAAAAGATATACTGGAACGCCCAATGTGCTGGCATTCTAGGATATTTTAAAACAGGATTCATCTATAGGGGTGTATGCAGATGGAAAACCAGCAGGAGCATTTAGAGACGGTGCTTGTACTTTGTGCTATGTGCAGGAAGGGGATAGCATGTCAGCTGTTGTAACCAAGGATACAGCAAGCCCCTTTGGACAACGTGGATTCAGAAATGCCAACATGCTCACAGGCTGTTAAAAAAAAAAAAAAAAAAAAAAGAGCGACCACCATCGCTAAAAGCAGAGAAGCTAATTTATAGTCTTCATCAGTTTGGATTCAAAATAATTAGTTTTTTTCCTTCAATGACAAAAAAAAAAATTGCAGCAAATCTTTGTTTATTCTCATGGTTTCAAGCAATCCCCCTCAAAATTCTTACCCCACCTATCTTTGAATTCTGTCAGTGCAACCAGTTCAGTGCGCCGCAGTCAACTTGGAAATCTCAGTCACACGGCACACAGCCGTGGAGGGAAACAATAAGGACCCAAACATCAGCTGGTTCTTGCTGAATCTTCCATACCGGTTGCAAATCAGGCTGAACAGAAGGGAAAACTTTGCACGGTATCCCACTGTTCAGGTGGAAAGTGCAAAAAATATTTCTCCATTCATAATAGAAGACCCTGCAGGCTGCTCAAACCTCATCAGCTTGCTGCGGTGATGGCGCCGTTTCTGCTTCCAAGAACACGCAAACACACACGTGCGAAAAACACTCCCAATATATCCCTATTTTTTTTGTTTTATTAATTAATTCTCAACAATGTCAAACAGCATATCAGTGATATTCAAACTAAAAACAGAAGAGTATAGCCAAATGTGGCAAGGAAGAAAAAAATAAAGATCTCTCATGTGACTGATAATGATATATCCCGCTCACAAGACCAGACTTCAGGGGGACCTAAAAACCCTTTATTTTTTTGGTTTTAAAAACAGGCCAGTGTCACAAATCATAAAACTGACATTCATTAAATCTAATCAGTGTAGAAATATCCAATACAGATTTAACTAGTCCATCTGAGGTTTAATTATATTGTGGTCGTAATGCTGAAAATGTTTCCATTTGTATTTTTAGAAATGGAATGAAAGTTTCCTAAATCTTAAACTGCTTTATGCTTGGAAATCTCTGTTCAGCGTAGATATATCCACGTTACGTTTGATCAGGCTACGTGTTTCAGATTTTGAGAAACAGGTCATTACGTTCAGTCCAGTTTCACCAACAAAAACCTGAAATAGCCAGGTAGTTTTACAGTGATAGGGAGATGCCATTTGTTGGGGCTTAGATATCATTAGCATTTTGTTCATGTACATCACTTTGAATTTACCGAAACGTGCTATACAAATCAACTTGCCTAGTGTCCCTGATCCATTTTTTCCTAAAGAGAAGCCAAAAACGCTGCCTTATAAACAATTTAAAACTGGGGGAGGCTTCTTGAGGGCTCTTGTATCAGTGTTGTTGGGCTGGCCAACAACATCTTTACTGGTCAATTCTGCAAACACAAAAAAAGGGCAAAATAAAAAAAAAAATGGTTCCTCTTTACGTTTCAAAATAAGAGGCTAAACTATTAGGTACAGAATGTCGAGTTTAAAGCACTCACATTCCTGACGGGGGCCTCATTACAGCTTCCACTCATTTCATCAGACAAAATGCCAACGTGACAGCCGGTGGACAGAGCTCAGAGACACAGATTTCACTTTGACAAAAAGACATTGTGCCATGAAATCTCGTTAACCCCCTAGTGATTAAACCCCAAATCTTCTGAATCTGAAGTCCGTCTTCCTACACAGTAAGCATATTTACCACTGTGCTTAGGTAATAAATAGCAACCAACTACGGCGGTTTGACCCGACGGTGTTAGATTAGTGGTGCCGATCACAGGTGTAAGCATATAAATGTCAGCTAGATAATGTCATTTCTGTAATCACCTACCATAATCCATCAAAATTGAATATGCTTAACCATTAAAGGAATTCACATTAGGAGTCCATTCTTCTCGGGTACTTGCCTCAGTGACAGCTGTATAGAGGGGGGGTTGGCATCCAAACCGAAGAAAAGCACTTACACGTGCTTCAGTATTCGTTCTGCAATAATTTGCATTAAAAGGAATGTCTAGAGTGGCATACAACGGTGCGGCCAATCATGTGGGTCCCAAGAAGAAGTGATCTTTTTTTGGTAGGTTCATAACTTAAATGACTTATTATTTGAACAGCAGCCACATTGGGAGCCTATCGAATCATTTAAAATGATAATTCTGGCACTTCAGTCAATTTGAAATGAAATTCCTATGGGTATGAGTTTCTTTTTTAACCAATAGAACGGCGTCACTTTTGAAGACTTATGTTTTACAAAGACTTCACATAAGTTCATCTACATTTGATTAGGACCCACAATTCTTCATTTCTCAAAGCGTGAATCTGACAGACTGATTTTATGGAACTGTGACGTCCATATTTTAGCAACTGTTTCAAAAACCAACATGTGGAGCATAACTGAGGTTGGAGAATATGACCACTAAATTATTTTGATAAAAAAATGCAATGATCATCAACACAAACAAAAACAAATTACTTTGCTATACCAGTTGAATCATTTTACATCAGCTGTTGAAATGTTTTATGTCGTCAGTGCCTATGTCCCGCCCAATTATGCTTATTTCTTCAGTTAAAGTGGCCCTGAGAGAGCATAGCTTTTTAGAGCAATCTAACATATGGGGGGAGAAAAAAAGAACTGACAAATGACGGCGCCCATGGTCTGGATTTAAAACAAGGACAGACAGCTGGTCTCGTGTGGCGCGACAGCAGCAAAATCATATGAAATTCAATTCCCTTTTTTATGGCGGCAGAATTGTGGACAAATCGTGGAGCTTCTCTGGTAAGAACATTAAAGTATTTTTTTTTTATTTTTTTTTATGGCTCCGCTGGCAGAGAGAGGGTCAGTTTAATGAGAGGCGATGTCCAGCCCGTGTTCCTCCTCATCTTTTACTGCATGCTGCCTTTAAGCACACATTGGACCCTCAGCCACATTAGGCACATCTGCCCCGTCCATCTACAAACATGGCCCTTAATGGGCAATTACAAAGTCCAGAGGCAAGGAATATGCTTGGATTTATAGTTCCAATATATCAGAACCAGGAATCCCCTGTCTATCAAAGCCACATTAGGTTATATGAGACAGGAGGCCACTCAGACCTAATAAGCCTTATCCTTTGCAGAGCATGGCCATTACACTTCCTTCTTCTATGCAAGCCCAGCCATCAGCTCCCAGTCTAGGAAATTAAACAAATGATTGTCGTCCTCAGTATTACAATTAAAGCGCAGAATAACATGAATACTCAGAAGCTCCTTAGAGCTCAACTCCATCGGCAATTGGAGAACAGAATTATAAATCATTTATAAGGCAGACATCTAATGTGTGCGTTTTGCTTCACCCTCTCAAACGACAGCCGTAAGTACAGTCTGACTGAATGCGTGAAGCAGCTTTCTTTGTTTGACAGGGCTATTTTAGTTGCCCCAGACAACCTAAAGCTTTCACCAAGTTGAACCCATTTTATTTAAGTTCCTTTCACTCTTCCCTCTTTTGTTTGCAGCTAGGGGTCCTGTTTTCTATCCCTCCCGTTTTTTTTTCCCTTTTACACCCCTCCCCCTTGAGTTTCAAACACAACCGTGTTATCTATGTCAAATCCATTGGCAACAGCCTGAGGGAGTCAATATGGAGCCAGTAGATCCCCCCCGTTTCTTCTGCAGAGTTCACAGACGGAAATAGCTTGAAAAATCAAAGAATGAGGAGGAAAAAAGGGGAAGGGAGGAAGGGAAAAATGGTGGATCATAAAAACAAAAACTCTTTTCAGTTTGAATTAAAAAAAAAAAAAACTCAGTGAATTTCGGCAGAGAGGCTCCCATCTGGGTGTTTTAGGTTCCGATCCGATCCCTTAATCTGAACAAATATCTGCTGATCTCAGATATCCCATATTAGATATATTCCTATCTACAAGGCTGGTGATTCTATGATGAGCCTCAGCGTGATTATTTAAAGTCTATATTAACAGTATGTTACAGAGCAGCTAATTCTGTAAAAAGAGAGCAGAGACTAAGAAGAGAAGCGTCTTGCAGTATTTATAAACTACTATTTTTAAACTACCGTTGGAAGCAGACAGTTTAAAAATGCTGCTGTTGTTGAGTCTTTATCTTAATTGGTAGCTAATGCTAAGATGAAGAAAATATCACCAAGGAGCTCAAACAAATGCCCCATTTTAGTAAAAAAAAAAACTAACACAAGTCGAGAACATATGATACTGACGTTTTTCTGAACAACTCTTATATAGCTACCCATTACCAAAGGCTTACTCCAAACTATTAGAATTGCTGACAGCACCAGGAACTACTCCATATAATTACAAGATTGAGAATATTCCAACCTGGACTCAAAGCCTTCCCACAGGATGTCAACATTTTTTAATCCTGTGTTCCGTGGCAGACAGAGCTTAAAATTTGGCCTGCATGGTGTAAGGAGAACAAGAGATTGCAATATTTCTAAATCTGACACAGGCAATATCGATTAGCCCGCATTTTCCTCCCCGTTCTCTCTGACCTCACTGCCCCCCCTGAGCTTTAGACCTTGGTTACTGAGATCTTTATCAGGTGTAAGATTAGAAAAAAAAAAGTTAAAAGTCCGACAAACTGGCAGGGCACTTGTTACAACCGACCAAATATATCATCCAAGCTGTCCGTTGCTAATGGAATAACTTGTAATAACTTCGGCGACTGGATATATCGTGCAGTCCTATTTAGAAGTTAGGAAAAAATGAAACAAATCAACTTTCTGTAATCCAGTTAGCTCTCCTGCTGAAGCCACTTGCTCCTCCTGTGTATAGCCCCGGAATTTTCACCTGAGTTATTATTACTTTAACTGCTTGAGATAATGTTCAGCGCTCTAAGTTTCAGCACAGAGCACAAAAGATTAAGTACGTTTCCTCACTTTCAACACAAATACCGCTGAAGATGGCGATGCTTAACGGCAAGGTGCTCACTCTGCAGCCACAGACTTTACAGAGAGCAGGCCTCAGTACCAGACTTGATGTTTAAACTTCAAGCAATCTACAAATTCTATACATCTAATGATATATTTGGAGTTTTTACAATTAATATTTGTTACATGTGCAAAATTCTATTGAAAGACTGCTAAAAAACTCCGTAGTTAAGTCAAAATGACCTACCGCGCCACAAGCTCCTGTTGTCTGGACACACGATGTCCGATCTGAAGAGGGCGATGGCATCAGTGTGATACGAATACTGGATCAGACCCATCTCTAAAGTTTGGTTCAAATGCATTACTCTTTGCTTCAACACAAGAGACATTTTAAAAAAGTATAAAAAGATGCTGCCAAGTACACACACCTACTTCAAGCCTTGCTTTTTTTTTATTATAGCAATTAACACTTGCCAACAGCCTCTCACTCCCCTGTTCTGAGCTGCAGGTGTGAAGACACCAATGTGTGACCTGATGAAAGACACACTGCCAGCGCGGTACCCAACAGTCACTTCCCCACACTGATAGGACATTCTTTATTTAGCGTAGCCTAAGGAGGTACGCTTAACAGCCGTGCAAACCAACACACACACAGACACAGACACAACCCAAAAATAAACCAGACCACCAGTAAAGTCCATTGGTCACACGTTAACCACAGAAAACCAGTCTTTCCCCACTTGATAGCAAGTCTCCGAATTTAACGCGGCGAGGAAACGGGAGGAGGAGGAGAAGACGGTGCATAGCATCACAGGTGAAAATGTGAATCACCACCTGAACAGCGCCATTTCTCCCACTCTTCCGCTTTTGCACCCAATGGCCTGGACTCCAGAAGTGACAGTGAATACTAACAATACGAGCTTGTGTCTCCTGGGCTCTGGATCTGCAGGCGCAGTGTGGAATCATAAATGAGCGACCCTGACAGAAAACACACAGGCTTATAGGGAGAAGAAGAAAAAAAAGAAGGGGGGTGAAGGATGAGCGGCAGAAGAGGCAATAAATTTAGAGGTTGGGGATTTTTGATATGACAGGGGGTAGTTATTTGCTGGCAGCAGCAAGTCCTTTACCAACAAAGGGCCTTTCATATTTCCTGTGAACAGACACAGAGACTCCCATTAATCCCATAGGGAGGCCTCATCTCAGGCTTCTCCCCCACACATAAATTACACTTCTCATGCCCTTCCTACCATTACTGCGCAGTGTTTATACCGTAAAGAGAAGAAGAAAAAAAATAGGAATTAGGCAAGCAGCTTTAATGTGTTAGGCCAGCCATAAAACAGTTATGTCAACACTAACTCATAACACATGGGCCAACATTTGCTTTGCGCCACGCCAGTTGGTGGCTACCCCGGTCTCTTTGTCACTCCTCCGACTGTTTCGCTATGTCTCGTTTGAATGAGTCATCCTCATATAGGAGGAGCGGAAAAAGTATTGCCCAGCTGTCCCATTTTTGAGTAGATGAAATAGGCACAGGACATGCCAATCCCCACTTATCCTGCACTGAGCGGGGTTGTACAGTGGCACACAGCTGCCTGTGTACACATGCTTGTAACCCCTTGGTGGTTTGGTGGAAGGCATAATAAGCAACTGCAAAAGCATCACTATGGCTATGAGGCATGTTGAAAATGGGATAGTGAGAAGTGGATGGGAGAGAAAATGAGAGGTCAAAAGAGAGAAAAAAAAAAAAAAACAGAAGATAGAAAAAACAAGCCGTGTTTATTCATGTGCCCCGAGTCTGAACCGCCTTATTTCAAACAGACATGAATCAATGGTGGTGGAACTGCATTTTCCAAGCACTCTGTGGACAGAACAATAAATATAAGTCAGAGATCACAGGATAAACTGAGGAGAGGATACACACTGCACTGTTTGTGGAGGGTTTCTTTTTGTATAGAATTCAAGCTGAACACCTGCTGCTGCACAATCATGTGCACAGGAGGGTTGTCGTCATACTGAAATCCCAAACTCGATACAGTTTTTTATTCCGCTGCAACATATTTTAAAAGGCACAGATTTCTTTCCAGTTAGGAGCAAAAATCATGCTTGATTACAATGACATCATTTTAACTTCCTTTATTCAGCAAAAAACTATTCGGAGGAAATGATTCATATAAAAAGGTGGCATTCCCCCGTTTAGGAAACAGACAAAATAACAGTATAAGTGGTAATATCCTTTAGTGACGTGTGTACCTTTGATGCAGACAAGCAGTTATTTTTATTATAACTACTCAACTGTAGCGTGCCGCTGAGTTCTTCCATTTGACTGTCAATGTAATGTTGATGCAAATAAATGTCACGACAAAGGGACAAATAAAGGATTGCGCTATACTTAAATTGCATTTCGAAACAAACCTGGGTCTGGTGCATACAAAACATATTTGTAAACAAAGGATATGGACTTGTCCGTGTGCGTGAAGCTGATGTTTAACCATATGTTAGAGCTAGCCAACCCGTGTTAGCTTATGTCATCTGGGAGGTTTACTACTTAATTGTTGCAGATACAGGAGCTTTAAGGAGCATTTTAAGTACCGTTATTTTTCGAAACATAAGGTGCACCGGATTATAAGGCGCAGTGAATAAACGAGTCTTTGTGCATCTTTGTCCACATATAAGGCGCACCAGATTATAAAAAGGCACACTAAATATTCTTCCCAAGTGTGTAATATCACTCCGCCCCTTCACGTACACGGCTCTATCCTGAATGGGAGCGCTGTCTGTCTGTCGGGAGGACAGAGTAGTTGGACTACACTGCCCTGTTTCTAACATAAGGCAAAAATAAACATAACTTTTATATTGAATTAGCTTACTAGGTTTATTATTTCTAGCACGTACTCCTGCTGCGGGCTACCCAAAGGCTCCCACATATTCGGGCGTACTGTCCGCATACTGTGGCTGCATTATGTCAGCGCTGGTGCATACACATAGGGATACAGTGATGCACAGATAAACAGGCTGGTGTCCAGAATCGGTGAAAAATCCCGCTGGTCACAAAACCGAAAATCTGACATTTCCTGATCAAGGAACAAGACCCAAACGCTGTCCGACTGGGCAAACTGCGAGTGTTTCCAGTGTTACGGTTGTTTTTCAAGAATGTTCAAAGTTAGGCATTTTCAGTATCATTTAGATGTCAGTTTCAAATCTCCGCGCTAATCATTTTGGCTGATTTAATTTACTGAAATCTCCTCTCTTATGGCAGGAAGACTAGAAAGAAAAAAAAATGAATAGACACCAAAATCCCTAAAGTATGTAATGCCTCAAAGCTTTGGATAAAAACTGCAGATTGTAAACTATGATCGGTGTATATCGAGGGCCTGGCCTCATACAGGGGTCCCAACTCTTCATACTTTTAACACCAAAGCATACAATATTGACAATATCATTGTGAGACGGAACTCATTGAAGATGTAAAAGGCACAACATGCCTTTTCTACAAAATGTAGATGAATCATCCTCATAATGCAATAACTGTTGACTTTAGGAGAGTTGAGTCAGAAAATTCATTTACATAATTTAACTTCGTGACTGCGTAAGTCAGTGCTATAAATAATTAGTCTGAACAGCAAAACTGTGAGTGTTGACTGCTTGTTTGGACTGTATGCATAATCGCAAAACATCTTAAAAAGAAGCAAAAGTAGTTTTCATTGTTTTTCTGCTTGTATCATTAAATATCCATCACTAAAAAGCCCATAAATCTCCTCTACATATCAATATGCATCCTTTCGTGCTTCAAGGATCTTCTCCGCTTAGATTGTGTTTACGATGGAAAAAAAAAAAAAAACTTCCAGATGCATAACTGCAATATATTCTAATTATGAGGATGTGCGTGACTGTGTCTAGCAGTCAAAATTAAATAAAGCTAATACACAGCATGACAGCTCATGAATAAATACTCTCCCTCAATCAAATCGCCAATCTTTCAACAGATGTGTAGAGGAACAATGGGTGCCAGTGTTGCCCCATTACAGTCACTGTGCACAAAATAAAGCCTGGGATAAGCGGAACAAAGCAGCATTTGTGTCTTTTGACCTCAGCTTTCCTTGACAACACATTCTTCGTAGGACAGAGGGGAAAAATTCAAAGAGGCTAACCAGTTTATTTCATTCGCTTTCCTCCTATTTATCAAATAACATCTACTGACATGACATGATGCATGCCTGCATTGAGGCACAGCTTGAACACCCAACCTATACCATGATGTCAGACAGCTTTTTTTTTTATATATAACTTATTCAAATGTCACCCAAACTTCATCCCTGTAAAAAGGAAATGCATAAAGTTCTCTAGTTTGATAGGTGAATTTTGCATGGAGAGACAAAAATCTCTTGATTTTACTGAAGTCCTAATGACTAATTGCCTAAGGTGGCCCACCACAGTGTTCACAGTACATTTCTGATCGACAGTGCTATCAGCCACTGACAGACGTTTTAAATTACATACTACATCAAGCAGAGCATTTGGAGAGCGAACAGGTTAATGGAACTAATGTCTCAATCCATTACTAACCCCCATAACCAAAGCACTATGGGGGGAGGGAGGGGGGGGGATGCCTGCAGCTGTATGAAATATAATTTGTGCAAACAATCAAAAGGTGAGTTTCTCCGAGTGACTTCCTGTCCCTTTTTCCCCCACTTCTGACAAATGTAGGACCTTCAAGGGAAGTGGTGCTGCATGAAGTACAGCACCTGATTTCAGATCACAAAATGACCCTGCTGTAAAGAGCAAATTTGGTGTCTGGATTGAAAATGTATGACTTTTATTTTCACTGCTACCTTTTTGACCAAAGTGCAAATAAACCAACAGGTTTGTCTGTACGAGACCCTCATGGTATCATAACTTCTTAAAGATTTTCTGGGTATCACAATAACAGCTAGAGAAAACATGGTGACTAATTTTTCTCTGGCATTAAAGTCGAGTTAAACTGTTTAAATGGTATGATGGAATTTTTTTTGGAGCATTCCAATTTCTAATACCTTGATATTTGTTGATGCATATGCCTATGCCTATACAGAGGCAATTAATCTAATTAGAAAGAGTTGTGTGATTAATGCTTGCTTGTGTCTCAACACTCACAGTTACCTTGAGATTCCAAGCAACGGTCTCCTCTAGGTCCATTTTCTTGTTGAAATTTAGATTAGCCACTGCACCCAATATGCATGTTTTTTTTTTCAAACCCAAATTGGCAATTCTTTTATTTTTTCACAGCCTGAGGTATATGCTTTTTCAAAATGGAGCTTTACAGGACCAAAATATGCACTCCTACTCATATCCAGCCTCAGTTACACAACAGCCTCAGATATGTTTTTTTTCCTCATTTTGGTAAAGGCTGTACATTTTAATAAGCAGCCCATTTGAGTGCAAAAGTAAGTTGGCCCTGACAAATAACACAAAAAACACAGGCAAGCACACAATTTTTTCAAAAGTAGTCCCCTTTACATCATTATCTAGTTTTTCTTGCCGCAAATAAACATTTCAAAAGAGTCTAAAAGCCCTTTTAAATTATTACTAGAGAGTGGATGAAGGAGTTAGTAATTCTCATTTTCTACTCTCCAAATGCAAGTATTAAAAGAAACAAAAAAAAAAACAACATGCAATATGTGAGGTACATTTATTAAAAGGAAGGGAAAACTATAGAACCGATGTTTAGGTTACAACCATAAGGAAAAAGTGGCGTCAACACTATAGACACATTTATGTTAAGAAGGTGTCGCTTTCCATCTAGTCCTCATTCCCGTCATGATGAGACAGTGATCCTGTGTACAAACACAGAACCACTTTCCTTTCCCAGTTCATCAGCCAGAGATAACTTTCTTCAGAGTCAATAAAAAATGGTTTTAGTTGCAACCCATAAGGGACCGGGTATGATTATGAAAACAAAAGACGGAGCAGGAAAAATACCATCATAGTATGTTGATCCGCTATAAATGCATGCCTCCCACCGGGATTTAGAGGCTGGGAGCTCTGGGGGAGGACAGAGCTGAAATAACATGCTGCTCAATCTTGTCCGTCTATGGCTGTGTTTCGCCGCAGTCCGCAGCGCGTTCTTCACATACTTTTGTTTTGTTCAAATGCAACTTTGCCCATTAGCTTCCCTACCAGCCTAAGTAATTGTACAGCTACACCTCAAAAACCAACATTCATCTTAATAGCTGTGTTTAAAACATTCATTTCAAGCAAGATAATCATTAATTCTAAAAGATTCGCTATAGATTTTGAGAGATTAAAGTCTAAAATGCAATGTTTTTTTACAATTGTACTTAAAGATCAAATATATCCAGGGGCTCTGGGGGTTCACAGGCTCAAGGGTGTTTAGTTTAGTAGTTTGGTATCTTAAAGGGCTGTTGTATGAAACTGTATCACCAATAGGAACCCAAAAGTCTTCTCAGAGGAACCATTTCTAAGGCCTTTCTTGGGTTTATAAAAAGGAAGGTTTGCTAAAAAAAACAAACACATTTGTACAACTAAAAGGGACTGCATTATTGTAAAATCTGGCCGACAGTCACTATAGCTACGCCACTTTTGCCGGCCAAATTCACCAAACATCGCAACAGTCACAATTTCCGTCTTTAAATGTGCATTGTGATGTGTTGAGTTCAATCAAAACAGAAGGTGAAAAGATATTTACAGAATGCGCTTTAAAAAAGGCAAGAAAAAGAGTGGACAGACGTAAATCACCTGGAGGCAGCGTACCACAGAGGCCAACACAAGCAACAGATATTTACCTCCAAATTTAGCTAACTGCTGTTTTGTAGGCAAGGAAATACACAATGGGCAATGTTAAAGGCACACTATGCAACATTTTTCAGTTAATTAATGTGTTCCATACCGTTTTGGATGATTAAATGAGTCATTTCAGGTTGAACAAAGGTTTTCTCGGCCGCCCTGGTGGTCTGTGGGGGAAATACCGCACCAGAATGCGGTACCGCGCGCGAGCTATTTTTAGAAACACAACGTCACGATGACGTCACATCACGTGGTACGCAGTAGGGCAAACTCCCAAACCCGCCGCTGAAGAGACGTGCGTTAGCCTAGGTTTTACTCGGTAAACGACTGCTTTTTCCAACATCTAAGACCATGGTTTATAAACATTGTTGCTATGGGACGTGCAACAACGACTCGAGGTACGCTGATCGGCCGCATATGAAGGATGTTTTCTTCATTAATTTCCCGAAACTCAAGAGTGCCAAGGAGAAGTGTGTGCGTTGGGTACACTTGTGCGGGCGGCCTACACAACATTTCAACCCGGAAAAAGTTACCAAATTCACCTACATATGTAGCAAGCATTTTGTCGGTGGAAAGGGTGATGATAGCATATAGGCTAGCATGTTAGCAGGCGCTAACATGGTACCCTGTTACCGGGATAGCTTACTCAAAAACAAACGCCCTGAATCTCTTAAGCGAAAGATTCTGAGATGTGAACAATGAGATGTGAGATTCAAGATGTGAGATTCTGAGATGTTTGTAGCTACCTATTGGCAAGATATACAGATTCCTGGACGTTGATTGCAAACAAACAAAAAAGGCCGACGTGAACGGAGCACGGTGGAAATCATAACAAAGACATGAACGCCGAGCAGGGGAAAAAAAAGAAGCTTACCGTTGAATCAACTCGGCCCGTCTTCCGGTTTTTTTGAGCCCTCGACACTCAAGCCACCGTTTCAGCTGAAGGTTGGTGTGCTCTTCCACAGTGCGACCAGTAAACCGTGCGCCTGGGACATCGTCTTGGGTAAGTTTAATGGCTGCAAAGTCGGTCATATCGCTGGTTCTGTTGCGCTT
Organism: Fundulus diaphanus; assembly: GCA_037039145.1. Taxonomy (NCBI): domain Eukaryota; kingdom Metazoa; phylum Chordata; class Actinopteri; order Cyprinodontiformes; family Fundulidae; genus Fundulus; species Fundulus diaphanus. The sequence goes on along the minus strand of CM073133.1, from coordinate 28,716,169 downwards.
GTAATGGCTGGTTTGTATGTGCATTCTACGACTGTTTGCCCTACCGGTGCGGCAAAAGGGGCGTTACTCTTAAGGCCGTGACGTCACGTGCGCGGTACCGCATTGCAGGAGCCCTCGGCCCGCACCCACAGGCTCAGAATCTCGTGCGAGATCGCGAGAGTCGGTCTTGCTTTACGGCAAGAACTGCTACACGCCCCCAGTGAAACGCATGCTCGTTGCTAGCGCAGTGGCGATATCTGTGCAGTTATGATGGTGGAACCAGCGACAAAACAGCGAAAGCCCATGTCGGAGCAGGCAAGAAAGAGGAAAAGGGCTCTGGACAGAGAGAGGAGTCGTACACGGGTGAACATCGGGCAAGCTTTTTCCCGAATGGTGAGAGCTAAAAGAGACAGAAGGCTGCAAGGCTGACGCAGACCTCGCGTTTCTGCTGAAGCGATTGTAAGTAACATTGTAGGGTTTCCCTCACGCTACCGCCTCCCAACATTCCAAAAAAAAAAAAAAAAAACGAACTCCATATGCGCGCAAAGCTTGTCTCCCCCCTCCGCCGGTCGCCTCGCTGGAAAATCAACCCCGGTTGCCTAGTATACCTTTAAGTATTTAATTTAAATTAACCCTGACATACGGTTTATTTTCTTATATTGCTTTGTTAGTCATTTATTTGGATCGAGCCAACAGTTGATCAGTGGAAACTGATTTACCAGGTTTGCAGAAGATTAGTGGATATTAAAGTTTTAAATGTTCAAAGATTGTGTTTGTATCGTGGTTCATTTTTAAAGCAGGGGTGGGCAAGTCGGTTCAAGGGGACCAATGTGAATTTTTCTTTGTCAAAATGTTGAGACATTTTAGAGGGTCACTCAGGCTGAGAAACGGCAAGTGAGAGCAATGCTTAATGCTTTACTAAGAAAAGCTTTTCTGTTTTAACATTTTTTTGAGGTTTCAGCCTCGGCCATGGAACATGCTGGATTTGAAAAAAACATCTTTTTGAAAATCTGATTTGAGGAGCATTCGTGTACATGCTTAGATTATTTGCAAGAGGACTGATCACATCTTATCATAAACGTCACAGGGCTCCAAGCTAAGGACTGATTAAACATAAAAAAGGACTCGAGAAAAAAAAATTATGAACTAAAGTTAACCAAAGTTCATGTAATATGAAAACAAATAGGGGATCTAACTTAGCTGACCTGTACTTTGTACATTAGACAGGTTGGTCTTTCATTTCCTGTCTTCTTACCCCCTAGAAGCAGCATTTAGTTCCTATGCTCCACTGATCTGGAACAAACTTCCAGAAAATTGTAAAGGTGCGGAAAGCCTGAGTTCCTTTAAATCAAGATTAAAAACACATTTGTTTAGGATTGCCTTCAACTGTTCTAGTTAACTGAATCACCACTTTTTTGCTCTAATTTCTATCTACATTTTATTCTTACTTGCTTTTATTCTGTTTTAATTTGCTATATTTTAATCATGTAAAGCACTTTGCATTGTCCATGTACTGAATTGTGCTATATAAATAAATTTGCCTTGCCTTGCCTAGTGTTGGCTAGTTATGCCTATTCTTCTTGGTCAGTCAATTTTTCTGCGTTTTGCTTCATCTTCACCAGACAATGTTAAAAGTGGTTTGAGCTATAACCATCCAGCCAGTTATAGGTTTATACTTGCTTTTAAAAGATACTGCTACTAAAGCTGGATGTTCATGCATGTATGCCTTCTGGGTCAACAATATTCAAGTATCAGACGACTCCTCTAGTGCAGCTTAACCCTCGATACATTGTGGCAGAAGACAAAAAAAAAAAAAAAAAAAAAAAAAAGGATTTTTAGTTCAAATCATATTCAGTCACGTCTAAGCAGAAAAAAAGAGGATATGCCCCAATAAAAAACAGGAAATATTTGAAAGTACTTGTTGACCGAGACACTTGCTCTCACTTCCTAAATGTGTCTCGTCAATCCCCAACCCCGCTGTTATAAATGCTCAAATACCGCAGCTCTACTGTCAAAAGCAAAAACATGCTGTACAAATTGAATTACTGTACGAGTTTTAAAGGTGTGTTGGAATATTCCTTAAAAAATATTAATGTGAATGTAAATTCATCTTAAGATGTACATTCATCCTTCTGGCACTCTGTAAATTATACACTGATCTCTCCCCAAAAGCATTTATGATTAAATGCAACTCCATCTGTACAGTTTGTGCTCCCAGAAAGCTAGTCAAACACAGCTGAAAAGTCATTACTTAAATGAAGAAGAAATGTCGAAATCAAAGTCACCCCCTGGGTTTGATTCAAAAAGTCTAGTTCCTTAATAAGCGCCATTCATTTTCCTCCAGGGTCTGGCTCTCTCTATCACCAGCGACAGGCGTGAAAGGTCAATAACCTTGGCTCATAGCCTCATATGGTTAGCAATGCCATGAATTACTGGTTGAGGCCGTTATTCCAAAGTCTTCAAGTCGGCTGAAGGAAGCTGATCGTCTCCAAAAGGTCACAGTGCTTAGATCACTCAGTGCAAAATTTTTGAGCTGACATAGGGCCTACACAAGATTGAAAGTGTTGTTATTGGGAATAGCAGACTCAATGTGTGTGTGTGTGTGTGTGTGTGTGTGTGTGTGTGTGTGTGTGTGTGTGTGTGTGTGTGGTGGTGGTAAGCAGCAACAAATTATGGTTAAAAAGCAGCGAACGGTGTAATCAAATGAAATACAAAGATCAACTGCGGCACATTGGTATTTCAAATCGGGTAAACAGTAATTTGATAGAGCATTACATTAGAGTAAAAATGAATAAACCAAAGATATGGATTGGGAAAATGTTAGATCGTCTTCTTATCTTATAAACAATGCAGGTAACCAGAAAATGTAATGCAAAGACAAAACAACCAAACAATACTATTTCACACAAGCATAATATACCTGCTTTTAGTCAAATCTTGTTGATTGAATGGCTTTATCAGACCAATTTATTAGATTTTGATCAAGGCTTTTGATAAAATCCTCAGACCCAGAAACAAATTGAAAAAAAGGATTCCCTAAACCTTACCTGCTTAATAATTTCTTTGAAATCTTAAAGGTATACTATGCAACCGGGGTTGATTTTCCAGCGAGGCTCCCCCCAAAGGGCGAAAGTAAAAGTGCACTGTCGTAAATATGCTCAGCTGTTCTACTGGTTTCTCCGTCAAGCCAGGTGCGGTTGTTTTGAGCTTAGCAGACAGGCGAATGCAACGAATACAAAAGTCGAAAAAAACGGCAGTACTAACAATGACTAACACAGTGAAAGTATGAACATGCACAGAGAGAGAGAGAGAAACCATTCCAATGCAGTGTTTCCCCTAGGAATTTGCTTACCGGACGACCGGCGGAGCGGGGGCGGGGGGGAGAGAGAGACAAGCTTTACGCCGATTACCGGCGGAGCAGGGGGAGACAAGCTTTGCGCGCATATCGAGTTAGTTTATTTTTTTTGGAATGTTGGGAGGCAGTTGCGTGAGGGAAACCCTACAATGTTACTTACAATCGCATCAGCAGAAACGCGAGGTCCGCGTCAGCCTTGCAGCCTTCTCTTTCTTTTAGCTCTCGCCATTCGGGAAAAAGCTTGCCCGATGTTCACCCGTGTACGACTCCTCTCTCTGTCCACAGCCCTTTTCCTCTTTCTTGCCTGCTCCAACATGGGCTTTCGCTGTTTTATCGCAGGTTCCGCCATGATAACTGCACAGATATCGCCACTGCGCTAGCACCGAGCATATGTTTCACTGGGGGCGTGTAGCAGTTCTCGCCGTAAAGCAAGACCGACTCTCGCGATCTTGCACGAGATTCTGAGCCTGTGGGCGCGGGCCGAGGGCTCCTGCAATTGCAAGTGCGGTATTTCCCCCACAGACCACCAGGGCGGCCAAGAAAACCTTTGTTCAACCTGAAATGACTCATTTAATCATCCAAAATGGTATGGAACACATTAATTAACTGAAAAATGTTGCATAGTATGCCTTTAACTGCCAATTCATATGTTTTACTGATTTAAATTAATACTATACAAAATTAAAGTAAAAAAAAAGTGCCACAACTTCCTTGATAGGGGTAGGATTTATGAGTTTTATCTGTAGAATATATATATATATATATATATATATATATATATATATATATATATATATATATATATATATATATATATATAAAGAAAAAAATAAATAAATAAATTAAAAAAAAAATCGCATTAGTCAACGCAATTTTTGCATCGTCACAAAAGTCATGGACTACTTGGATGCATCATTTGGTAGGCTATTATATTATAAGGATAATACATAAACACTAGACATCTAAGTACTGCATTTGGCCAGTTGGATGGATTTTTATTGTCCATGACGCACAAACTTGAAATAATTGTCAAATTTCTACGCTGAAGAACCAAGTAGAAGAGCTAGAATAACATGGGTTAGCTTGAAACTAACAGACAAGAAAGGAGTTCCAAGATTTTCACTATTAATTCATCAAAGCATGTGTCCCCAACCTTCATCTTATTTTAACCAAACTTTAAAAAGTGCATCAAAGTGCATGCCTGTTGGTTGATATTCCTATGCACAGAAAATAGAGGTTATCAGTTCTGATATATTCAGTGAACAAGATGATAGAAAAAAAGCTACATCTAAAAGCTTCACATTTTTGGATATTTTATCTCCCAATCATTGATCTGGCCGATTGACTGGAGCAGCTCTAATAAGGCGGAGAGTAAAAATGAATGAACGAAAATTATGGAATGGGAAACCAGTAAATTTCCATATGTGGCAAACAGCAAAAGCATTCAAATTATGTACTGCACAGACAAATGGTTACAAAAAGAAAATGTATTCTACCACTCAAACAAATTCACTTCGAGATAGATTTAAATAAATTTTCATTGATTCAATAGTTTTGATAGATTCCTGATAATCTCAAACTTTTTTTTTAAATTATCAAAAGCACAAAGTTTTTATTCAAGCCTTAAGCTAGGCTTACATAAAATGTTATTCGTAATTGACTATGCTTCCTTAGCAAGGCCAATGTTTTCCAATCAATTCAAAAGGGTTTTAAACTTATGGTAGGGAGAAATTATCAATCCATTTGCAGTCTAATGCAACAAATCACTTTTTTATGGTCCCTCTTATTTTGTAAAAATATCAAAACAAGACGATTTTTGAAAGGTTGAATTTATGAAAAACTCATGTCATAAGGAGTTCAGTATTAGTCAATTGAATTTCCAAAATCTTAGTGACTCATCCCCAGAAAAATAGAACAATTTGATTCGATCTGCAACCCTGTTTATTGTGCTGAAAGCATAAGGCAGAAAGTCGTTTACAAGAGGAACTCCAATCAAGCAAACATTATGCCATCTGCCCTTCATTTATCCACCTCACTCATTGATGTTTTGGTGCTTGAAATAAAAATGTTTTTTTTTGTTTTTTTTAGAAATCAGCAGATCCTCAGTTTATAGCAGTCAGATCTTTAGACTCCCCTCCAACCACTGTCCTGCTTTGCAAGTAGTGCTACAGGAAATAAATTGGAGATTTGCTGCACGACCTTTAATGCCCCAGTAAATATCGACGGAGGAAGAGAAAACATGAACCCAGACAATACTGAACATAAAGACGTGTGTAGCTCACTCCCATAAAGTGTGGAGGAAAATGAAGAACAGAAACTGCTGTAGGTCAACCATATCTGGTGATGGCATACCACACCGTCAGCACAGCCCGGCAACCATCGCTCCCTTGAGATAAGCAATCAGGAGGGTTACAAAAGCTTATTTGATGAGCCATCAGTTTGGAAGGGCCACAATAAATCACTGTTCCTGGCCACCAATCCACATCAAGGCTAAACTTAAAGATTAGTTTACTTTTTTGCTGCATTTGACAGAGCCAAAACATACTGACTGATAAAATGGAAAAAGATTGAGATTATCAGGTACTGTGATAAAGTTCTTCAGATCTTTCTTGGCAGACCAGGACTACTTTGTGCTCTTTGACAATTAGAAATTTGAGAGAACTGGGATCAAATGTGGAGTACCTCATGGCTCCATGCTTGTAATACTTCATAATTTGAGCAGAAGGCATATAGATACTGAATAAACATAGTGCAACATCTCTCATCAAACACATGCTTATGACAAAGTAAAAATTTTCCCAACACATAACCACAGTCCCTTGCCATCACACTGTGTTCAAAATATCCCTAGTGCCCAAAAGTGTAGAAACCCACGGTGTCACATCCACTCATTGTTTATTTGACAGTTAGCTGACAGGAAATAGGATTGAGAGAGAGGGAGGTGATACGTGGCAAAGGTCCAAGGGCGGGACTCGAACCCACGATGGCCACGTCAAGGACTGAGGCCTTCGAATGAGGGTAGCGCGCTCTACCCTTGTGCCACCGCTGCGACGTACACAATGTTCATTTGTTAATAAAGCCCATTACCTGTTACCATCTTAAAAAAAACATTACTGGAAATAGTTTCCTGTCAAATCAGGAAACAGAAAAATGGGTTAGATTATTCCAACCAAAAAAAAATGAATAGAATTAAAAATAAAAAAAATAAAATCAGGCAAATGTAGCCTATCCAAAATGCTATGATGGCTTCCTGTTCGGTGACGAACAGATTTTAAAGTCTTCTTTCTAGGCCCATCAGGTGAGAGATATTATCACTCAATGTTCCCAGGACTGGAACTAAACAACTTGGGCAGTGTCTAGTTTTTTTTTTAATACTTTTCAAAGAAAAAAAAAAAAAAAAAAAAAAAGAACACAGAAAAAAACAACATTGAATTACATTTTGTATGGATGCTTTTTTACAAATAAACTTGCCCCGTCTTTTACTATTGAAAACCAGAAGTTCCTCAAAACCTCAGGCAGCCATGCATCAAAAGTATTACCCACACAAGTAAAACTGAACATCCCACGCATGACTGAAGCCACGAAGCAACCAAGGTCACAGCAGGAAACAAATTCAGTTGGGGGGGGAAGGAAAATGCTACAGTGTTGTCCTTGAATTACCCAATTACAGCACATCAATCTTTGTATATAGCCGTGGGTTTTTCACCCACGTGAAAAACAGAGAAAGGGACAATAAGGAAGTAAGTAGAAGAGGTGATATAGGACTGAATCAAAGGGGAACGATCAAGAATGGCTAAAGATTAGTGACATCAGAGGCTCCTGTCCAGAAGAAGAAGAAAATCAAAAACGTTGTACCATCGAAATTGAAGCCTGTGCTGGAACACAATAGTTGGCGAGGCCTGCGGGAGGTAGACGTCTCTTCCCAGGCAGGATATTGGCCTTTGTGAACACGGTTACAGTATCTGGGTCAATTAACAAGTCCCGGCGTCAAATTTCTCTTTTATAGTCAGGGGAATAATGCCGCTCAAATTTATGCAGACTTCTGAACACAGCACACCGTTTAGAAAGAAACGCGACTGTGTTTGTCACTTGCATACAGAAAAAGGTTAAACACACAAGGCCAGTGCTGTCTCCATTTTCTCCATTGGCACAGAAGCCCTCATTAATATGTTCATTGGAGTATTAGCTTGTCTGACACAGCACACAAAGACACTGTTGTCTGCCTGCTGGCTGCCGTTCACGGCTACATGGAACAGGTACCGCTGTTGAACCTACATCTGTTGGGCTAAAGAATGCCTTGCTTGTCTACCCAAAAGCAACTAAATGCACTGTCACATGAACAAAACATGTTAATGTAAGAGAAAGCGGTGGGGAGGGAGGGGGGGTGCGTTGCTTTTTAAAGTGGCTGCCAATTTTACACTTGAGGATACAGCTCTCTTCACACTTATGTGGCTTAGCATAAATGAGCAAAACAAGCACCGCTAAGAGAGAAAACCGTGGGCAAAAATCGAATAGCGTTACTGCGCCACAAACGGTAAGGAAAAGACAACGAGCACGGCTTACTTAGTTTTCTTTACAAGTCAAAAGGGGGGGACTGCCCCCACAAAACCAAAAACGGCACTGGATTCCCCAAATCCGTCCTGAAAACGGTAAACAGTTCACTCCATAGTGCTGATGTCTGATTGTCTACCAGGCGCAAGATGACATTTTTCTTTCCCAGGTCGGTTCTAGCATAAAATAACCCTCTCCTAGTTACATGGAGGCACATGTAGAAAGTTAGGTCAACGCGGCTATTTATATACGACCTCATTATATAGTCGGGTCATGTTATGCACTCCATGTGTGATCTTTAAATTTAAATAAAAGCAAGACAAAAAGAAAAAAGAAAAAAATCACGATCAAGTATGACTGGACACTTCTTGTTTAAGCACAATGTTTTTCCCAGTAAAAGCAAACATTTCACTTTTGAAATCTCTACAGAAGAGCATCATAGATGGGGGAACCAAGGTGAGACTAGGATACAAATAACCTTTAAACTCCTTTATAAATGGAACAATGACAATAAAAGATCTGCTATGTTCAAAACGATATTCAGACTTTGGGGAGGGCCTTCTGAGTCACGGCCACTGACGATGTGAAACAGACAACAACCTACAAGTCGTCGCTTGGGTTGTAACTACACATCCAGCTCAGGAGACCAGATACCTCCAACAAGGCTGGAAAACTTCAGCAATATTATCACAGTAAGGAGAATACACCTTCATTTGTCTTTACAGTCAAGATTTAACATACCGTAATAAATCTATAATCATTGCAAATTATTCATGTTGAGGCTTGACCAGTTCCTATATTAGTGCATGTTGTGCTAATTTAATTCCGAAGCGTCCCTAATGCCACAATAAGCCCTGAAAATACTGTTTTTTACTACAGATACAATAGGTGTTTTGTTTAAATTTTATTCCTACTGTTTTACTTGCCTTTAGTCTGTTTTTACTTTCCTACGTTTTAATCATGTAAAACACTTTACGTTGTCTTTGTACTGAAATGTGCTATACAAATAAATGTGTCTTGCCTTTAGAAATCTCTTAGTTTTCTAAAAACAGTTCTGTATAAACTGAAGAAAGTCAAGTTTCCACTACAGTAAAGACAACTTGCACAGCTATATCAGCTTTTGTTTTTTGCCGCCTGGCCAGACCAGGGTGCTCAATAAATAAGCAATGTAACGAAGCTTCGAGGCAGATCATTTTGCCTCCATGAATTTTATGATTCGAGGTCCTCAAATAACTCGATGAATCGTGAGAGCCCTACTGGGTAGGTGTCGAAACGTTTTGAGAAAACTGAGAAAACCGACTTTAGCCTGTTTGCTGTTGCGATGACCCGGATAACTAAGAATTTGCAAAGGAATTTTACATTAAAGACAGTGGACCACAGATTGTCTGCATATAATGAAAAACATGGTCAGCTATTATCATTTAAGTTACCTTACATCACAGTACAGTTCAGACACAAGGCCTTACAGTAAAAAGTTCTACCCATGTCTTGTTACACGTTATACTGCATGCCATTAGCATTTTTTTTTTTTTTTTTTTTTTTTTTTTACCAGGACAATATTTAGGGCCACAAAATAATACTTTAGGTCTGTATTACTCAAAAGCAGCAGCTGGAAATCTGGATGTGCATGCTGTGGACGACTGCATCGATTTTCTTTTAGTCTTGTTAAACTGGAACAAAGAACATGACTTATCAACTGCTGTGCTCTGCTGCGCAAGATCCCAGAGGAGTATTTTAATATTTGGTCAACTGTCATCACATCAGGGCGACCAATGAACTATTTCCTTCCTTTCTTCAAAATAAGAGTCTGCAGAGCACACATTCTTACTTCACGCCTTATCTCACGCCCTACCAGCCTAAATCTCATGCCAAGAGGAACTGTCGAGACATCAAGACTTCATTTTGAAAAGAAACATTATGCAATTTTAATATTGCGAGGTCTCTATACACCCCAGTCACCTATTATATTGCATGATCTGACAAGTGATTTTCAGGTCATTCCAGCGTTACCTGAATATTTGTCCGCAGCATCGAGAACTCTCTGAACAGAGCAAGCTAATTATATGCCAAGGACAAATGCCCAACACATAACCTCTCAGGCACAAGAGAGGGACACCTAAACTGCGGTGCGATGTCAGCAGCATATGGTCAGGCGCCAGTGGCAAAGGCCGCGGCCGGTGGCTGATAAGAGTGATATGAGCAGAACTGATGACAAGCTGTGATGCCGATATCTGCCCTCAACAAAATACTTTATTGACAGTTGGGCATTTTACAAATACTTTCTGCCTCCAAATAAGGAGAGATTACAGGGAGCTAAAGGTCAGACAATTACAGTACACTGTATGAGCTGCTGTACAGTGTCACAAAGAATTCACAGTTTAGCCCAAGATCAATGCATTCATTATGCAAAAATATTTCATTTTCATTCAGTCTTTTATATGACAAAGCAACGTCAAGGCCCAAAAAAAGATTTCGACCACTGACGCATCTCTGCTTCCTTGTTATACTGTGGGCGACCTGCAAAAGGTTACTTTCCCAATCCGCACAGTGCCAAGATTCAATCTGTCATCACAATATGCGCTAGTTATCCAGGCCAATGTGCTCCAAAGGAAAGAAAAGAGGCAGTGTGACAGTGAGATGAAATTAAATTTGTGTAATCTGGTTACAGTAAAATATAAAACAAATTCTACCCCACCGTGACAGTGATGCCTTAGCTGGGAATTGGAGCACAGCCTTCATTACAACATATCGATCTGTGCAAACAAAGACCCTGGATTCATTGATCCCCCTTCAGGAAAAAAAAGGAAGAGGGGGGGGGGGGGATGGGGGCACTGGGCTCCTCTTGGAAACAAACTTACACTGAAACTGCTGCCTAAGCTTAAAAACCCCCACAAGAGGTGGAATATGGTGTCTCATAAAAAGCAGGAAATAAGAATGACCACAGGGGTTGCTCATAATGTCCCATCGTGACAAAGGAAATATGTGAGACATGCAGCAGCTGCAGGAGCCTCGCAGTGAATCACGTCGCCCTTAAACCTTTCTCATGTGTGGCACCAGTGAGCCAAAGCATGCCAAGGATATCCTCCAGAAAGGAATTTGAACATTACAAAAGGTCATCCTGGATTCAAAATATTCAATACTGCTACACAGCTTAAAAAAATAAATAAGAATACTTCACACATTTCAAAAGCAAGGCATTGACAGCAAGTTTCCCCCCCCCCTCCAACAAAATCCTTACAAAAATTAAATAAAGCAAAACCTTAGAATACATATATTACTAAACTTGATAGGGCAGGTCTGAATGTTCTTTCTCCCCTCCCCCCCCATGTTAGGCCTCATCTTTCTGTAGGTGATATACGGTCAAACCTGTAGGTCACAATAACTTTGGGTAACTTAAGGTCATGCTTATGTGGCCTCCCTGTTGATGTGTCAGGACCTCTGTTGCTAGTCTCTCGCTCATCCACGACTCACCAGGAAATAATCCCGCCAGCTTTAACGTAAAACCAAGATCGGGAGGGGGTTGGTGAGCGTGTCGCAGGGTACTTGTCCCAGTTTACAAGACTGGGTCAAGCAGGGTCACGTCTCACCAAATGCTGGGCCTCTTAAAAAAAAAACATGTGAGTGGGCCTCAGCTTAGGTCAGGATCACAGCATTCTTAACAGAGCAGAACAAACTGGAGAAGCAAAAAAAAAAAAAAAAAAAAGAAATTAAAATATGCTCACTTCAAAGGCATAAATATGAATCACCAATATTTGCAGTGTGAACGGAGTGCTTTTAGATTGTGGGAAAGGTTTACATAACAAAAAGTACTCCTGATAAGTGCAAATCGCCAGATACATTAACCTTTACATATCTCCCCTGTTGATGTTCGCACTGCTGACGTTGACACAAATCGTTTCCATAACATTATTAAACTAGTCGACTGTAAACCTCCCCCAGCACCACCTCAAACCACACTCATTTGTGGAGCCACATAGCTGGACCCTCTTGCCGCTGTCACATTTAAAGCACTTGAACCAAGGCCAAAGCTGACTACGAGCGTTCTTCCGTCATGGCCAGGGCTCGCATAATTGTCTGGAAAATAAGTAAAAGCCAGGTTCTGAGGGTGTGGAGGAAAGGGAAGGGAAAAAAATGAAAGCAGGAATAGAAGATTGGGGGTAGAGATGGCAGAACGGCGGAATAAGAGGGCGTATTAGGCTCAATTAAGCTTTCGGGCTTTCATTAACCTAGATTTAGGGAGGGGGAAACCCCCGCTGAATAATGTGCCGAATCTGACTCGCTCCGCTTCTCTGCTTTGTGAGCTTTATCAAGACGGAAAAAAGGCACAATGTGTGTCAGCTCTCAAAAGCCACCAAGAATTTCATTAGACACCCAGGGGCAACCCACCCGCAGCTTCAGCATACCTTAAATTAAATGAAATCTAGTAAAACAAGTCACTTTAATCAAACAGCTAAACTTGATATGAGGAGCAACTGTGCTGCTGGTGTGTGAAAGGTTTAGCTTCCTTCCTGCTTGTAGCTACAAATAACCATTTGGTTAGATCTCATCACTCACTAGGCGAGTAGTTGGACAGAAACTAGAACCCCCCCCCCCCCCTTTTTCATAAAGGAGAAGATTCTTCCCAGTTTCTATCAGGTTGTGCTATCAACAGCCCTCCTCAGTGTGGCAGCTGTTGCTGCAGGAGCATTAGTAAGGACAGCGATATTGATAAGAACAATGTATTTTCAACATCCTGATGACAGATGTTTACCGTTATGAGCAAGAGAGAGCAAGACTTTGAGCGGATAACAGAAAGGCTGGATGGAGCACAGCAAAGGTGTACTGTTGTTTTGTTTTTCATCTGAGCTTTCAAGCAGTGGTCTGGAGGGTTGTTACACTGATAACAATGGAATTATGCTTTTTAATATAAAATAAAATCCAGAATGCAAGTTAAACTTTATGGGGTTTTTGTTTGACCATTTTCACTACAGTAGCAGCTGACATATTGACGTTAAGTCAACTAGAAAGGGCTGAGCTTTTAAAATTTTTATCCTAGAAGTTTTTAGCTGCAGATGTTTCCTTGGTATTCAAAAAAATAATTGAATTACTTGCATTTTTTTTCATTTATTTCTATTATTCATAAAATAAGCGTAAGTAATTAAATGAAAAATCTGCAGAATGTGTTAATTTTTATCTGATTACTCGATTAATCGTCAGAATAATTGATTACTAAAATAATCGTAATGCTAATACCAGTTAAAAAACGTCAAATCTACATCATTTTCACTTCGTGAAAGACGCCGACTTCTACGTCTCCCCTGCTTGAGGTGGTTTTGCATCTCCACACAATGCTCTGAACCACTCTATTAGCTCAATGAAGGAACATTTTTATAAACAGATCAACGGTACTATTTGGGGTTTACCTGCTCTAAAAAGTTACAGTCTATTGAGAATAAGAAAAAAAAAAAACAACAGCAGGGCCCCTATACAGCCAGCCAAAAGTAAAAGTTTAGTTTCCACCCACCAGAATGTGATTACCTCTGCTAACTGGCTGCCCACAATTACCATTATCTAATCTACAGGATGTCTTCAATTTAGCACATACAATGTCTGCTGTTTACATGCTAACTGCGACCATTTCCAGGCCTTACAGGCCACAGGATGTGTATTCCCTTAATCAGCGAGCACAAGGAAAAAAAAAAAAAAAAAAAAAAGCTGACTGCAAATAGATGGAGGAAAGTATTTTAACCGTTTACCCGCACCACATCTATTGTATATATGGGATCAAATGCAATGTAATGTGAGCTGGAATCATGTTACAGACGTCTCACACAGCCTTGGGATAGAGTTACACAGACACGCAGGCGGATCCCATTTCAAAAAAAGCCAACTGAACCAGCAGGCAATTGATGGCGACTCATCAATAACCCGAGGAGACGTGTATGCTTGCTGAAATTAGCTGAAAGTCTTATTTATAGCGCGATAAAAGCTCAATGTTTAACTATATTTAGTCTTGCGGAGAATGTTTAACGTTCCAGCTGACTCATCAATTACTATTCAAGGAAATGGCAGGGCTAATGAAAAGCTGACCAAATGCTGATGTGTGCCGCTAAAGCAGCAACATCTTTAAAAGCCTCCAGCAACTGGTCAAAAGCAATACCCGAAAACAACATGCTGGAAACAAAGTGGGGGAACTTTGTGAATACTCCGCACGCTGTGGGGGCTTTGTCTTTTTAAAGCATGCCACAGGAGATCCTCATTAGAGAAGGGAGTTTCATTAACATCAACCCACGCTGCTGTGCCCTGCTGCATTACAATGACACAGGAGTACCCCCTCACTGTCAAGGAAATCTCCCCACAGCAACATCTCACTGGGGGAGGGGGGAGGAAGAGAAAAGGCAGAAGGGGAGGGGGGGGCCAAACAAAAGAGAACCTGATTACCACTGGTCACGGCTCATCCACGAGCCAACACAGGGAAATCCATCACCTGCAGGATCAAATGCAAACTTGTGCACTAGGTAGAGCTCAGTGAAAGCAGTATCCGCCCATTCAAGCTCCTCTCTCCTTTATTCTCTAGTCGCCGCCACATCCCCCTCGCCCCTCCCTCCCTCCCTCCACCCCTCTGACTCACAATGACGGCGGCGTGCAAGTTTTAGGCTCACACTGTGAAAGCCCAACACATGCGAGGAATGCTTTCTGGTCCCAATGACCTCAAGGCTCCAACCCCTCCGACGGCACACTGGTGATATTTCCCCCCCACCTCCCCTTGTTTATTACCGTCTGCAGACCTGCGCACCATTTTACGCAGCCGCGTCCCTGTGTGGCAAATATCAGACGAAGAGGTAGGAGGTCATATCTGCTTCCTCGTGTTGCATTTATCCAACTGCGTATGCAGTTTAGTCATTTTCATGTGTAAAGACAGAAGTAAAAAGAAAACTGTTTTGGTGTTTTGCCAACATACATCTCGAACACTATTTCACCACTTGGCCTAGCGGTGCAAAATGCAGCAGGGCACCCAATGATTTAACTAGACCCTTTAGGCGAAAGGGTCTAGTTCTTCAATTAGGATAGGAGAATTGCTAAACAATTTCGCAACCTACTAAAAGTAAACCGGTCTGCCAGCGCAAGGCACAAAATGTTTAATAACTAGATTATTTGCTTGATTAAAATTGCAGAAGTATTCAAATCAGTTTTGTAGTTCATTTTTATTCATTGCAACAAGATGCATCTCACCAAAGCAATCAGGAAAGTTTTCTGCTTTTAATCAGAGCCGGAGGCTAAAACTCATCCGAAATGCTAACAATGGTGCAAAACAGAAAAAAGGAAATAAGTGAGCAACCGCAAAGTATAGTCCAACACTTACCAGTCTACATATGTTTCACCCTGCTGTGAGACAAAAGGGAAGGGGGGGGGGGGTGCAAAAAGGGCTGGAGCGTTGTGAAGCTTAACCCCATTCGAGTTGTTTTACAAGGCAAACAACACGACTTGCAGCACCGCACAACTGCACAGAGGCTAATTGTTTAAATATGTCAGCCTTGCTCAGATCCTCCCCCTGACATGTAACACATGGAGCCGGGCACCGTTGACGTGCGTGCCAAGACAAATAGACGCTAAAAAATACAAAGAAAAAAAAAAAAAAAAAGACGCAATAGGCATCCGGCGTGAAACAAAGCTAGGAACATTTGATTTCACCGCTCACCGTTGAAAAGAGGCCATCCTTTCTCTGTGATATCTGGAACCACGACCGTGTACAGATCTTCAGAGAAGCCCGGCCTGCATGGCGGTGGGGCACCCCTGGCCTCCGCTGCAATCTGCAAAGTGGGAGAAGAGAGGGGTAAAGGGCCTGAAAAGAAGTAGTGAGTCATCAATCAGCCTTCAAAAAAAAAAAAAAAAGAAAAAAAAGAAATGCACTCCGTCTCCGAAACCTCCTGGTCGCATTCTGAACCCTTTGCGCTTGTACAAAGGCATCTGTTGTTTTTATAGCGGGGGCCGCAATTAGGATAATGAGGCCAAAAGGGTTAAGCATTAGCCAAAGAGCATGGCTAGGCAAGAACAAGCCCCATTTGTCCCACAATACGGGGGCCCAGGAACAGGGTAGGGGTCCGCCAGGCCCTGTGATCAACGCACTACCTCTGGACAAACACGCATTGCTTTGAAGTACAGGAACGGAGGAATAAAAGCAAACGGTAGCAGCACACAGAGTGGGGAATAAACATCTACGTGCGAATGTCTGAGCAAGCACCAGAAAACCACTACATTTTACGTTTCAAAGAGACGGGCAGATAATGACTGATCAATACTCTCCTTTTTGTGGTTTTCCCTCTTGCTTTGTTTTCACATTGTCTTTACAGACTATTTAGAGCTGCAGCTGCAAGTTAAAGCCCCCCCCCCCCCAAAAAAAATAAAATAAAAATTGTCAGACCCAGTGTTTTCTGAAGCAAGAATTCAGCACAAGCTAACAGAGCATGACTGAAGAACATGCTTTGATGTTTACATAACCTCAGCGTTGGAGGAGCACCGATCAGGCCTTTTCCGGCTGATGCCCCATACCCGATTTTATTTCGACACAAACTGCCCATTGAGATATTTTGCTCCCAGCGACTACAGCGATGGGAAACATCTTCTGTAGGCTCTTTAATGGATGCAAGCAGCTCTGAATCCAACACAAAATAAAAAAGGACCCATTCGTGCATTAAAGTAACCTTCATCCGATTGCCATAAAACTCCAAGAAGTACATCAAGTTGTTCAATATAAGCTAAGCACAAAAACACTGGCAGTTTTCAATTCTGATGCATATAACATACAAGTGGGTAGAAGAGAAGAAAGCAAAACTGTCCAGTATTTGATCAGCTGATTAACGCCGATTACAGAAAAAAATATTGGTCAACTCTCACCAACTAGCCGGTGCATTAGCCCTGAATTAGATAGTTAAGATGAATAAAGCCTGTGTATGTCCTCTTACACACAGGCAAAGCCAACATAAACAGTAATACAAAGATTGATTTCAACAACAGAATCTATGTTTACACAAACTAAATAAACCACTGACAGCAAGGGGCCTTAAAAACTGTTTTTGACCAATTAGAGCCAATCAGGGAAATATCGGCCTATTCCGATCTCTGATTGAACGATCAGTGCATTTTTGGTTAGCATTCATTTGAGTTTTTTTTTTTATATATACACAGTCTATTTCCTCTTGTTTTGAAATGTACTTTCAAAATAAAAGTAAAATGAGAGGACCCTTATAAAAAAAAAAAAAAAAAAAAAGCACACATTGTGCCACTTGCCAGTCTTAATCCCTGAGGAATTTAAATGGGGGAAGGAAAAAAAAATGAGCTATAAGAAAGGGTGGGAGGGGGAGCAGAGCTGGGCTCCCAACCCAACAAGCGATGGCAGCAGGTTGCACGTTTCGGGACTGAAAATGTTAAAAAACACAAGTCAGAGAAGCACATTTAAGCGACACGGATGGCAGAAATCAACCACATGCTTGCGGTTCTCCTTTTACTGGAGGTGCTGAACGCCGGATCGCTTCGCCCCGCTTGGAGTCGAAAACGAGGGCATTTGCACAAAGCGTCACGTTATCGTGGCATCCTTGGAGTTGTACGTCCACTGATTGATTTATGCATTTATTTTATTTCACGCCTCGCATTGTTAATTATAAAGGGGGGGGGGGAAGCACCTCCACACCCAGGGTGGGAGCTAGGCTTACCACGTATCAAACTCCACAAAACATCCAATCTAAACCGACCGAGATCTAGGTTACCGTGGGCCTGTGCCACCAACTTCCAAGACAACAACACCCAGCCACAGAAACTCCTAAACTGGGCTGTAGACGTCAAGTCGCTCAGATGGAATAATTCATTGAAACGTCCTCCTCGGGTTATTTTTTTTCCCCGGCGTCCTGCGAGCCACCGACAAAAAGCCGGTGAGCCGTTAGCTGACTCCGGGGCGACTTTATTGTCAATTTCGGTCTCCGACCCCGCGGTGCTTCCTAACTACACGCCATAGAAAGTGGCTTCTGGTGATCCACGAACCCGTCCCGGTTCGCGTATCTCGAGAAGCGGCATCGGAAGGGGACGAAGAGGAGAGGAGGGGAGAGGAGAGGAGAGGAGAGGGAGGGGGAGACAAAGCGGCTAAAACTGCCCCGGCGTATAACTCCGCTCTGCGGTTCCATTACCTGCAGTCCTGCTAGGAGGCAGAGCACAAGCTGCCCGCTACCCTCGTGTAACGAGAACATTGGTACGCCCGTCACTCCTTTTTCTTTCTTTTTTTTATTCCCCCCTCGGCTTCGGAATCCGTAGAAAAAAATGTGGCTCAATCAACAACAACAACAGAAAAAAAGCAAAAAAGAAAAAGAATATCCTTGTGGTTCAAGAGAGGCCTCGAAAACGCTCCGCGTGAAAGAAAGGCAGGAGGAGAAATGGTGTCGGCAGCATGTAGGAGCCTCCTCCTCTAGCTGTCTGCTCGGTCCTTACTGAGGGAGAGCACTGCCTGGTACTGAGGCTGCTGCTGCTGCTCCCTTCCTCCCTCCCATCCAGCCCAACCGACACAAAAACAAAACGAGCCGCGGCCGCTAGGCTTTATCTCGTCCACCTCACTGTCTCTCCCTGCTGGCGAAACCGCCGATTTCATCGTTGAGGAGGATTGAGGGGAGAAAAGGAGGGGGACGGGGGGGGGGGGGTCTTCTCAACAATGCATTTTGTCTTATTCTTTTATTTTTATTATTTCATTTTATGTGTTCAGTTCCTAGCTTTGTTGGCATTCTTCGCTAAATGCCCGCTTGTAAAGTCAGCTTGAAATCGTAAGAGCAAAACTGCTGATAAGGATTCAGAGCTGTGATTGCATCAATTGAAACCAATTATGATACAATCTTTGCAGCAGAAATTAAATGTCTTCCGCAGAACTGCACAGCACGAGCAGCTCTGGGTGTGTTTTAATGTCAGTCTGAGGGCTTTATGCATCTTTTTGCATATTTTAGTTAGTTTGCCTGACACGCATTATTCTTAATGAGCGTGTCAGACTCATGTAGAGATACAAAGAGAAAGCTGCTATATATATATATATATATATATATATATATATATATATATATATATATATATATATATATATAGGTGAGATTTATTTACCTGTGTTTGGATAAGACCACACTTTATGATTTATTTATTTATCTATTTATTTATTTATTAAATTATCACTTCCACTCATGCTACATTTCACTGTGTATTGTTTTTCATTAAAATTCCATCCTTAAGCTCAGGGCTCCTCTGAGGAAAAATGGGTTTTGAATGTCACAAGCATCAGTAACTCAGGATTCAGTCAGTTGTCTGCCGGCCTGCATAAAGATCAGCCCAGACTTCATTGATCATTAAGTATGAGATTCTGATCACAACCTCCCTTAGGTAATTGCTGTTTACTGCATATTTGATCTCAAGGATTATCAATTATCAATGATTTGGAGCTTTTTTTTTCTTCCTGCTACCCCTCCTTTTGTACCCCCCTCTGTGTCCTAGTACAGGCTCAGTGTTCTGCCAAACAAACAAGCTGTCTGTTTCAGAAACAAATCCATCACTTTGGAGTTTTAAAATTTGCATTGTATTAATTCCTCTTCACTTAAGCCCAGAATTTGTAAGCAAACCATTCTTTTTTTTATATTTAGCTAAAATATTCAGTGAGTAATTCCCTAATATTATCTTTTCATGGGATACAGCTCGATGAAGGTTAAATTACCAGGCTTGTACCGCTGACACTTAATTACCCACCATGAGAGGTCTCTATGGAATAGATTGCATTTGTGACACGGAAATAGCTCTCTTACGCAAACGAGACCAATCCACAATATAACAAATAAGACAGAAAAATTAACTTTTGGATCACCTCCTGTGTAAATCTACTGTTTACAGATATTGATGTCCAAGCATATGTGTTCAATGACGGCCACGCTGTCCCACAGCTACAAATCAAATATTTTACCCCTGTAAAGTTCCTATAACCCGAAGCATAATGTAAGACTTCCATATTGAAGGGTCTAGTCACGTATTTTCACAATAAAAAGAAGACACTAAAAAACATATATTCATCTTCAAATAAAACAATGTACGTCAAGCGTTCATCTTGACAGTGTTTATCTAGTCCTTTTTGAGCCTGAATAGAACTTTGCACCAGGCGAGATCAGCAGATGTAAACATTGTTGTGCCATCTGCCAACAGTACCACAGAACTATCAGAAAGCAAGATGGCGACAATTGATGCGGCCACTGTAAGAGCCAGTTGACCGTCCTGCAATGCCTCCCAGTAAAGTGACAGGTCAGCATGGTCGAAGACCAACCCGATCTACAGGGCGAGGGTTAATTAACGTCTTTCATTTCCCACCTTCACTGAACACTGCTGACTCGCTCGGGTCCATCGCAGACATGTATACGTAGACGCCTCGTTGAGTGCTGAATCGCACATTGCCGCCCTATTGGTGGTGGCATAGCGGAGCAATTCGGAGAAGATGCCTCATTCTTGTGCTGCCTGGATTTGTACCAATCGATTGACAGTACAAACCAGGGGTCCGTTCTTCGTACGTTGCTTAAAACATCCGAGATCAAATGAGACATCCAAGATGATTTCATCCGGCTAATCATGATCCATGATAGCCGATTATTCAAGCTGCGATCTAATCCTGTTTACATGAAATAAGTCTGCTCGCGAACAGGCTTAAGCTGGCGCACATGTTGCTATGACAGCAAGTCCAGGAAGAGTTTCGAAGAACCAAACGATCCAAGATCATGCCAAATCGTCAACAGTCAAATCCAGCTAACTGAGTTAGCGACGTACGAAGAACGGGCCCCTAGTCCAAAGGTTTATGAGGTTCCTATGCAGAAATTGATTCCAGTTAACCCTGGCACAGCCTCTACAGTGCTACTGACCCATTCATACGATCCATGCCAGATATTTTATTTATTTTTTTATTTATTTGCATCTTTATATGTTGCACTGTGCATTTAACAGCCAGAGTTATAGAAGATGAACCTTATTTCAAATTTTTTTGTATTCACAAACAACCATGGCAAACAGACTGTAACTCGCTTATCTATAAATCCAGAAAAAGGTTAAAATAACTTACAGGCTGTGAAGGTTTTTCTTGGTATGTCTCCAACTGCAAGGTGAAACCTTTTCATTGAAAATATATTGAGATGCATTTGGTCTAAAGTATAAATGTATAAATTTGGTGTTTATTTAAAGTCTAAATGTTGCGGAGACATAAAAAGAGATTGGTGGAATTAGCTCGGCTAAAACTCAGAACTTTGTCGTTACCAGAATATTGCCTTTACCAAATGAGCCTTTACCAACCTACATGGTTGAAAGAGCCCAAATAATCTACACTCTTTTTTTACCTTTGCCAAACAATTACTGACTTAATTGTGTTTTCTAGTTATAAATTAACTCAGGTTAATGCTGAACAGTTACTCATTTCTTTTATGAAAACAAACAGAACTTGGTGATGTTCAGAAAGCATCTTGTAGTGTAGTCTGTCCACAGTCTGCCCAATAGCCAAAATACTCAGTGACACTTTAGATGAAAATCTGTGTTGTCAACATCCACTAGTAGAGTACAAAAATCTAGATATGTCTGCCTGTTTACCAGTATTCTCTAATATTTTAGCTCTAAGTTAAACACAAGTCCAGAATCTATGTCCACACTTGGTACCACAATATCACAACCAAAAAACAAGATGAAATTGGTCAATAAATCAAATGAGGTTGTCTTTAGGTTACAGTTTGGGCATGCTGACATTTTGCATGAGTTTCAGACTTCTTTGTGTTCCTTTTTGATTGATAACTAATTATGTTGGATGTATAAATTAATTTATAAGGGTTACACTGCTGTGTGTAAATGTGGCCTAAATTAATTTGACTTACGTGAATCCAAGACTGACTCTAATGTCTAAATCAGGTCTGCCTGTACCCTCAGTGATGAAATCGGGACTTTTGTACAGTATGTTGCCCCTAAATACCCACAAAGTTTGACTATATGAAGGAGATTCTGATTCTTGCAGCTCAGGCTGGCACTGCATGCACACAAGATGGGGTGACCTGAGTGGATCACCCTCCATTCAAGTTGAAATGTATCCCTCATTTCACATTTTAGTATTATTAAAGTCTGATATGGAAATGAGTTTGATTGAAAGGAGAAATAAAGAACAATAAACTTAAAACAGGACACACTATGCACAGGCTGATTCCGTTCCAGTGTGAAAACATGACAAAGTCCTGTCAGTTCTTTCTTTATCTTTAGGCAGCCATATTCAGTGTGAACCTCTTTTGTTTTCTGAAGCAGATTTGGGCAAGAGATCAAGCTGACTGACCTGTTTATAATTGATATAGCATTTTGTACAAATTGTTAAATTCATGTAATCTAATCTAATTGAGAGTGGGATCAAAATGCTCTATCTCTTTGATTAATGCAGAGGCGGTTATCTTTCATCACTACTTGTCTGGGCAGGGAGGGGTGGAGGCGTTTGTGGGAATCCAATTTGGACTGGGTGCATTCAATCAAACAATATCATGTTGCATGATTCATAATACCAATCAGAGACCTCCGGACAACCTTGCGTGCGGCATGTACCTTAATTTGGCATTGTGTAATCAAGGGGGGGAATTTGCCATCAAGGTCGCCATGCAGAGTGGGGATAATATATTCTCTGGGCTGTCTGTGCACAGACAGATAATGTTGTTCTGCAGGCATGTGAGGCCACTGCATGATGCATGCCGGTCAGCGTGCTGACACTGCACTTGACTCTCATAAGCACAGGTGTCCGAAGGCTTGCGGCGTGCCGGGGAGCCCTCGATTGCAAACCTTTTAGTCTGCACAATTGGATGTGGTGTGAAGCGCTGCAGCATGGTGGCCTTGATGGCACTGGAAGAAAAATGGACGAGGTCAGCAGCACTTTCACATCTGCTGACTTCGTGTTGATACAGGAATATGACACAGTACACCCTTGGCTCCCACACACTTTTTCCAAAGTAGTGCTCAGTCATTTCTTTTCAAAGGGAAATTCCTGCATGCACCTTCTTTTAAAAAATAAATAAAAATCTATTGAGACTTTGATGCCGAATTTTGAAATGACACTTTAAAAAAGGAAGAATGTGTTCTTCTTTTCATATAGCTACACAGATTTTGACCCTCTTCGAAAGATGGCTAATTACCTTGTCACAAGCAATCCCATGCAAGTCAAAGGTCGCTTTGGAACAAATTAGTGCGTGGAAAGGAGCAACCCAGTCTTCAAAGCCATTATCAATTTCAATCAAGCTTCATTGTTATGCATTCAATAAAAGATCTCGGAGGACCACTGTGTTGCACAGATTATTCTCCTCTCACTCCAAATCGGCTCATTCAGCCTTCTATGCCATCCAAACAATGAAGCCAAACAGAGTTGTTATTGGTATGTGTAAATACATATTCTGTTTCCTTTTGTGCCTTTCTTAAGAATTTAAAAAAGGTTACCACAGGCCATCCTGCTCTTACCGAATCCAGTTCATCCCATGCGGAGAATATTTTTGCATGATTGCTGGAAATTTCTGCGATTTTCTGATTGTATTGCCCCGAATAGGAGGTGCTGAATAACGTCAGAGACATGACAAAGAAAGGGAAAGAGAAAACGTTTCTGCTGAGTGTTTTCTCTGTAATTTCTTGTGAAAAGACATGTCAGTAAAACAGCTTGGTGCTGCCTCTTTGTCGACAAATGAAGGCAAAATGCTGCTTCGCAAGCAGCTCTTGCAACGTCTACTGAGTCACGGGGCTTTAACATGTGTGCGTCTGCCCCAATTTGTGGATTGTAGCTTTTTGCTGGGGGCCACATCTGCCTGCTGTGCACTGGTGTGGCTCACAGATCTAATAGTGATTGATTGCCTGATTAGAGGAAATTGTGTTGAACTCCCAAGCAACTCAAGAAGAGAAAGAAATATATTTAATTATTGTCCCAATAAAAGTGTGGCTATTGATTTGTAGTGATGCTCATGTGCAAAAAGACAGTTGTCTCCATTATCTGTACTCACTTGTAGCCAGTCCTCAAGGCAGGTTCCCTCTTAAATGTGATTCCTCCCCCCCGCCCCGACATTTATATGCTCCTTTACATTTGTAATTTTGTTAAATCTGAAATTCTGGTCTACAAATAAATACAGTCATGTTCAATAAATTAGAATATGGGTTCAAATGAGGCTCGTTTGTTGAATTAAAAATACCTTTTGAAAAAAAACTGTAACCAAGTATTAAGCATACTTTTTTTATTAAGCCCACATTTCTGTATTAAAAATCAATTTTTTGTCACTTTGATGTAATATTTTACCTAAATGTTGTCTTTTCATTATATGTCAGGAAAACAATCCTCAATATCAACATAAATAAGGACCTTAAAACATCAGTCTGAGTAATTAACCTATATAATGTGTTTAACTCAATTAATTAAGTTGCTGAAACAAATTGACCTTTTGATAATATTTTAATTTACTGAACATGACTGTATATGTATGTGTGTGTCCTTATGTATGTACCGTTCAAAAGACAAAAATAATTTCTATTGCTAAATGGCAGAAAAATGAGATGAGATAGAATGAGAGATTTCTTTAATAATTTTTTTCATAGACATTTATATACACTAATATCAAAATGGCTTTAAAGTATTTGGGAAAGCATCTAAGTTGAATGTAGTGACCCCTGTGAATGTACCTTCTGATAACGCCTTAAGGTGCCATGTCTGTCTGTTTCACCATATATACTGTATGTTGTTCTTCCTTTTCCTTTGCAAATAGTTGTATTGTTCTTTTTCATTCTTCTATTAGTCAAATACAACTTGCATTTGTTTTGTTTATTCCATATTCTACATCTCTACATTTACTTATGTCAACTGTATGCTTGTTTATGTGTAGCGCCTTATTACCGAAGCAAATTCCTCGTATGTGTAAAATACTACTTGGCAATAAAGCTAATTCTGAGTGTCCAACTGTCATACTGTTCATTACGTGTTTTGATGCACAAGTCTCATATCAACCTTACAACTGAAAGAAAATAATGTGTGACGATGTTGGCTGAAACTGGTAAGAATGAGTCACTCAGAAAGGCCACTCAGAGAGGAAGAAGCCAATGCACCAAAAAACAAACAAACAATAAAACCCATAAAAAAACAAGATGACAGTTTGCAAACATACTAAGGGACAAAAACTTTCATTTCTCAAGACATATTCTGGGGCTTGATGAAACTAAGCCAAGCCTGAACACACAATATCCTAATGTCCTCCTACATCCCAGCTGTGATGTAGGAGGACAGTGGTGTGTTCTGCTGGTAGGGGGGACCGATGCATTTCAAGAAATTGGTGAAATCATGAGGAAAGAATTTTACGTGGATGTGCTGTGAAGCAACATCTCAAGACATGTTCCAGGAAGTTCAAGCCTGGCCTCAAATGTGCATCCCGAACACAAAAAACCTTTTTGTGTGTGTGTGTGTGTGTGTGTGTGTGTGTGTTTTATTTCAAGCTAAGGAAATGAAAAGAACTGTATGTAAACTTGAGAAATATAGAAAAGACAAAAAGATAAAAGAAATCATTAAAAGGTTCTCTCACATTATTCTGTGTGTATCAAAAATAGAAATTATTTTGGTAATCTCAAGAGAGCTAAAACAACAAATGGTTGGTCTAAATAATTCATCAGAAAGTGAGAAATTATACTTTTTAAGAAAAAAAAGCAGAAATTGATTTAAATGCCTCATCATGTGTAACTGATATTTCAATTGGGACCATGGTGATGGCCTGAACAATCAACAGACTGATGGCCCTATGCATGGAGCCAAGTCATTTTGCACATTTGGAAGTATTTCTATTTTAGAGTCCTATTGGGATCCTTGCTCTGACTGGAAATACTTTACATGTGAATTTGCACAGGGAAATGTCCTAGCTCCCATGATCTCCCTCACAATGATTACAAGTGACGCCTCAAATGCAAAACACTGTTTAAATTATTCCAGATGTTACAAATCTGGCTCAAACATCAAGGGATCTTCTACCATGCACTCTCCGCCAGTTCATAGGAGGTCTAAGCATTTTTATATTACCAAAAAAAAATCAACAGAATAAATTGTATTGCGTTTAAATAGTGTGGAAAAACTGCACAATTTCTGATCTCTTCATTAAAAACAGACCAAACATTAATCAGTTTGGATGCAGCTTTTTGAGCAAATTTTAGCATCTAATACCCTGAAATATTCTCCATCCTCACAGCACACATGTGCCCCATGACTGGAGAATGCTTTCTCCGTCTGGCACAAGTTCTTCATGAGCAGACTAGGCTAAAAGGTTGGAAAGCGCCACAGATAGAGGCTTATAAAATCATACTTGGCCAGAGTTGCACAGAGTGCCCAGAGGCTCTCGGCACTCTTGGATTGTGCACTGTAGCAGAGAGACGCACTCAGCTGTGCCTTAACTTTGCCAGAAAGCTGCTAAAGTCCAGCTTCAGTGTCTGGTTAACTCTCTCCCGGGGGAGTTCACAGGTCAACAGACAAGGACCTCAAACTAACTGCTCATGCAAAGATGCTGAAGTGAGAAACATGACAGATCACAGCCCTTGTTATTTATGATACATTTGCATTGCAAGCTGAGGGGAACTTTAATTATTTTTGATACTTTCAAAACATTTACTTTAATTTTAAAGCTACCAGACATACTTGTCTGTAAGATCATACTGGGTTTGGCTTTGCCACCTATACAACAATATGGCTTGGTCAGATTTTCTATTTGTGTTTGTGTTTCTTTTATGCAAATCGTTAAAAAAGATAAAACCTAACATAAAAACGAGATTCCATTTATGCCTCTGGTGACATCACATAAGGCACAAAAAAGTAACGTTTTTTTTTTTACCATAATCTTTTTAATGAATGCTTCCATTTATTTACTTTTTTGGTTTTGTCATCTTTATTCACATATTTTTAATAACATTCCTCTTACGAAGGTGTTTATTATGTGGTTACAACAAAATATCTAAGATATATGTTCGTCACCTGCTACTTTTGTTTAAAATGTCTTCAACCAAATGGTTAATCCCGACTTCCATGCACCTGCATTTAGGTCTGTGGACAGTCTTGCCCGGGCTCGGGACAGAATAATCACAGACAGGCCCCTAACCATACACATGGGTTGGAGCATTCTGTGAATAATAGAACATTAATTGATATTTGCTATTTAAAGATATGATTGTCACTGCACTCTTTCTCTCTCTTTGATGGTTGGGGGGCATGGGCCCGGGAATAATGACCCGGCAGACCCCTATGTCGATGTCTATGCATATAGCCCATATCAGGGGTGTGCAACCTGCTGCTCAGCAGCTCTTTGGACCTCCTGCAAATGTTTCTTAATAACTTAGGCTAAAATTGGTAACGAGTCAAATAACCAAGTAAAAATTGCATTAAATTTTATCACCACAATGGCACTAAAAGTAACTGTAGGATTTCTTATAATTTTTCCTGCTCATTAGGTTGGAAACTTTGTTCTGTTTCCACAAATATCAACATCTAATAGAAGAAAATGTATTCATCCTTGTTTTAATGTTTTTATTTTAAAAATGTAAACTAGAAATAAAATGGGGATTCTTTATAGTGACCACAAATTTCCTATAGCAGACACTTATCAAAAATTCGAAGTTGTCTTTTTCCAAAAGGTCACGTTTTTCGTTCAGCAAGTTTTATTTAGCTGGACTGAGGGCAGAAATGTCTCTTTGGACTGTGCAGGTTTCAGCCCCCTGGCCTTTCCCATCGCCAGCGGTCCAGACAACACCAGAGGGAAGATGTTCTAAGGTTCAGCTAAAGCAGCAGGAATTCAGAGTACATGCAGTGCCACTGGACTGGCACATCTCAAATCTATTTAGGATGACACAAGCAGAGCCCGTAATTTACTGAAACATAATGCACGGAACCCATTAGAGGGAAAAATTGAAACAAGATTATGAAATGATTTGTTCTAGTTAAATTTCTGAAGACGTTAGCTGTCATTGTCTTCATTCATAATGGTTTTAGGGTGGTCGGAGTCTAACGCTGGCTCTCAGACATAGAGGTTTGAACCCCTCGTGACTAAAATGCATCTCAAATTTAAATGTTACTTGTCCAAGTGTTGACTAATACAGTACTTTTTGCTAATGTCATGTGCCTCTTGTGATGTAATTGACCCAAGTGCATAGAAAGCAGAATAAGAATTAGCTTTTCTTCAGTGCACTTTTAAACATTTTTCTGAAATTCTACAGTGGCAGTCCATGCTTCATTAACTAGATGGGCCTTCACTGTGAATGTAAATTTGTTAGTGATAAAAACAAATACACCACAGAATAGTATTGATTTTTTAATAGAGCCTAAAAATAACTGAGTATTTTCAAATTTTTATGATTTTACCCTACTGTATGATTGTGCCATCTAAAGTTATATTGTAAAATTAGTTAGGTTGTTTTTAAATAGTGCTACTGTCTACTCGTCAGTCTGTTAACTGCATGCAAGAAACAAACAAAACAACCAGACTGCAACAGCATTTAGGTGAACACGTATTGTTTAAATATTCCAATAGGCTTTTTTTGTCATTAGTGACATGTATTGTGTCAGCGTGGGCCTATGTTCGACATAGCAATACGCAACTACACGCATATGAGCGTGCATAGCAAAACATCCTCTCAGTGACAACCTCATGGCGGGGGATCATTATTTTCAAAGTGATACATCACACTGTTTTTCTTTGGCTCTTTCTTCTCACTGTTTGTCCTGCTGCGAGAATATTTTACAGGACAGATCACATAAAACGCCCAGGATTTCAGTGTGAAGCATCCCAACAGTACAGTACATGCGAGGCTTCATGAAATTTGAGGATCAAATTTGCACTCCTCTGTACTTTCACCTTATCGTTAGGAATAAAAAAAAAAAAAAAAAAGGAGAGGATCTATGGTTTTGAAAGCACAGCCTGTCGGACCAACAGCCTTCTGTAGACAAGACACATCTTTATGTGGGCTGTGTTTTTCTGCCGGTCCAACTTAAGGTCATTTTCTTCTGAATCACATCACGCGTTCTCATAAGAGGTTTCATTTTGCAAGCAGTCAAGGAATGCAGCGTGGTTTTTAATCACAAGAGCAAGGATATTAGAGGTCAGCTTGACATATTCGTTTTTTTCTCATTATCTTATTGTCTTTAGTTGAAAGAATTTGGTCTTCACATTTGCCACGTTGTTTTCATGCCAGTGGCAGAGAAGCCTGATTACAAAAATGTGTCAGTAATTGCTGTGGGCTTAAGAGGGTGGCAAAAGGCTCGCCCGGTCTCCAAGTATGCCAGACTATTTAAAGAAGTACAGTGTGCTCATAAAAACGATTAATATTATGATTAAAAGCATGACAATAAGAAAACAATGAATGTGCACATGTCTAGAAATAAACTAAACATGGATTAGTGGGATCTGTTGTAATGTGTTCCACATATGCAGGAAATCTGAAAACAATGTTGATAAAAATGCCGATTTTAGCTCAGGTATAAGCTAGGGTCATTATGAACTTTACAGTTGATAGTATTATTGGTTGGACATGCAATACTGTGTTGTAATGAGACCCAAAAAGGGTGATTGTAATTTATGGAAGTTAATAATACCTTTTCCCACACTCTTGCCAGTGGATCGTGTGATCTCTGTATTCCCACGGCAGTTTGAAAGGGACTATTATCTGGTTTGTTATGTTACCTCCACAGCTCATTAGCAGTTTGCAGGTTTTCAAAAGACGTTTTCCTTTTACAAACTCACAAAGAACATGCAAACATTTTTTAGCAGAACCTGATGAAAGCTAAAAAGCGAGAATACCTGAATGCCAACTACACACAGCCAATAAAGTGTGTTTTTGCGCCTGTCTGCACAGCACCAGTCTCTCTACTGCTACTTTTATGCTCTAAAAATAAAGGTCATACCTTGTGAGGAAAAATTACTCAAACCATTAAAATCTATAATTTGAAAATAACATTAATTGCCCTTTAATTTGTATGTATTCTAGGAGAGCGATTCAAAGTAACAACAAATAAAAGGTGAAATACTAAAAGGGGCATTTGTGGCCAAAGGAGCAGATGTTAGCGGCAGGTTGCTCAGAGCGAGGAGTGCCTCATTTTGCTCACTCAGGAGGTGATTATGAGACATATTGCCTTTACTTCTGCCCTCAACACAGACACGTGACTGCTCTCCTTGGCCCTCATGGGAAATGGACAAGGGTGAGTTTAGCGGCAGTGAGTCTGACGCTGTAGCATTCCCAGTGCTTCTTCATGAAAAATGTACTGCCGAAGCGGTTTTCTTAGTCAGAGCAGAAGAATGATTCATTAATGTGACTCACCCTGTCAACACTTTTGCTACAAAACCCTGTAAACAGGTAAGAAAGTATGAAACATGCTTTTCATTAAGCCCACATTTGTGTGTTAAAATGTTTCTCTTTATTGGTCTGAGGTAATATTCTAATCTTAAATGTTGTTTTCATTAACTGTAAGCGGAAAATCAACATAATTAACAGAAAGAAAGAAAGAATTGAAAACAAACCACCAGCCAGTTTTTCTGAGTCACTGAAATGAATTCACTTTTTTAATGTTTATCTAATTTATTCAATATGACTGTATATCTAAGACTCAAAGGTACATTGTGCACTCTTCAAAAGCAAATGAAATCATATTTTAGAGTTATACAATGGAGTTCGTATAGATGATAACAAGTAATTTGGCTCCACAGAGTCCAACAGTTTTTTTCCCCATAAAAAATACTTTTTTTTTATTGTAGCATGTTGACAGTTGCCACTTACTGGCAACACAGAAAAAGAAAAGCCAGACTAACGATGCAACCACAGGTGTTATTTGTGAGAAAAAAGGTTATAAGGTAAACTTTATACTGTGAACTATGTCTCTACAAAATACCTTGCTTTTTTGGTCTGGAGATACTGATAAATGAATAACCACTCTCACCTTAAGCTGCAGTGTTATGGTACAGCAGTATTTTAACTTACTTTTCATCCATCACATGTGAAGCATTGTCTTGAAGTTTTTAGGACCAAATACCATTTGGGTGTGGGGAAAGAAACTGCAGACACGTTTATAGCATTTGAGCAGCATGAAAGACGGTGTCCTCAAAATAACTTTCTGACAGCTACTTTACCATCGTGTACTTAAGTGCTCAGAAGTAAAAGACGAGTTGATTATATGGAGAAAAGTGAGACATGCGTATCCACTACGTGGAGCACCAGTATAACCAGCACACACAGTTTATTAGGAGCATCAGCATACTTATTATATGCTGATACGCGTGAGTTCAGATTATAGCAACAACGTTGGTCAGAACCAGAGCAGAAATTACAGCATCAATCTGAATGCGTTCAGCATTTTTTTCGGTTTCAAATTACATCTGTTGTCACAAGCGGTCATTTACTACAGGGGTGAGTTACAGGCCGACTGGCCTATTAGACAATGTCTCTGTTGACTGACTCCTCCTTGCCAGAAAAAATAGAGATATAAATCCTCACTTTATGGACTCATATGTGAGTTAGAGGCTTTGCCACAGCAATTTTTTGTCTTGGGTGGAGATTGTGTTATGCATCAATGCCTGAGTTTGGTGTTCCAAACAACATCAAACAATGCTTCTGTAACTTTCAGCCTAGCAGCTTTGGGCGGCCTCTCCTTTTTTCTTTAGCACTTTACAAATGCTTTCATTTTGGTCAAGGAAGCAATTATAACTAATGTGAGCTACAAACCTGCACACAACAGAAAATCAAAAAAGCTGTAAATGTGGCAGTAAAAATGATCATACGTATATGCCCTTTAAGTATCTTCATCAAAACGATTTAATGATACCCTTTTGTATTCTGTGTAGTTTTTTTTTTAAGCTCCCCAGTTTCTCTCCCACATTCCATGGTGTCTAATTGGGTTTCATTGATTTACTTCCCAATGAGGCTGGCTTGGCCATGTCTCTGCTGATCCTGCAGAAAAATATCAGCCAGGCTGTCTAACAGGCGCTGTTCCGGCTACACACACACACACACACACACACACACACACACACACACACACACACACGAACAATCCCCACCCCCAACAATCACTCACAGACACACACACAGACGCACGCACGCACACACACACACAATTCCCAATACAAGCACTGAATGATTATGTCAGTGAGCTGGGAGTCAGTCAATCTGCCACTGCTGTTGCCCTCACAGCAGAACCATAGATTAGCGCCACACTGAAACAACATAAGGCTGTGAAGGGGGTACAGCAGAGTATTTGTACCCACTGCACAGAGACTCTAGCGCAATTGTAAAAATAAAAGGGGGGGAGGTGGGTGGATTGGATCCATTTCCAGTCGTCAGAGGTCCAGGGATGCAGGAGATCTTCTGTGCCTGAGCAGCCATGTGTCACCTTGGGCACTCTGGAGGAGGTGTCCGGACGTAAACCTGCTGGGCCAGACGGGGTGTGAAAAAGGAGGCAGGATGAAGGTTGAGAGGAAGTAGCTAGCCTTCCAGTTTTCTGCATGTGACACTTGGGATTCAAAAAGCAAAGCAACAATAAAGAGAATTTTAACAGAGATGAAAAATTAAATGGAAATATCTTGCCTTCCCAATTTTGCATGCAGCAATCGAAAGGATAGGAAGAAAAGGAAACACTGTAATACAGACAGAGCCTTGAAACCAAATATGTCCTCATTTCCTGCCTTGAAGTCCTGTTCTCCTTTTGCCATGCATTATAAACGGCTGATTATGACCATGACAGCTCCTCAGGTGTGCAGTAGCCTATGCTAGATTTGTTATTCAGCTTACAGGCATTCCTGTCCCCCTCTCTCTTACCACCTGCACAGGCACACAAACACACGCAAACACCCAAGCACAACGTATTGCTCACAGCTGCTGTGTCAGCGGGATTCTGGAACCAGAGATGGGGGATATTAGATGAATCAGTCGCACACAACTTGTATCCGCAATGCTATGATCCAAATTCCCAAATTGTATTGTTTGCTTATTTTCAAAAAAAAAAAAAAAAAAATCTCACTGCCTCTATTAGAGCTTGGACTTATTTCATTTGATGTGTTACCAGATACCGCCTGCTATACACACTGTGGATATTTGTCCACTATATTTATACATGGGCTTAATTCCAACATTACACAGTTAGAACAGTTGGAATCTGAAATGGTAAAAAAAAAAAACTCACAACGTTATGTGTAAGTGATATAGACATTTGCATTTCCTCATTCAGCTCCTCTCTTTATGTAACCTGGGATATGTCTGGGTAAACAGTGGAAGTACAGAAGTGAACTAAGAATAAAATGAAAGGTTTCCTTACACACACAAGAGGGTGCTGGGTTACCTGGGTGTATGCTGGTGGGAGACAGAAGCAGGATCCAAAATGGGGAACCAGTTTATTGGGTTGAAAACAGTTTAAGTCAGGTGGTTCAAATTTGAGCACAGTTGAATGAAAAAAAGCATCCTTTGCACATATGAAAAATGATCTTGGAGTTGATAAATGTAGCTATCAGGAAGCTTCTTATACGATTTTGCCCCAACTCAGTCAACAATGTACAGGCTAAGGATGTCCCAATCTGTTTATTTATTTATTTATTTTTTATTTTTGTCCCGTTCATGCTAGGCTAATGTTAGCCTGTTTCACCACATTTCAGTGTGGATCCAGTACAGTTGGTCATGTGGGGGCAAAGCCTAAAGAAAAGTTGTTCCCCTGCTTCAGAAGTTTAGCACTTTATATCAATCTCACAGTATTGTGTGTTAGAATATTATTCCATGAGAAAGTGACACTCCTACATTGCATTCCTATACATATAAGATTATAGTATACACAATTTGATGACCACATAAAACAGCCTGTCTGAGATTTTATTGGACAAGGCCCAAAATTACTCCATAAGGGGAAGTTCTCATATGCCATGAAAACTCCATGTATATGTGCCACTGTTATATAATACATGCAACTGCCACTAAAATATTGCAGCAATGACCCAATAAAAACAGCACTTTATCTCACATTACATTTTACTGATGCTTTACTTCCATTAGACGTGCAATGGTTGTTATCGTAAAAATGAAAATTAAGACATCCCATGCTGTACGATTTACTGTGAATAAGTATATTCGACCAATTGAGGTGCACTGATGGAGCTTTAAATATTTAATCTAGGAAAGGGGAGTTCATGGAAAGGTAAGGCACCCAGTCATTACACAACAGGACCCTGTGGATTCTGCCCCATTAATTTTCAGTGTACATAATCTCTATTCATTGGGTTCACACATAAAGCAACACACGTGTCAAAGACGTCACAGGACTCCAACAAAAGTCACAGAATCTTCACCACAGATGTTTGTTTTCACAATGTCACTATACATGGCAAGAGGGGTGACAGCAGCTTTCCTTTGTAAAACTGATGCTTATCTGCAATCAAATAAATCCCTTTTTTTTCACACTCAGCCACCCATTCCATACACAGCCAGGCTGCGATTGCGCAATGCCTCTCTGGGTCTGTCGCCTAGTGTTGTATTATTGTTACAAAATGGCCAAGCCATAAACTATGTGAAGTGAAGTCACCTTGAGCTTTTTCTCCAGAGCTGCCAGTGGTGAAATCCACAGCTGAAGAAGCCCTTCACTGAAAACATCATAGCCCTAGCATTTTGTCACAAACACTCAAATACAAACACACTTAAATCTCCAAGCAAGGACATGTTCTTTTAAAGCCTAAACCGCTTTGATGACCAAGTTATAATTGGCCGGCTGCTCATTTAACTGAAATTGCTCTCTGCTTAGCAAAAACTCTGAATTACACACACATATATATATATATATATATATATATATATATATATATATACAGGACTGTCTCAGAAAATTAGAATATTGTGATAAAGTTCTTTATTTTCTGTAATGCAATTAAAAAACATGAAATTTCATACATTCTGGATTCATTACAAATCAACTGAAATATCGCAAGCCTTTTATTGTTTTAATATTGCTGATTATGGCGTACAGCTGAAGAAAACTAAAAAATCCTATCTCAAAATATTAGAATATTTCCTCAGACCACATAAAAAAAAAAAATTATAACAGCAAAACAAAATCAAACATTTGAAAATGTCCATTAATGCACTCAGTACTTGGTTATATATATATATATATATATATATATATATATATATATATATATATATATATATATATATATATATATATATATATATATCCAGCAGTACATGACAATAGCGAGCATCTGCTGTTATAACTATGATGCCCTGAACCCTGTTCTAAGTTTATGTACGGTATATAGAATTGTGTGCAAATAAACAAATCAAAGGAGGAAGGCCATTGGAAAGTAGCTGAGCAAAATAAACAAGCAGAGCAATTTAAAAAAAATGCGTAACAATAGTGGCATTCCTGAAGCGTTGATTTTCCACATGGTATTCTTTTTTTTTTTTTTCCAAAGTGCCTATTATTTTAGCAGAGCTCATGGCTGAGCTCGCTAATGTGCTCCAGCTTTGGTGTCACTCTAGCATGTAACTAGAATCACGTTGCTGACAAAGTATTTCTTTTGGCAGAGTTGCCTTCTGACTTTTAGATAAAAAATGGGAAAGTAAATATGCTGGGAAACTTTCTAAAAATAAAAGGGTTATAGCTTGCCTTGTTGTGAAAAGTGGCAACTAACGCAGGGGTATTTTTCCGGGTTTCACCATTTAAAGTCATATCGATTTCACTGAGCTGGTGTCCCACATATAATTACCCTAATCCAAGTTGACAAGGTTAATTTAGCAAGGCCCAAAGTACACTCACACAGAGTGCTGGCCTTTCAACATGCAGAGTTCCAGTCAACTTTAAATTAAGGTTCATGTTCATTTCATTACTTTTCCTTCAAGTACAGCTAGATTGCAAACAGTAGAAACAACAGTACTAAATGTGATGCAATCTGAGTAGGTTAACTTTGCATTACACCCTCTAGATTAAGACTGATTACCCAGTCTTGCACATGAAAAGGTTACATCAACCTTCAGTTTACTCCAGACAAATTTCTCTCGTTTTTTTTGTAATTATACAGTGAACAAGTTGTATAAATGTTTGCACAATGGCTGCAAGGTCAAAAGCTTATGTCATTATACTCAATTTACACCATCTTCTTAAGGGTCAGAAATGACTTCCCAGATACGCATCATTATGCTTGTTTTTTTTCCCTTTTCTGCCTGCAGGGCCAAACAGGACAGGCATCCCATTAAGTGGTCGTTGCTGTTTCAAAGTTTCAGTTTTATAGTTTAGTTATATATCTACCTGCAATCTGTGTTTGTTTTTCAGCAAAATGCCTATGTTTTCATTTGCTATTTTCCTTTTTGCAATGGGAACATAAAACTTGCAATGAAAATGTAGATGTTATGGAAATAACGTGCTCCAAGACAGAGCAGTATGGAGTTTTGGCTTACATTGGCAATGAACCTTAGGGATGCTACTTAAGCATCTGTTAGTGAGAATGTCAGGGCTCAGACCCCTTAAAGTAAGACTGAAATTGATACTGACAGAGAGGCTCTCATGAATGTCATGGGCCCCTGAATGTGATGACAAATTGTATTGTGGGTAGAGTTTAGGATTCTGGTGACAAAGTGTCATCTTGCATTAGTTTGCTGGAGATTGGCGGATCAGGCTAAACAAGGTGGCAGTGAGGTGGAGAGAGGCAGTCAGCAGATGAGTCGCTTCACTCCTGACAAGGTTACGCGTCTCATGCTCTGGAACAGCCCGTGGAGCTGAGATTTTTTATTTATTTTCTTACTTCTTAAGTTTTTGGCTGCTTCACTTCTCACTCTGAACTACAACATTCAACAGTGCCATTTTTAGTTATTCTTTCGCTTTTATTATTTGCGGAGATGGAAACATAGAGAAAGATATATGGTTTTGGAAAGAAATGAAAAGTGAAATAGGAAAATATGTCTTCGGGTGACAGTCAGATGAATGTTAAAAGTATTTGTACTTATCAAACTCCCTATTCGAAGTAAAAAAGTTTGAACAAGTCTAACATTTCATCTTTACATTGTATCATGTTTGAATATTAAAATATGCAGCAACAGCAGAGGGGAATTCCGGCTGATATTTTCCCTTTTTCTATTACATGCGCTCGATATTGGGCAATTTTAGATTGGGCTTGTTTTTCGGCCACCACTCTGTAGCTTCATAATGAAACCTATACAGAGATCCCTGTTGCATGAAACTTTTTTCACAGTTTGCAAACTACAAACTTCAGATATATTTATTAGGATTTTTTGTGATAAACAAACAAAAAATTCTGGTTCATATTCACACCAGAAACAAACCGCACCAGAATCCCTTTGGAAGCGGGCCAAGAGCGTCTCAAAAAGTGGGTCTCACTTGGGTTGTTTAGTCTGGACTGCAGCATGATGCTGCCACAGTCATGTTTACTTAGGGTGTTAATCTGCCTCCACACAACCCTTTGCAATGGAGGCCTCATCATAACAGAGCACCTTCATCTACATTTTCCTCCCAGTATTAAAATGTAAACAGGACGTCATATGGACTCCTTTCAAAAAAGTTCAAAAATCAGCCCACTCTTCTATGAAGGCTAGATTTGTGAAGTGCACAACTATAACTGTTGTCCTGTCCATAACTTATCTCACCTGAGCTGTGGATTTGTGAAGCAATTTCAGAATTACCAATGGCCTTTTAGTTGTAGCTCATCTAGAGTTATGATGTACCTCTTTGCTCCTCTGATTAATTGCTCTCCTTGCTGAGTCTCAGTGTCTGGGACGGTTTGCAGTAGAGCTTTTCTGTTTTTGATGATGGATTAAAAACTGCTCTGTCATGAGTTTGAAGCTTGGAATATTGTTTTATAACCTAACACTGCTATAAATGTCTCCAAAACTCTATCACTGACCTGTTTACTGTGTTCCTTGGTCTCTGTGATGCTGTTTGTTCACTAATATCCTCTAACAAAACTTTGTGGCCTTCACAGTGCTGAGATTAAATTACTCAAAAGTGCCCTGTGTTTACTGATTAGGGACTTGTAAAACCAATCGGTTGCACTGGATTTTGTTTAGGGGTATCAGAGTACAGAAGGCTGAATAGAGTTTTCAGATTAGAATTTCTTTAAAAGGTATGCTTTTTTTATTCCCTACATAATTATACATTACTTTTGCTTGGTCTGTCACAAAAAAAAAAGAAAAAAAAAGAAAAAGGTTTCCCATGAGAAACCATGAAAAAGTTCAATATTAATTTTGGGATCTAAAGCTATATGTGAAAGTCTATAAGTCTCTTAACCTTAAAACTATTCCCTTTTTTCTTTCAAGGCACCTTTTGCTTCTCTACTCACACAGCTTTGAACATAATTTGATCTCATGCAATTCCTCTTCTGAAATTAATTACCTACAATTAATTCGATTTTCCTGGTAGCACATTTTAAGTTTTCCATGATCACAAAACCACCTTGTTGCAACCTGGATGATTACTGCTATGACCAGAACAATTGATTTTAAGGGTGTTATTTT
Source organism: Fundulus diaphanus (assembly GCA_037039145.1). Lineage (NCBI taxonomy): Eukaryota > Metazoa > Chordata > Actinopteri > Cyprinodontiformes > Fundulidae > Fundulus > Fundulus diaphanus. The sequence goes on along the minus strand of CM073133.1, from coordinate 28,677,762 downwards.
TAAAGTTTAATTGCAGTTCACAAATTCTTGGAGCTGTGTGTTTTTCCGCATTACGACTCAGAAAATCATGGCACTTTGTCAGAGCAGCAGAGAAACACTCCTCGCTGCCTCTATTTTTATTTTATTTTATTTTTTATAAATCTGAATCCTTATATATATATATATATATATATATATATACTTTGAGCTAACAAGTCAAACATCTGTGCTGTCCTCTTCCAGAATTAACTGCAAGAGGAAGACCCAAATGGGGACTCAAGATTCACAATATCCATTGTAAAAACTAGCTTTATGCCAGGTCACGCCTCAGCATCTCTAGTTCCTGTATCTCAAATACAAGAGATGAACTGAGATGTGCTCATTCTTGCTGTTACTGCTGCCACTGCTTGCGACATATGCTATGAATGGCATGCTGAAAATTGCCCTTGCAATATTATGGTGATAATTTAATTTGTATTCATAATTTACAGTTTGAAGGGAAATGAGGCATCTCCCTGAATGCCAAGTAGAGGGACAAAATGTGTTATCTTATAAGAGCTAATTAGATTTCGTATGTGAACACTGATATCTCAAACAGGCTTCCCCTACCAGTGTCCTTCATGCGACAAACTCATGTTTATGAATACCATTAATCCTACCAATGGAGTGGAAGCTATGGCCAACGTAGGAAAAAAATTGCTGTGTATTGTAAGAGATCCTACAATAATTAGCTATGTTAACCTGTTGATGCTGACTTTATTCAAAGGAAAATCTTGCTCAAAGCAAAACTCTTAAATTGATAATTATATTTAAAAAACATTTTGTGAATCTAACAATTTGAAAGACATTTACCCTGTTTAAACCTTATAAATTTGATTTGGTGTGGCCCTGACTGTTGAACTGAGCCTGAACACCATTGTGTGATTGAATGAACTGTCTGAGGCTTTCAGAAGGAAGATTGTGGCAGCGTAAGAGTCTGGTAGGTGATTTAAGAATGTGTCAAAAGAATTTGGAATCAGCCATTCAACTGTCTGAAAAATAAATGGCAGAGATTCAAAATGACTGCCAGCATGCCAAGGTCTCGATGTCCAGGCACGTTTCCACCCCAAAAGCAGGTTGGGAAAAGTTAAAAGAAGTCACCACAATGGGATCTACAATAGGCTCTTGCTAATGTTGATGGGAAAGTGAAAGCCTGTACAACCAGAAAAAGACAGCAGAGCTTTAACTTCCCACGGAGGAAACTTTTGGTTTCTGAGAAAAACGCCTAAGACCTGGATTTCTGGAATAATGTTCTCTTGACATGTGAGTCTAAAATGAAATTAGTTGAACAGGAAAACAGAAGACATGTTTGGTGTAAACCACATACATTGTGGGGGAAAAAAATGGCAACTGTGAAGCATGGAGACTGATATGTCAGGGTTTAGGGATGCACTGATTGTGCCAGCTCATCATCATGAAATCCACCAGGAATTCTACATTATACCGAAAAGATGCTTAAATATAATTTGACACCATCTGTAAAACGTTTAACGCTGAAGCAGAACTGGACCCTACAACATGAAAATGACTTAACACATACCAGTAAATACACTAACTTTATTCACATGACAGAATGAGCACTTTATTGTGCAATGTTAGGCCACAAAAATAGCAACTGGTTGTAGCGTGGCACCAAAAACAATAAACTCACAACAAGATCTGCAGTGGCACATTGGCTACGGGATGATAAGCAATGCTTGATGAGAAGTTGAAAAATTAGCTGTCAGCAGTATCGATTTGTCAACAACTTTGAAGTCATCGACCCGTGCCCAACTCTGTGAGAGCATTTCCTCTTAATTTACAGCTGGAATGTTCTGAAGCGACTTACAGCTAGAATAACTGGGCTTCCACATTCTTATAAACAAATCAATGTGTCCTTGTTAGCAGAAATGTGGCTGGGATGCAATCAACATCATGTTGGCCCTATTGATGACTCCATCTATTTGAAGCATTTGATGACTTGTGGTTTATTTGATTATTTAAGTTTTTGTACCCTTCCGTTTTAATTTTTTGGGGAACTTAAACCAAAGTACTTTCCCTGATGCAGTCACCATGTCGGATTTTCAAACAAAACTTTTCGTGAGGTCAACCTTCTCACCGTACACCTGATAGCCCTCAGTAGAGCATCATTGAAAGGTACATTATACTGTGCAGTGGTGTCAAACTAATGTTTGCCTCATACAGATTTTTGATTTTTGCTTTTTTGTCACATTTAAAACTTTTCAGACCACCAAGCAAGTTTTCATTTTGGATAACGATAATCTGAGAAAACAAAAGTAGTTTTGAAATTATTCCATTCCAGTCATCCGTACCAGCTGGGCCTTGTATGAAAAAAGTAATTACCGCCCTTGTTAAACCAAGAATTAACTGTGATCAAACTACATTTTTTTAAAAGGATGAGCTCCATTACACAGGCCAGCGTCAGGCCTGATTATTAGCTGACCTACAGATGTAATAAATCATTTAAATAGAATCTCTCTGATGGCTGAAAGATCTCTAAAAGCGCCTTTATCATAATCTTTCAGACTTTGCTTCTGTGTTTTGGTTTCTTGTGGTACTTGTCACTCTTCGCTCTCCATATTCAGCTCATTCCTTAGTTTACGAGTTCTCATGATTTTGTTCTGTATCTTAGTGTCTCATAGTATTTATTTTTTAGCGCTCTGGGTCCCTCTGTGTTCCATCAGCCATTTCTCCCGTTTCTTTAGATCAACTATAGTCACTTCCTTCCCTCATTGCTGCACCCTGTTCCTAATCAACCACCTGATCCTTGTTCAGTAATTTATTTTCCAGCTTAAATATCTCTCAGGAAGTGATCATCTGGTCAAATCTGTATGGAAAAGGTTACAAAGCCATTTCTAAGACATTGGGTCGCCAGCAAAACAACATGAGAGCCATAATCCAGCAAGCAGTGGTTAACCTTCCCAGGAGAGATCAGTCAACCCAGAACAACATCTACAGCACAACGGGCCTCAATTGCCTCACTTAAGGCCAGTTTCCATGATTTAGCAGTAAGACAAAGACTAAAATGGATTCCAAGGCCAGAGTTCCACTGCTTGGCTATATAAAATCTTGATGATCCCCAAGACTTTTGGGAAAATATTTGGTGGACTGACGAGACAAAAGAAGAACTTTTTTTTAGAAGGTTTGTGCTGTGTTACATCTGACAGAGCACAGCATTTCAGAAACAGGCCGTTATGCTGACAGTCAAACATGGTGGAGGTGTGAGAGTTTCAGGCTACTTTGCTTCCTCAAGACCTGGTTGACTTCCCATAACTGATGACATAATGTTGTTTGATCTTCTTTCCTTCATGAGAATGGCAAACCATAAGTATAAAACCTGCACCCCAATCACACAGCAGTTCTGTAGCAGGGCAGTAATCCAAAGCACAGTAGAACTGCCACCTCTGACTTAAAAACAAAAGCAAAACAACATTTTGGAGTGGCCTTAATCCAGTTCAAACACTGAAGAATGACCTTAAACATGGTCAAAACTCCTCAGCGTTGATGTTTCATCTCTCATTTCCAGTTATCGCAACCTCTTGATGTCAGTTTGTGATGCTAAGGGTGGCACAACTAGCTAATAGGTTTAGGGGGAAGTTTCATTTCCATTTAGGGTGAGGTTTGTTTAGATGCATTTGTATCTTTAATGAATGAAATCATTTGTAAAATGGTTTGATGATCTGAAACATTTAAGCATGACCAAAAATCTAAAACAGAATAAATCTGTATGGGGGCAGATAGTTTTCCTCTCTGTTGTACATATATGTTGGGAGAGTTTTGTAGCTTGGAGTTGATCAGAGAGCTTTCCAGAAGATTAGCTAAAATACCAACATATATGGTTCCTCAGGAGTGTTTGATCTCAGCTGGGTGAAGCTGGGCATGTTGAGTAGTTTCTGTGAACTCTCAGTAGACTATATCACAATGAGTAAGGAAAAAAAGGCTAATGCCGGTCCTGTTTCAGCGCATATGACTGCCCCAAGATAAAGCACTGCTATTAACGGCACAGCAACCCTCCAGGTTATTATTTCAGAGCTTTGGTATAATAACTGCTAGAGTCAGACTACAGGCCGATTAAATCAAAGACTTCTACACTGAATCGATACAGTGTGTTTCTGCATTCAGTTTTACTTTTCTTAATGGAAAACCTCAGCAATCATTGGAACTACAATGAAGTAAGAGTAGACACATTTAGAAACAGAAACTGTAAACACATTCCTCTGCAGCATAAAGTGTGCTGAGGATGTCTGTGGCCCCTTACAGATTCATTCTTGCTACAGTTAAATGATTTAGAACAACATAGAAATTTTACGATCAGACAAAGATAACCAAAAAAAAACAGACAAATAGATTTTCAAATACTCTTCATCTATTAAGGGCGAAACAAACCAACTTTGCCCTTTGTGAAAAAGCCCTTGCCCCTCTAAACACAATAATTAGTCATGTCACCCTTGGGCAGCAACAACTGCCATTAAGTCTTTGCAATAACTGCTCCCAGAGCGTCAGACTACCCCCACGATATTTGACTGTTGGTATAATGTTTTTTCTGAAATGCTGTGTTAGTATTACTCCAGATGGAACCAGACCCAAAACTTCAAAGAACCTCCCCTTTTGTTTTCTCAGTCCACAGAATATTTTCCTAAATTCTTTGGGATCAGTAAGATGTTTTTGGCAAATGTGAGGCAGGTTTTTGTGTTCTGTTTTGGACAGCTGTGGTTTGGGCCTTAGGACTCTCCCATGGAGGCTGTTTGTGGCCAGTTTCACTCCTATTGTAGAATAATGAACACTGACCTACCTTAACTAATGCAAGTGCGTTCTGCAGTGATTCGAAAGCTGTTCTGGGTTTTTTCATGACCTGCTGGATGAGTCATTGATGTACTCTTGTTTTTATTTCATGTTTTGATTGGCCGGCCATCCCTGGGAAGGTTCCACTCTGCTTCATGTTTTTCCCCATTTGTGGATAGTAGATCTCACTGTGGTTCATAGTAGTCCCAGAACCTTGGAAATAGCTTTGGAACTCTTTAGTCAGATTGATGGATGTTACAGGTTTTATTTCTAATATTTTCTAATGTTTCTTTAGATTGACTGATCATGATTTTATTTTCTGGATCTTTTAGATTACTTCTAATTCTCAGACAGGTTGCAGTTACGTGATTTCTTGATTCTATAGGTTTATAATAGATCTGGGCTGGATATGGCTTGTAACTAAAAACATGGGGTCAGTCTCAGTTAATTCATGATTTAATCAGTGCCTATTGATGTGAAAAATATACATACGACAGATATAGCAGAAACCGGAGACATATGTAAGGGGACAAATTCTATTTCCTAGTTTTAACAACTAATAACAGCTGAACTGCTGTCTGCTGTCCTTGCTTCTCCTCTTCTCAGAAACATTAAGATCATCAGACACATACAGGACAGCAAATAAGGTTGATACAATTCGTCAATTTCACTCTGGAGTATCTCTTAAAGGCCTTCAATGAAACTGTATTCAGACATATTTCCTGGCAAGGTCCTCCTCCTGCTATCCATGTGCTATAGGTGGGAGTTGTGGGTGCAAAAACATAAGTGAGCAGACTGCACAACGGACTGAAACCTAGATACAATTCTACGAACCTAAGGGAGATGTGTTTTTTTAGTAGTGTTACAATAAATGATCTATTAAAAGGCATGCTTATTTAGTGTGGATAATTTTCTGTGACCAGATCAAATGTTCTCTTAACAAAGTAAACCCCCTTCCTCATTCTTCTTCTTGACAACCACCCTTCCCTGCTTCTCACACACAAAAACACACACACACACACACACACACACACACACACACACACACACACACACACACACACACACACACACACACACACACACACACAAACACACACACATTTATACATTTTCTTTGGCCCTCTCACCCTAACCTGTGACCTTTAATAGGAATTTATGTAATTTTTTAGTTTAGTCGATTTCTCATTGTAAAAATCTTGTTTTATTCTAACACACATTTCATGAAACACATTTAAACATTTAAATGTCATACAGACCTGATATTCTGGAGTCGAGCTTTAATGTTGAAATAATGTGCATTTCTACATGTTTCTGTTAAGATAGCTATACTAGGTAGTATATGGTTTTTATTTTCCCCCTGTAACTCTTATTGTCAAGTATGTCCAGATGTAGAGGCGTTCAAATTGTTTCTGCAGAAAATAACAGCACCGCATTGCTGTATCTTTTTGTACAGTTCTCCTGCATGAAAAGAACCGGAGCGGGCAGCAATTTACACGGTTAGTTGTCTTTGTTTCTTTTGTTTCTGTTGTTGTCAGAAGAAACGAAGAATCACCTCTCTCCAAGAAACAACAGTGTGTCACAGCAACTTCACAAACAGCACAACAAAGACAGTGTTCGTTAACAAGGTGGAGGCGTGTGGAGCACTGGCAGGCCTGCATCTTTCCAAAAGAACTGCCATTTTCAGCTAAAATTAAAGCCACAACATGACATCCAATAATAAGCAAAAGTCCCAATTACTTTGTGAGATGTTTTTGTGTGTGCAAGTTTGAGTGATTAAGTTTGGGCTATGGACTGACAAAGGGGGTATTTTTGTAGACCTGTTAGTTTCAGATGTTTATGTTATGTCTTCTTTTGTAAGAGTAATATTTTACAACTCTAGTCGATGTTTGAATACATTAATCATGGGCATGAATGTCAACATTAAATTTATTTGACCTGTTTTTTATATGGGTACCATATAAAAAAACATTTATATGGGTCCCCCCCCCCCCCCACAGAAGTGTGATTGACTTGGAGTTACACTGCATTGTTTAAGTTTTCCCGTTATATATATATATATATATATAGATATATATATATATATATATATATATATATATATATATATATATATAGATAGATAGATAGATAGATAGATAGATAGATAGATAGATAGATAGATAGATAGATATCATGTTGCTGTGGTGTATCCAAAAGCATGGAGTCAAGAAAGGGTGATAATTAGTGAATCTTTTTTTAAATAAACAAACAAATGTTGAAATGTAGAATTTTGATTTTGGATCTGAATTTTTTTTCAGTTTGATCATTTCATCAGTTTTCTGTATTCTGAAACAGCTGCATACTTGTTTGCTGCTGCAGCTACAGCGTAGTGGGTCATGGCCTTCAGAGTTTTAATGAACACTGGGAGGAGAGTCTGATAGCTGTCATTCAAAAAGTAAACATTTGCATTCAAAGCTTATGAGGTGCCTATATAGAAATATGGGGTTTTGTTGCCACACATCATTAGTGTCATTAATTTTCTGCCATGGATCTCTGCTTATGATTATATATTAATATCAACATCACATTAAACCTTAGCGATGTTTATATCTCAAGTGTGGAATATACTTGTACACATGAGTTATTTGCATTTCAATTGTGATTTTTTTATTTGAATATATTCATGCACTTTAAATAACCTGTAACAATGCATGCACATTGTGTCCTTATGGAAACTATTTATTCGCCACTACAACATTTGTGAGTGCTCTTTGATGAATATGCTAATACAGAAGATAAAACTAGTAGACAGTATTTTGATTCAGGTAAATGTCAGCGACTTTGGAAGGGCCAGACCTTTCCCTTTTAGCTGGCACTGCCTTCCCAGTCTACTATATGCCAGGACAGGGTCTTGTAATCACGCTACTCTGAGTAAAACATGTTAACTTTACTGTTTGTACAATAACAGGATGTGCTACCTTATGCATGGAATTAGAATAGACAATGCTAGAACAGCGTTGGTAGTGTATGTCACCTCCTAATGGGATCAGGTATCACATCCTTCAACATCCACATTTCATAAAAGGCTCTGACTCACTGTCATGTGTGAGAAAATACAGTCTACTGTACACTTAGACTATAAAGCTGAGTATTTTCAGTGCTGTCACACCAAATTGCTGCAGTGCCACTTCACTCTCAGTTGGTGAAGCTTTCAGTCTGAGTAAAGGACATTAAAAGTTTTAGGGTGAAAAAACATCTGAGTCAAATAGATGTATGCTGACAAAATTTTCAGGGTGTGTTCTGGGCTTATTAACACTATCCTGTTGGGTTGACGTGAAAAGGCTGTCTAACATCAATAAACAGAGTCTACCTGATTTTTAAATAACTGAAAGTACAAGTAAATAATACATTAAACCAGCAATCAATGTTCTATTTCTCCTGAGTCTGGAGAGGGCAAAGAAAACCCCTAACAAGGCAAAGTTACAATGGAATAGAAACATCCTTTATTGTCACACAGTGGGGAAATTCAGGTGTATCGGCAGAAATAAGAGAAAAAGGTTTGCAACAGAAGACAAAATACTGTACAGTTTTTAAAAATGGCATAATCAGATTATATACAATGTGTGCTTGAGCGGTGTAACCTGAAAGTATACAAAATGCATCTAAACATCTGCATAAAAATACCACCAGAGATTATCTACAAAAAAATACTATGCAATTAACAGCAGGGATTAATACAATTTATTGAGTTTGTTGGGAGCAGTTATGGTTATAAAGTCTAGCAGCTGCTGAGATAAAGGATCTGGATAATGCTCCTTAGTGCACTTAGGGTGCAGCGGTCTTTCACTGAAGGAGCTCTCCAGCTCTGCAACAGCTCGTGCATGTGGTGAGAGACATTGTCCAATAGTGATGATATTTTGCCATCTGTCTCCCACCACCTGCACTGTGTCCAGGTGGCATTCTGAGACAAAGCTGGCCTTCCCGATGAGCTCATCTAACTGCTTTCCCAGTTAGATGAGCTGCTGCTCCAACAAACTATACCATAGAAGATGGCTAATGCCACCACAGAGTAAAAAAAAGTCTGTACTTCTGAAGATGTTAGTCTCTCTAGCAGGTAGCGTCTGCTCTGACCCTTCCTTTGAAGAGCTTCAGTGTTGTGACTCCAATCCAGTTTATTGTTCAGGTGAACACCCAGATACATATAAGAGCCCACTATCTCAATGTCCTTTCCCTGGATGTTCATGGGTGTTGGTGTGGTAGGTTTACGCCTGCAGAAATCCACTACCAACTCCTTGGTTTTCTCCAAGTTAATAAGTAAGGGGTTGAGCTGGCATCAGCCCATTAAGTCCTGTGTCCACTGTCTGGACTTTGAGTCCTCCTCACCTGTGATGAGGCAGACTACAGCAGAGTCGTCTGAGAAATTCTGAATATGGCTGCCAGAGGAGTTGATGGAGACATCTGCAGTGTACCCAGCTTGAGGAGCTTGGTAACAACATTAAAGCTCATCAATGCCCACATTAATCTAAACTAAATGGTCCAATTCATTTAATATAACTCTCTTGGTTTTGCTGCTGGTATGTACCCTGGAACTTGCCTTACCTCTGGCTACTATGAAAATGATTACTCGTGATCTCCACACTAACAAATCCAGTACCATACTCAGATCCCTTAAAGATGTTTTGCTACAAGGTAGGGAGAAGTGCATCCAACTCCAAGATGCACATAGACTAGTTGCAGGGAGACTGAATAAAGTTGTGAGAATTTCAGGCTACAGTTTCAATGCAAAATGTACCTTTCACACTCTCAAGAAGAAAGAGTTTATATTTTTATCATACAATACTTGCAGAGCACCTCAAACTTCAAGGTCTTGCTGTGATTAGGTCACAGTAATCAATGGAAAACAGATTTTGATTTCTTGTGTGTGCATAATTTCTTCTGACTACACTTGCTAAGTTATCTTGACAAAGCACTGTCTCAGGTTAAAATAATTTTACAGGATGGAGTGCTCTGTTTAGACCTCCACAGCAAGATTGAAAGCTCTGTTGGAGGTGCAAAGACTTCTGATATATGAAATTATGTAGATACTTGTGACGATAGCCTTATGGTAGGATTTGCATTAAATATGCGATGGAAAACCTCTTTGACAAGAGTGAACTGCTTTCAGAAAGCACATAATGCAACGACTTGTGGAGGTCTTTTCCTCATGTGTATGTTTTCTCAAAAGATGCAAGATGGCATGGGGGGTTTGAAGTCAACATGGCGCTGTTATTCCTCTGTGCTGCCTGCCATTAGTAACTGCTATGAGCCCAGTTATGCAAGAGTGAGTTAAAGGGTACGACATAGCAGTTTTAAAGATTCGAGGAAAAAAGACTCAAGGCCCTTTGCGATGTGATGTACAGCGTTTCTTACTATTAACACATATTGCTTGTGCATGGGGTCAAAGAACAGTTTTACAGACTTCAGCCTTGGGTAGTTTGTTTAGTAGAGGCAATGAATAAATTAGAACAGAAGTCATCAATGTGTTTTTTTAAGCTAAAGTGTGCAGAACAATTTTAACTTAATTGGGGATCAACAGCCAGCCAAAAGCAGCTCAGACAGGTTATTTTCTTTTGACAGAACTGATTGGCAAAAAAGACCAAGTTCTCCACTTGAGGTTTCTCAAGTTACAAGTTACAGTATTCAATGAAGTCTGGGAGGTCCTAATCAATATAAGTGATGGAATTCTAATCTTGTTGACAGTGACAGAAAGAAACCGACTATTTTGCTGCCTTCACTTACTTGCCTGGCGTCATTACCTTCCTCTTCTTTCAAGAATCGCTATCAGGTCCAAAGCTATGTGGCTGAATTAGTCCAGTATTAGAGCTGACCAAGAGATGGAGCCTGGTGCCATTTCCTGTTGGGCTTAGATATGTGCAGCCACACAGTAGCCTATTCATAGATCTTCATTTGTTGAATGAGAATAAAGAAGCAGACTATGGCCAAGGCATTTTAAGGTACCAAGATTGTTATTGGTGGTCCAAATATATAATTTGTATATTTACAAATACACCTTAAGAGAATTAATAACAGGCAGAATTTAAATTTAACTGAGTATATTAAATACTTTTATATTTTGCTAAATTTGCTAAATTCCACATCCTTCATTAAATACTTAAAATGTATGCATTTTTGGTGTAGAGGAAAATGTTTAGCTTAATTTCTCTAATATACATTTTTAACCAAAAATGTGGAATTACACATCTGAGCCCTACTTGGAATTTCTATGCACTGATCTATATTAAGATCTGTTATTTATCAGAATAAATGATAACATCAATATTCCCTGTTAAACAAAATACCCACAACAGTATGCAGTTATATGCACAACGAACAGTTTAGCGTTTACTAGGTATGAACGGCATTATCAGATTCCATTGCTTTGTGCAGTATACTGTATGTGGTCCTTTTCAAAAGGACGGTGAACCGTTTTGATGCCTAAATTTAGAGCTTGATCATCAAAGCTGTTCTAGTAATGGAAGCACAAACAACAGGCCAATTGTAGAAAATGACTTTTTGGTAAGAAAAACAAAGCTTCGTTTGGTGTCAAACTGTCACAGAACAATGCTGATTAAGTTCTAACAAAAAAAGAAATCCTAAATTTAAAATGCAGATGCTGTCACATCAGTGACAGTTCGACTCAGCTGAAGGTAACAAAATAAAAGAATGTTGTTTTTCACCTGACATGCAAATTGTACTTACCAATTTTTCTCAGGTGCATTCATTCAAATGATGTATTTGCTGAAAATAAAAGTTCCCCACCTCTACATGAAAACAAACAGTAAAGGAGTGTTACATCTTGTAAAAAAATGAATTTTTGTTTTGTTTTTGGTAGATATTTAACATTTAGCCAGAAAAAGTGGCATTATTCAGCACATAAAATTAAATTATACTAATAGGGTGGCAGGTGTTGTTTTTTTTTTAGAACATGAAACAAGAGCAGCAATTGGAAACTATTGCCTTGTGCTGATTGATTTAGATGAATGCAACGAGAGCTATAACATAATTAGCTCACAACGGTTTTTAGCAAATTCAATGCTTTTCTCAGGGGTTTCCTCTTGGTATAGGAGGCTAAGTCTGCATTATTTACCACTTACTGTACCTGTGTTAGGAGCAGTGAAACCAGATAGCATAATTGCCCAGCTCTGAAGACGACCAGAGTCTTTTTCAGGCTTATGCTGCAGAGGTAAGGCGGTAATCGGAGATAAATCCCTTGACCTTATTAGAAATGCACAAAACAAGATTAACAAATTTCTAAACATGTCTGAGAAGTTTAAGCACACACGTTGCATATTAACAAAAGTCAGTGGTTTTCTATCAGATACATTTTGGTTGATATTTTTTTTCATTAAAGCTTTATTAACATGGACATCTTTCTCGAGCCGAAGTTCAAAGCGTTGCTCCGAGTGTCAACACGTCCATCGACTGAGATCAAGTGCTCAGAGCTGAATAGAACATTACATCATTCTCATTGGCATGCAAAAATGCAGCCAGCGTTGGGTTTTGCGCAGGCTGCTTGATTACACTGTTCATGGTGAATTTGCTGTGAAAACACTAAAATCAACCGTTAATCAGAAAGCAGGTCAGTATGAACCAGAGACCTGCCTGCACACAAGACACCCCACTTTCTCTTCAACAACTTGATATGGCGTTGGTCCGAATAGTACCACAGAGTACCTACCTTTTGTCGCCTGGTGCTGATGTGTGTTTGCAAAGTCTCTGATTTCGGTCTAGATTCTCTTCCTAATCTGTTCTGATTCATTCACCAAGGACAGACTGTTTTAGGTCCAAGTTCTTTGATTTTGATTTTCATACATCTGGAAACAACACAGGCTCAATGAAGTGCTTGGAATTTTCAATTATTAAAATACATTTTGTTCATGAATGTGCAACCTTGAGCATGCTGCCAATTTCTGAATGCTTTTCAGTCATAATTGGTGGATTTCTTAATGTTCTGAGCCTAGGTGGACATTTTTTACTTGATCACACTCAGAAGTACTTGTTGCCAGTGCTTCTGTTTGTGAAAAGAAGGATTCTTTGAAAGAACATCAAATATAAAAGATTCTATCTTTTATCTTTATTTCATTATTTTTTCAATATTGTCATTGAAAGTGTTCCTTCTTTGAAGAGATTTTGGTTAAAGTTAAAAAAGAGGAAACAAGCTGAATGACAGCTAGATAGAATTATTTAATTGAAAGATTTTTTTTAACATCTGAGGCCTCTCCTCCAACAAAATGACTCTATACTGTTCACTTGAGTCATAAGGGCTGAAATCATATTCTAAAGTGAGAAAACCCATCAAAATAACGAAAGTGTAAAACCCAAATTACTCACAATGAGCCTTTTCATTGTTTTTTCTAAGTGAAAGAGTAATGTACCAGATGATTGTGGCACAAAAGGCGCCTTTATGTAGAGGATGACATAGAGTATGTCACTGCCTCATCTTGAAGCCTTGTCATTGTCCATGACTGAGAAGGCATTGTTTTCTAGATAAAAAAAAAAAAAGCATTTTAAATGGAAATCTGTCAAATGAATGTGTGGCATCTTATTGGCGAACCACAAGAAGTATTGTGGGAACAATCTTTCTGTAAAGCTGCATGGAAGTAAACACATATAGGGAGAACAGATTTCTCCACTGCCAGCAAAAAGAGTCTACTTTGTCTCGTTTGTCACACTATTTGATTACGAGTTATTATGAATCCCGGCTTCAAGGGGAACAGCCTCCCAGGGTGTAGGAGTGCAGTTCCCGCTAAAGCTAGGGCAGATAGTTTAAACAGTGAGTCAACAGCAGACCACTGAGGCAACAATGGGAGTTTTCAGCTTGAAGTGTGTTGAGTAAGAAAAGGCTTTCTTTCACACCGGTTTTAACTTTTCATTTGTAATCTGTTGGGTAAAAGCCTCTGATATCAGCAGATCACATTAATACATGTATAAATAAATAAATACCAATGTGAGTAAGAGACTCATTGACTAAAACTGACCATAGATCTGCATTTTAACTCCCTTTTAAGCTATCAGAAGGGTTGCAAAAAAAGTAAGTGTCTTAAAGGGCCAGACCACTTTTTGTGGAAAATACATTTATATAGACTCACAGATTTTGAGTGGCCTGAGAGATGCCACCCTGAGAAATATGCTTTGACAGCGACTTTACTGTAGTGTGGTTTTACCCTCACAAATAAAACAAAGACCAGATATTGTTAGAAGAGTTAGACTTGCACAATCATTACATGGTCTGTTGATATAAAGTAGGCTATAGTACCAACACAGCTGCTGGGAGAAAAAGAGAATGCTGACCTCCTTGTTAGATTCCAGTAACAATGCTGGTCAGTATCACAGCAGAAATTCTACCGTCTACCTGAATGCTGATCATATTTTAGCCTTTCAAATTACAGTTTTAATCACAAGCAAAACCTGTAGGGAATTGCAGGCAGACTGGGCTTGCTATGTTGTGCTTTTTAATCTTTGGGTAGGGTGCCGATTTATTAGCTCTCCAATTTATAGCACTCAGACAACATTACTCCTGACTTCCTCCTCCTGTCTGGACACTTTGCCGTATAAATCTTAATTTAATGAACTCAAGTTGGAGCTTGAGGCTTTGCTACCAATACTTTCCTCATGGGTGGTTATTGTTTTATGCATCGAGGCCCCAGTTTGGGGTTGCAAACATAATGTCATCAATCTTCATTAACTTTCAACTGTGCTTTCAGCTGCCTTGTGCTCCCTTTTTCTTTCATGCTGTTTTACATGTTGTTGATTTCAGAATAGAGATTAATAGAACCATCATCAGCCCGAGCACAGTTAAAAAGCAAAAAAATAATAATGACGTATGCAAATTCTAGGCAGACAGCAAAAATGACATGTGAATAACTGATCAATTAACCATAAACCACACCCAAACAAATGGCTTGAAATTATCAAGAAAGTAAACCTTTTACTATGCAGCTGTACGTTTTCACAATTGAAGTGCTGTCTGATAATACGGGGCTGCATAGTGAATGGAAATTAACAGAATAGAACTCAATTGGGTATCAGCAAAGTGACCACACAGACCAATTAAAATAAGCAATAATAATAAAAATTAAATAAAGACTGCATAGTAAGGCAAAATATACAATGTAAAAAATACGCAGTAATGAAAAATAACAGATGTGGATACTAAATAACGTACAAGTTGAGCTATTTTATATTTGTACAAATTAAAAAACACAGACACCACACAGTAAGGAAGTCTTAAAATCACGTTGTGCAGAACTTTTTTTTTTTCTTTAGCCAGTCCTCTTCTTGCTTTGGGATTTTGTCTGGGAACTTTAGCTCCACTTCCCAGCTCCAAGACATGAATGCGAGGTTCATGGTTATTCCAAATCAATACTACGCTGACTGTTTGCCTCTGCATTGACCCTGTGATAAACTGTGTTTACCCCGCCTCTCGCATTCTGACAACCGGGGTAATATCCAGGCTTTCTGTGACCCTGAACAAGACAAAACAGATACAGAAAATACATAGATAGACATTTAAAACCATAAATAAGAAAGGATACACATTCAGCATGTTGCGTAGACTTCAAGTACACACGCCAAACCTTGTTCTCTTCCACTCCCTCAAATTATCGATCAGCATAGAAAATAGCCTAAGTGGAGTTTATTTGTGATATAGAGTTTAGGATGGATTTTAAAATCAGTACTTGTGGTGTAATGGTCTAACCTGTGCCCTCTAATGTATGTAGCCCCATGTACCAGCACTTTTGAAATATATTGGTTGTCTTTGTTTAAGAGTTGCAGAATGGCACAGAGACTGTAATAAATGAGAGGTTTTTGCAGCAGCTGTTTAAGCAAACAGGGAGAGGGAGAGTAATGCTGGTGTTAACACAGTGGCAGGGTGCTAACATGGTGGAAAATGCTATGATGCTACATGTGACACACTTTGCTGTTCATAATAATAATAAAAAAGTCAAACCCGTTTTTTCATAGATATTCTGTGACAGTTTTCTCATCTTGTGGTGTCTGACTCTTCTTTACTTTTCCCTAACTTTTTTTTTAGCCGTCAGACCTTGCAGTTAGAGTGCAAAGGGCTGAAGCAAACAGAGCAAGCACATTTATGAAAGTTTGTGACCCGGTTACAGTCAAGTCGAGCTCCCAAGACCGCAGAGCATCCGCTCAGCCTGACTCCTCGCTCTGTCAGTCAAGTCCAAAGCCTCGTGGCTGAATTCACTAACAGGGAGCAACAGAACTGAGAGTATTGAAGCAGTGAACAGGGGAAAAAAGACACGCCACACAGCCATACGTTTCCATCACCGTCTCTGTTGGCATTTGATACTAAAGTAATTTTGACTCAAGTTTGGGGAAAGTTATCAGCCCTCAATTTTCCCAGCTATGGTTTTCAGTTTATGTTATGCGGATGGAGACCCTCATGGCACATATTTGCCAAAAGTTAATTATGGCTGCATCTCAGATGTGCTACCATGGGGATATGAATTTTACTGACAAACAAATCTTGCAGACAGGAGAGCTGCTATGCTTGGCAAAAATATATGTGCATGGAGTAAGTTCAAAATATTAGAAAAGGTGCTTACCAAGCAGGGCAGCACAGGTTTAACATTAGCAAGATGCAGGATTATATTCAGTTTACAGAGCTTTGACTCTCTCTGCTTAACAGATTTACACAAAAAACAAAATAACTGCTCAGTGTTTTGTTTTTATAGAAAGTGAAAAGAAGGTCCTAAGGTACTTTTAATAACTTGCAAAAGAACTATCCTTTGAACTTTTAAAATTTTGTCGTGTAACGACCAAGAGATGTACAGTACATTACTAGGATGTCATGGATTAGACCAACACAAAGGGTAGTACATAACTGTGAAGGGGAAGGGAAATGGTGCATGCTTTTCAACATGCTTCACAAATGCAAATCTGAAAAGTGGGGCATGCACATGCATTCATGTATCCATGCTTTGTAAAACCCGCTTTAGCTCTGATTATAGCGGCTAGTTTCTTGGGATATATTCAAAAGCCCATGACAAAAACTTCTCAATCATTAGGTTTCATGGAGGGCTTGTGTGTCAGGGTGGTAGTTTTCCATCATACGTAGGCTCCAAAGGTTTAATTCTGGTTTATTGGACAAGAGTATCTTGTTTCCCAAATCTGCTGTGTCTCATACCTTGCTTATTAGTGAATTGCAGTGTGCGGCTTCCTTATAGCTTTCCTTCATCAGTTCAACAATCTTGCTTCTCTCCTATAAAGGACACTGATACTAGTACTGATAATCGTTAATCAACAGATAATCAACAGATTCTCAAACCTGGGATGGGGATCTCTGTGTCACCTTCAGAGTTACAATGGGTCTCTCTACAGCTTCTCTGATTAATGCTCTCCTTGCCCGGTCTGTCAGATTAGGTGGACGGCTGATTAGGTTTGCAGTGGTGCCATACTTTTTCCATTTTTTGGATGATGAATTGAGATGTTTAAATCTTGCCATTTAGCTTACACTATCCATGACCTTTCTATTGTTTTCCTTGGTCTTCATAATGCTGTTTTTCCATAAATGTTCTCTAAAAAACCCTCTGAGACCTTAACAGAGCCGCAGGTTTTATGCTGAGGTTAAATTATACACAGATAGGCTATTTCATAATTGATGGAATTCTGAAGCATGGAGTTGCTCTAAATTCTGTCTAGAAATACCAGAATACCAGTGGGCTAGAAACAAATGTACAGCATACTTTTTGTATTTCTGAGACACCGTGTCCCTTAAGTGCACTTCCCTTCTTTGTATCGATCTAACAAAAAAATCTGACCTTAACATGACAAAAAGTTCTTACACTTTTGCAAGGCTGTATAAGAATTGCCAAAAAAATCATTACATACATTCCACTAAACACAAGTTTATGTTTGCATTTAAGTACTTCAGAAATGAACTTTTCAGTCACTAATTTACATAAAATTTGTCAAAAATTCAGCCATAATTTAGTTTTTTAATAGGATGCAGAAAAGATTGTTTGTACAAATTAGAGCATCCCCCCTCCCCCTCCAGACCTTGAATGACTGCAAACCTCTGCAAAGTTCCCGAAATGGGTGTGTTTTCTTTTAGAATACGTGACATTGTACATTTTACTCTCTGACAATCTGAAATCAGATCTGTGCTCAGCACTGTGTGCTGAAATGTTTACTGTACAATCAAAGCCTGTGATGAAATTTTTATGCTGCGAGGAGAGCTCTGCCTGCACGTCAATGTTTTCAAGGACCGCTGTTAAATGTTTGAAGCTTGCCCTGCCATCAGCAGATAGCTCGACAGAAATTCAAATGAGGTGAAATGCAGTTATCGTTTCATGAGGATATAAATAGGCCTTTTTAGATTTCGGGCTTTCCATTCATTTACGTTGGCACCGCCAAGCTGCTCGGCTGTATTATTGACGTAATGCTCTGTGACAGTCTTAAGTTATGTTTATCTCCTTTCTACATTGCAATGTGAAATTATAGTTGATGTACTGTTTGGGAAAAAAAGCCACAGATTTTAACTAGAGACTGAAGTGAACTTGATGTTGCTCATAACAGTATCTTATTGAGTTTTGTTCTTTTGTGACCTGTAGCTCAAAGTAATGGACCAGTGGAGGCTCTGCACTCAGAACCAAAGAGGGCTGAGCTACTTAGAAGTTTAATGGTTTTCAGCAGGTTCTTAATTATGGCGTGGCTTCCCCTGAGCTGTTTCTCTCTCATGGCACGTTAGGGCAATTGTACATTTTCATCTGATCAATACAATGAGGATGTTTAATAAAAGCTACACGAAGAGCCCCCAGTCAAATCAATTAGGACAGCAGCAACCAGCAGCAATGCTGTATGTCAGGCTAATATGACTGAGAGTTCCAGTAACATATGGTTGCAGATATTCTCTCCAGAGTGTTGCCGATTTGAATAATTCGCCTCGATCATCAATGTTATTGTCATTGCTTTTTCAATACAGCTGCACTCTAATCCAATGGCTCGCCGGATGCTTGCTGGTGTTGACGAGAAGAGCTTCGTGTCCTTCACTAAGAGCAGACACTGTGCCTGCAACAAGCCGACCTTGTTCTCTGCGCTGTTGTGGGAGTCTTGCACGGATGCACTGATAATAGCCTGATGACTTTTTGTTCCAACAAGTTCAGCGGGTTAGACGTGCCATCCATTTTACTTTGGTCAGAGCTGGTATTGATCTCTCCTAAGTGTTGCTTCTTTTTCTCTCTTAGCGGGGCTTTCTGTGGCAGGGTGAGAAAATACTCCTCTCTTTATTATCCGCACCACACTCACCGCACAGCTTTAAATCCAGAGAAGCCGCAAACGCTGATGTAGTGCTGCAGTGAGATGAAACGTTGATGCGCTGCAGGTAAATCTAGTGCAGTCTGGAATCACACCAACATTTGCAAGTAAGTAGAAACATTTTAGCTTTAAAATGTGAAAAATATACATCAGCACCTGGTATTACAAAACTTAACCGCTGTTTATAATGAAGATCATAATTTAAGCATTATTTACACTATGCCGGTGTATAATCAGAATGCAACGGAGAAAGTACATCGCTTTCAGCTTTTCTGTCAAAACAGACAATGCATTTAAAGATTTCTCATAAGAAAAAGCTGAATTTTCGCTTGATAAAGCAGTTTGAAAATTTTATTTAAGAACACATGATAGAGAAGGGCGACGCGCAATGTTTATGAAATGCATGTTGTTGAGCATAGAGAAAAATCTAGAATGGTCTTGATCTTTTTAACACTTTACTATGTAGTGTTTGCAAATGTGCTAAAATTCCATGTATGGAACTCAAACAATCTCAGTGGGAGGTCAGGTCAGACGTAGTGACTCTTAAAATGTGCACATCTGTGTTAAAGTGGCAAGGTTTGTGAGGGGATTAAACCATGGTAAATACATCATTTTAACATTCTTCCACACATAATGTACTGTTTAACTGAAAAACAAGCAAATAGGCAAAAGGAAAAAAAATATCATTGCAATAACCTGGTTTCACAAGTGGGCTCACCCTTAACCTCCTGCTTTTTAGGAGTCTATTAGCATTCCACAGCTTGACTTGATAATATTTACCCGCTTAACCTTGCAGAAATCCTGCAAATCTATCACACTGTGAGGGTGTCTCTTGTTCACACTCCTCTTGAGGTGACCCCACAATTTTTTGCACATATAGTTCTGGACTCCTTTCCCATTCCCCTTTTCCTTATATGAAGTAATTTGTTGTTGAGTTGGATGTATGCATGTGATGCTGAACAACTAAATCCCTCTTCATCTTGAGTGTTCTAACAGACAGCTAAGGACTTTGAGTCAGAACTGATAGGCATTTAGGATTTATTCATAATTTCATTCACTTTTAGCATAAAGCTCAGTTCCAACTAAGGTAAATTAACCCCAAAGCATTAGGCTGCCACTACAATATCTCACAAAATGACGTAATATGTTCAAATATTATCACCTTGAACACAATTAAAGGACATTGTAGGCCAGTGTAAAGTATCAGTTAGAGCGCAAAGGGCTGAAGCAAACAGAGCAAGCACATTTATGAAAGTTTGTGACCCGGTTACAGTCAAGTCAAGCAGAAATATTTGTCATGTGTTAAACAACACTGTTGCTCTTGTCCTAATGAATGTTAAACAGTACAATGACCTAAGATAAATAACAAGCATCTCAATCAATTTGAGGCAGAAACATCTGGCAATAGATCATTTAGATAGAAAAGCTGAATTTGTACGTTTTGTCATAGTACAACCACAACCTTTAGTGTATTTATTTGCTATTTTATGTGATAGACCAACTTGGAGTATCACACAATTCAGAAATGAGAGGATGATGATATATAGGATTTTTTTTTTTTTTTTACAAATAAACATTTTAAAAGCCATGTGTCAGTAGTTCCTTTGGCTTGTTACTATGTTCCTGACAAATACTAATATAATAATAATAAGTATAATATTTGTCTTTTGTTTGTACTCGGGGCTTTATAATGAAATTTCACTCAAATGTACATGATGAATGTGCTGGTGAATGACAATAACGTCTGTGTAAGTCTCCATTAGAGCCACCTTTCACGGCAACTGCATTGGATGAGCATGTCACCACAGGTGCACATTTTCTCCTTATGAGCGTATCTTTTGTTCAAAACCCTGATTGTATAACCATGTTGCCATATATTTTGTAGAGAGCACAACAATTTGTTCTAATGTGAACAGATTCTCCCACCTGAGCGGCGGATCTCTGTAGCTAATCCAGATTTACAATGGATGTCTTGGCTGTTTCTCTGACTAATGTCCGTCTCGACTGGTCAGTCCGTTTAGGTGGTAGGACTCATCACAACAGGTTTGTGGTTGTGCCATACGCGTTCCGTATTTGGAAAATGAACATCTTATGTCTTATCCTGCTTTTGTGCCTCACGCTTTCAGGTTTTTACCAGAAAATAATCTTTCAGACCATTCCTTCCACTTGAAGATAATGAAGTGCTTTGTGTTGGTCTATCTCATTATATCCCTGTGATATATATTGTACTTTGTGGTTGTGATGTGTGAAACACCTTAAGGGAAAAAAATACTTCCCATGTATGCACGATTGTTGAGTTTTGTCCTTCACCTGAACTGTTGTCAGTCTTGACCAGGATACTTATTTTTAATGACTTGTTTTCCTGGTAAAACAAGGGTTAAAGAAACAGTTGAACAAAAAAGCTAAATCAGCAAATACATTGGATACCAGAACATCTAGGTGCCACATTAAAAAATTAAATAAAAAATATATGCAGCTGCCTGATTATGGAAAAAGTGCAGGTGTTGCTGTATGTGAGCAAAGCTTAGTTTTGAGCTGTTAAGGTAGAGGTGCGATTTCCAGTCGCCTTTTTTCCCCAGTAGTCTTTTGGAGAGTTTCAGCTGAGATTTTTCAGGCCAGTAGCTGGCCTTGTTTACATAGAACAGAAAAGTCAAGTTCTCAGCCAAAGTTTCAAGTTGTTGGAGTTGTACTGAACAGCTAAATGAAATCACTGCTGAACATTGAATTGGTTGGGAGAATACTAACCTGAGGGCATAAAAAACAACATCTCTGCAGCAGTGATGAGGCTCTGCGCACAAAGTGAAACTGTTTGCAATCGGTGCAAACAGTTTACTGAATGTTAGGATTGGCTGTTAAACATGAGCTGATTCCTCTTTGCACAGGATGGCATTGTAAAAAGGTGAGAACAGGTGTATTTTTACTGTACTTTTTTGTTGTTGTTCTTAAAATGCAATAACATGATTTAAATTCAGACCAAACATTTACATCTTCACAACCCTGAGGAATTGGAATAACGGACTATTTCTCTCTCAATGTTCTAAAAGGATCGTGGCGGCACTGTGGGGTTTGAAGCATTTTGTGCACTTTCAAAATAACTCAGTTGCATATTTTATTTAATCTGAGTATGCCATTTTTAATAACTGTAAACTTTTTATTTATTTGGTAATACACCTGGATATCTTCAGTTTGAGACAATAAAGGACATTTCTATTCAGTTCTATTCTACTTTATTTAGTATATCAGCATTATTCTGGAAGATGTGACAGCTTCCCTCTGTCCTGATATAAGTCCTCGCCCTCTACATCGTTGTGTGTTAATCATTGCTGAATAATATCAAGGGCCTTCAAAACAGTATATAATTTTTTTTCTGGCATAATTTTAATCACTAAAAGAGCAGCTTAGGAACGTTCATGATTTTTTGACCACCCCAAGTCTCTCATTTCAATAATTTACTGAGAAAAAAAGTCTTATATTTTTAGATTATTTTGCAAAATCATGTTTTACTGCTGAGTGACCAAGGACCTTTCCCTTAACCTTTTGTGATCCATAGAATACAAAAAAGGCCTCCACTGATCTTTTATCGCTTCTAAGCTTCTCCTTAAACCATTGTATTTTGATAAACTAGGTATATTGGAAATAAAAACCTTGAAGAGAATCCACGCTGTTTTCACAAGTGTTTTCACAAGTGTTTTCCGATTCATCTCAAACTGTGTCATTAACAGCCCCCCAAAAGACATTTTCCATTTTAATATGTACAACATTCACTTGAAACATCATTTTGTTCTAATTTGAAAAACACTGGGGAACCTGAAATCAAGTTACACACAAAGGTCAATTTGTAGCCCCAGTAAAAGCATGCAACAACTTTTAATATGTCATTTTTTTTGTTGAATCTGGCACAAAAAAACAGAATACAAATTTGTCCACATTGATTTCACAAACATGTTTGCTTTAGCAGCTAAATATTTGCTTTAAGAATATATTAGCGAAAGTTTAGCTAATATATTCTTAAAGCAAATATTTGCTTTAAGATTATTCTCTGCTTGCAGCAAGCTATTGTGTTGGTGCCATGTGGGTTTGGGTAAAATTTCCCAACAGTTAAACCATTGATTTAAGCCCTAATTTTTAGGACAAAGTGTAAAACGGAATGTCACAAGTGTGTATGTCTGTTTGGTGAAAGAACAATGCCCAATAAATGACATGGCTCATCGTGTAAATGTCTCAGATTTAATTTATTTGCACTGTCTGTGAAATTTTTTTTAACTAAGTAATTTTAAACCATCATAGGCTGTGAGTGGAAAGCAATTTCATATTCCATTAAGTGTTCTGTAATGATTATGTAGACCATGTTTTGTGGCTTGTTTTAATGTCCAATCTTTTCTTTCAGTTAAAGCACACATGTGTTTTTAATAATTTAAAATTTAAGTGGGATTACACCTCCCCCCCATAAATAAATAAATAAAAAAATAAAATCAAAGAGCGAGTTTCTCTGTAGTGCTGATGTGTGTGAACCAAACAGCCACGTTAGGACTGCTTCCTGTCAAGTCAATGTGGTTAAAAGTCATTTTGCAAGCATTTTCTTACTCCCATGCCCCCATTTCGCATGTTTCTTTGATGCATGCGGGCAATGTTCTTCTTTTTCTTTTTTTTTTGGTAACATGTCTTGATCTTTTTCTTGAGCGTTAAATGTGAAAAGACATTACTGAAATAAGCATATGATGTAGGCAAGGCAAGGCAAATTTATTTATATAGCACATTTCAGTACAAAAACAATGCAAAGTGCTTTACATGATTAAAATATAGGAAAATAAAATAGTATAAAAGCAAGTTGGAATAAAATGTAGAAACAAAATAGAACATGGGAGAAAAGAAACTAAAAGCAAACATTAAAAACAGTCGGACTACAAAGTTGAACTAATGATGTTTCAGTAAAACAGTTTAACTAGAACAGTCGAAGGCAATCCTATACAAATGTGTTTTTAATCTTGATTTAAAAGAACTCAGGCTTTCTGCACTTTTACAGTTTTCTAGAAGTTTGTTCCAGATAAGTGGAGCATAGGAACTAAATGCTGCTTCTCCTTGTTTAGTTCTGGTTCTAGGTACGCAGAGAAGGCTGGAGCCAGAAGACCTGAGTGCTCTGGAGGGTTGATACACTGATAACAAGTCTGTGATGTATTTAGGTGCTAAGCCATTCAGGGATTTATAGCCTAACAGAAGTATTTTAAAGTCTAATAGATTTAAGTCAATTCCCTTACCAAATAAATTGTATAAGCAAAAGTAAGCACTGGCTATATCATGTTTTCTTAACAAATATATTCAACACTTATTTAAAGGAGCAAAGCATAAGTTCCGGGATTTTTGCAGATGTCTGTCCCCACTGGCAACAAGTTAAAATGACACCAGTGTTGTGCACGTATATGGGAGAAGAGGAAACGCATCTGCCGCTGCAACTGGTCTTTTGTTTTGAGGAGTAATGCCTTCTGAGATAAGAAAGTTTTAAATATTGAAGTAAACCCATCTTCTATCGCTAATGCATTGATTTTGGCGGAGACTCAACAAAGTAGTCAGGTACAAAGAGAGTGCGCAGCGCGTCACACCCACACGCATGCCCAGAAGGTTTCGAATAAGAACATTACAATGGAGTGGTGGTTCAATGGAGGGTGGGGTAGGCCTGAAGTATGGACCAGGTAGGTCGGGTTGTGGTGGTCCCCCCCCGCCCCCATCTTGATGTTGGGGTTCACCTCCCATTGTCTGGGGGCTGGATACCCTTCTGGGGTAACGGTGCCAGGACATGGGGATATAGGATGTGTGTGACGAGTGCGAGCATATGTACTGCGTTTCTTTTCTTTTATGGGTAGGAGTGTTTGCATGTGGGGGCACTAGGGTGGGAACATGCAAATACATGTTATTTATTTTATTCCAGAGACGCTTGAGTAAAATTAAATATAACTGTATCATGGCGTGTGGCTTCACATAATCTGATAAACGGACCTTTGACTCATAAAAACATTTATTTGGGGCCCTTTATTTTACTACCCCAGGTTTAAGACAACTCCTTTGATCATTCTTTTGACTCCTCTGTCCAAAACCATGTGAAGAGCACCTGGTGGTGGCTGGTTCATATTAAAAATGTGTTCTGTTGACTTGTAGAATATGCTGTTATCATTGCCATGAGTTTGTTTTGCTACAATAAGCTTCTGAAGTTCTTGAGAGAGCTCTGTGCTTTTACCTATCAGGAGATGCTTCTTGTGCAGTAACTTTGTAATGATAAACCTTCTTACAGACCTTCAATTAACACTAAACCCAGTGATATAAATTGTTTACCTAAAAAGGGCCCGATTGCTTTTTAAATACAGATTTGACTTTGCTTTCTGCAGATTTTTGAGGTTTCTTTGGTCAATACTCCTTTCCTGTCTTATTCTGCTTTATTACACATAACTCAGTCTTATGGACTGACTAGTTTTAATTTCTCTGCATGTGTCAATTTCTTGGCTTCTTCCAAACCTATTCTGTACGTTTTATGTCAAGAGCCCCTTTAGAAAGATACTTACTTGGAAAAATGTTGACGTGTTAAATACCTACTTTGTCTCGTTTTTTTTTTTTTTTTTTTTTATGAGACGTCTTATGAGACGTACTATTATGTCAAGCAGAAAACTGAAACATTTTCAGCACCAAGCAGACAAAAGGTATCCTTCTGTCCCAGCAGCCAGTTGAGACAGTCAGCACTCCATATGACTGTAAGAGGTTTTTACAAGACCTCATCCGGTCACACTCTTCGAGGCGGACAGAGATAGCATCCATCAGCCACTTCACCTGTGTCTAATGGCTCACTGCAGACAAGCCATGTTTGCCTTTGTGTTTGATGTGCGCATACCGCATGCCCACCCACTCTTTTTTATGTCAGAATATCAGCAAAAAGCACAGTGTCAGAGCTTGCAAATGGATTTCCTAATCCAGTTGTTTGCTGGAAGTTCTTTCAAGCCTGGATTTTGAAGCCCAAGCCAAAAATGTACTTAAACACAAGCATTCCCTTAGACTCCCCTCACCACCCCCTCCCACACGGCTGTCACTGGGCTTTTTTTGACTGACTACAACATTTCCATAACTGACAGACAGGGATAGAGGGAAAGATATAAGTACAAAATGCAAGGACATCACAAAAACTTAAATAATGACATGTCAAACAGGGCAGACTCTAATTGTTCATTGCATTTATTCTGGCGCTTTTGGAAAGCAGCCATGACGCTTTCAGAAATATAAAGCGGTGTCCTCAACATTTTCCAGGTGCAAGTCTTTTAAATGAGTCCGAGCGATCTCTCCTGAGATTCAATAAGTATTTCAGTCTACTGACAGGCACATTGCGTTTTTTTTAAAAAGAAAAAGAAAAAGAAAAAAACAGAAGACGCACGGCTTAAGTCTAAAGAGTTCTATGAAACACAATAGCTGCATAAAATTGGCTTTAAATATACTGTTAGTCTGACATGCACTGATCTATTTCTCCATTAAAGAGAGGACAGAACACATCTTCGGGATGGAGTCCAGCGGTTTGAAACACTGTACTCAATAAACATGGGACTGTTTTATGTAAGCTCTGAAACACGTCCAGGATGTTTGCTATGCAGCTCAGCCTGATTGCGCTCCTCTTGAAATGACAGATAACATGACCTTTTTCAACTCTTTACCTCCTCTTGAACCCACATTGCTAGCAGTTTTGGAACATCTTAAATGATTAAGAATGTGCCGGACAATCTGAAGTTTGCGGGGGAGTCCCGTCAGCTCTCTGCGTGTCTTATCAAAAATAATAAGAATAAGCTTTCTTATCTGAAGCTGCTGCACATCACCCTTTAATTCAGTCTAATAAGAAACTGTCATTCATTTCCCCTTTTATTTCACTCCAAACTAATTCCTGCTCTGATAAAGTCACTGGACCGGGATATTGACAAATAAGGCGCCGCTTGGAATCGACTTTCCTTTATGAAAAAACATTTTTTATCTCCTTATGTGAAAATACCTTCCCACCCCCAAACTATCTTCCGTCAGACGCTGATAATTAGTTTTATGAAGAATGGCTCAGTGATGATTACCCTCTTATTGTTTTTGCAATCAATTGTTTATGTTTTGCTAGTTTCCCAGCTTGGCCAAATAGAAAATTTGAGGCTTTACAAATTTAACGCACACCGCCCCGTTTTGTCCTTGGAAACTGCTTATCCTGCAGAGCCAACTTGAAAGATAAGATAGATGGAGTGAGTGACTAGAGCAAATATGGTGTGTGACATGAAAGAGTCTCAGCAGTGAAGCAGACTTTACCCCATGGACTACAGTATAATTCATGAGAGCCTCTGTTTCCATGAGCTGCAATAAGTAGAAGGCTTCTTTGTTTCTGGCACTTTTTCGCTGAAAAAAGAAACCATCATCACAATTTTCTTTCTCCTCAAAAGCCTAGCCCAAAGGTGGTGAAAAAAAATACTCTTCCTTCTCTGTTTAGCCTTCTTTGACATCTCTTTATTTCCTCCATCTCTGTCTTCTCCTGGGTAAAGCACCAGTCAATATTCCACCTGCATCTCTCGCCATGCTGTTTGTTTTAATGGGTTTAGCAGAAAGGTGGTCAGAGCTGTCATTCTCGTGTTTTAAAGAAGTCGTCCGATAGGTCTCTGGAGCTGAGCTGCGGTCATCATCTGAGGCAAAGCTACTCAAACAGAACTCGATAAGCCCTCGCATTCAACAACGAATATTAACCCAAAGTAAAAGCCCTTTGGATTAGAAGGCTTAGCTGAGAAAGGAGAAAACTGACTCCATGAGGTATTGACAAACACAAATCCATCTTGATCCTCTAAAAATACTTTCTTTTTTCCACTGAGCATACTGATTCAAATACATAAATGTTTCATCTGTTCATATTGGTATTTGCTGTGAAACAACTATAAGAGTGTAAGTTTTCACTTTAAAAAATGTAAAATATTCTCTAATAAAGGCACCTAAATTCATGTTTTTGCATGTGTACAACTCTGCAAATTAAATGTAGAGAGGTCATGTTGTGTTCATTTACAGATGTATTTTTATTGTCTATTTTGGTATAGAATAGCAAACAGCTTTATATAACTACATACAAAATAAGCCTCCTCTTTACATTTTTATACCAGACAAAGATTATCTCAATAAATACAAAAAGTTAATTTCAAATGATAATTTCTATTATTAAGGGGGGAAAAAGCTATTCAAACCAAACTGACCCATTGTGAAAAACTAACTGCCCCCATAAATCAAATAGGTGGTTGTGCCACCTTTGGGAGCGACAACTGCCATCAAGCTTTTACCAAACAGTAAATGAGTCTTTGAGATCGCTCTGGGGGATTTTTGGCCCACTTTTCTTTACATAAATCAATTGTTTTTCAGCCACATTGGAAGGTTTTGGACCACGAACAGACTGTTTAAGTCATAACATAGCATCTCAGTTGGATTTAATTTCAGACTTTCAATTCATCCATTTTCATTTTTGGTCTCTATTTGTTTGTTTGTTTCTTAGCTATTCAAAATTGAACTTGCCAGTGGGCTTTGGATTATTGTCCTGTGGCCTAACACAGGAGCTTAAGAGTACCGACTGACTGACGGATATTTTTTTTCCGGATTTTGTGTCGGAAAGCAGAACAGAACATGCTTCAATCAATTACAGCAACTCCTCCATGTCCTGAAGCAGCAAAGCAGCCCCAGACCATCTCTCTGCTACAGTCAGTGCTGTATTTGACTTTCAGCAAGTTGTTTGTTTTCTCAAAGGCTGTTAGGTTTACACCAAATGCCAGACACCTCACAGAAACTTTCACTGTGTTGCCAGTTCTGTGTAGATTTTACATTTTGCTTTTCCCAAACGCCGTGGTGATCATCAGTAACTTGCATGATCGGTGAGTTGTTTGGGGAAACGTGACACAGGCCTTTGTATTTGTTTAATCAGTGCAAATCATTTTGGAAGGCAACCCACTCCTGGAAAGGTTCACTACTGTCCCAAGCTGCCCACAGCTTCCATGTGTGTTAACAGATAGTTCAGATTTTTAGAAAGCAACGTTCTGTAAGGTTATTATTAGCAACAGTTCCCTTAACAGTAATAGACAGATGTTATAAAGCTGTGATTTTGTTAAAAAGTGAACAAATACTGCATTGCAGTGGAAGGCTAACAGCTGGCCAGAGGGACCCGTTTTCACTGATTTTAACAATTTAGAACAACTCCGAGTGAAAATGTTGATATATGTGGGACATGATGGTAAAATATTACATTTCTACATTCTGACAAGAGACCTATGTTGAACTGTTTGCTTGTTTTCCAGCCAAACAGCTCCGGTATGACTACACTAAAGGTCTGTCAGATGACACGGCCAACAGTATCAGCTGTGACTCACGCAGTGATAAAGCCGGCAACCTGTGCCGACATAACTTTAGCGCAGCAACACAGACATCATACAGCTGAGAAGACAGCCACAAACTTGACAACAGTCTGTTGTGAAAGGGTAGACATGTTACATCTGTTATGCTGCATAAAAAAGAGTTAGTTTAAGTTTTTCTAAATTGCAAACATTAGCTAAAAAAGGGGGTCTGTTACCTTACTGATACCTTACCTCCACAGATTTATTCACTTTTCCACAAACTCACAGCATTTTCACTACTTTTCTACCATCAAAAGGGGAACTATTAATCGCAATACGCTCACACAATGTCACATTGATTTATTTATTTTTGCTAACTGTATAGGAGGAGGTTTGCTTTGCTGAAATAACACCACACGCTGTCCTGTTAGCGGTGTTGTTTGGCTTGTTTGGTGAAATTTGGAAACTGACCATTCCGCAGTGTATGATGGTGCATGAAATATATAAGTAGTGATGAGACAAGAACACCCAGCTTGGTCATTTTTTTTATCATTTATATGTATATGTATATACTGTATATATATACATATACATATATATATATATATATATATATATATATATATATATATATATATATATATATATATATATATATATATATATATATATAAAATCACAGTTGTCTCTCACAGAATGTACCAGGGCATATAACATGTCAGCATATTTGCACTATGCTGACACCATTTCAAAGAATTACGTCATCTGCCTCTTATTCCCTCATTGGTAGATTTGTCTGTCGCTGTGATGTTGCAGCCTCGAGTCCAAATGGTGGAACAAACAGTTTCTTCCGTATGAGAGAGTGGCAACATGGTCTCAAACTTGCATTTTAACAAATGTTTCAACAACAACAATAACAACAATTCAAAATAAAAGAGAGAAGTAATTTTCTGCAACAAGGCATTTTTACCTTAACTTAAAACTTACTGCATTGCAGATCAAACTGTGGCATTGACAGCTGTTAGTGAGTTCTGTATACTTGGTTGATAAATCAACAACTTTGCTTTTAGCATTTCTTCTTAAAGTGCAAAAAGGCATTTTCAAATTTGCTGTAACACTAGGAAAAGGCATGAGTTACTAAGCCGGACTTACTGATTGCTTAACCCAATACAGCATTAAGTGCACTCTAACACAAGGCATAGCAACAGTGTCTTGAAACATAGTCAAAGACCCTGGACTCTTATACATTTTTTTTTCATGTTAGAGCCACAACCCTCAATGAACTTTGTTGGGCTTTTTTAACATTAAAAAGATAAAATAAAAAAGTAGTGCGTTATTGTCAAATGGAAGGAAAAAGATGTATGAGCTTTTTCCAATGAAAATTTTAGAAAATCGTGTGCAATATGTATCATCAAATGAATGCTAATGCTAGGTGTGAGAGAAAACTGACACCAATGAATGCCTCGATTCCTTGGTGAAAGATTGTGGCGGCAGCATCATGGTGTGGAGATCGGAATATACATGGAGATAAATACAAGGCTTACAGTAAAAGAAAACCTGAAAGATGCTGCAAAAGACTTGAGACTAGTGCAGAAATTTGCTGAGGAGTGGTACAAAAATCCAATAAAGCTAGAACTGAATTGAGGATTGAGAAACTGTGACAGGTCTGGAAAATCAATGTATGGTTCATTGGCCTCTCTAAATACCTTATAGCAGTGGATGTGTGCTAGCCTGTTGTCTGTTTTGTCTTTGTGTTGGCCTGAGATGCAATGGTGATCTGTGTAGTTAGTGCCCCACTTCTATTTTCCCCCAGAGACAGCTCCCCCCCAATGGATGGATGTGGATCATTAGATCCAAAAGAGTTTTGCTGTCAATGTTTCATTACAAGAATCCAGTGATGATTTCAAGAATATCTACACCTGTTTGTCAAATGTGAGAGAAATTATTTTGGTGTGTTTGTATTTCAAGTTGTTGTTCAATCAGGCATTTTTGAGAGCAGTTTTAAATTGATTATCTTGGAGAGCCTAAAACATATATGAAATCCATTTATCAGCCAGTGGATGGTTGCCATTGTAATTGCAAACTCAGGTTTGCTCATACAAAAGTCTACAGCATAGAGACCCTACTGCATACCTAGTTTATGGGCTCAGTAAAGACTTACCTTGTTGGTTTATGGCCTCAATAATGACTTCAGATTTTTCATAACTTTATGATATTTATGTAGTGAAGTATGGTCCTATAAAACACTATCTGATGATAAAGCAGGTAGGGTAAGTGTGGTGTTA
Organism: Fundulus diaphanus; assembly: GCA_037039145.1. Lineage (NCBI taxonomy): Eukaryota > Metazoa > Chordata > Actinopteri > Cyprinodontiformes > Fundulidae > Fundulus > Fundulus diaphanus. Next base: position 28,646,027 of record CM073133.1, on the reverse strand, counting down.
TTACTCAGTGTTGCTCTTTCTGATTCTCTTACACTCAGAAGGATTCAATCTCATCAAAGATTTCTCAGATTACTTGTAACTGTGTGAGTTGGAAAACAAGGAATTTTCACAATGAAAAATTGTCAAATTAATTAACAGAGAAATGGAACAATGTATGACGTGCGACGAGAATATGTAAAACTTTAATTTCACTGGGAAACAACACAAAGTTGCGTAATGTTTGACTAAAACAAATATTTTTGCTGGTTGATTTGATGCTGAATTAATCACACGGATCAAACAAAACAGTTGTTTTCTTCCGAATACAAAGATCGCCAGTCTTAACTTACTGTCCATGGGCCAATTAAATTTTATGCTTCCTTAAAATTGTCAGTTTCTAAAACATTTACAGTGGCTCTAAAAAGCGTAAACACCCATGACCTTTTAACACGGGCATATTTGTTAAAATGCAAGTTTGAGACCATGTCAAATCCTTTCAAAACCTTTTTCTGGCTAACATGAAATTATTATTCTGTACAGTTCAACATACCTGTTAAAAAGAAAAAAGGCTGCAATAAACTGGTTGCATAAGCGTGCATAGCCTTGATCTAAACATTTTGTTGAAACACCTTATTAGGGACTTTCAGCACTTCTTTGGTAATATAAGTCTTTCTCCATCTTGACTACTTTTAAGGCGTTCTCTAAAGCTATCATATTGCGAGGACATCTCAAAACCTTTCCACCTAGCAGGCAGTTGAATCTTTTGAGAAAAAACCTGAGCTGTATTTCGTACAATTCATGAGTTCATTGACTTTGGCAAAAATGCAATTTCCAGTTGAGGAAAGTGACCTCTGAGCAAGTTGCTGCTACTACCGTCTTTATTTATTTATTTCATTCAAACATAACTTTAAAATTCATACACACGACAACGCACACACTCCCAAATCAATCATCTTGAATGAAAAGGAGCAGAGAGAAGAGCAATCTTATGCAATCTTTCATGTTGGGCATGGACTTCTTTTGGTCAGGTACAGTGTCGTTTTTGTGCCAAACATATGGGATATTTTGCATTTCTTTCCCAAAAGTTTAAGTTAGGTTTAATCGGAATACAGCACAGACCATGATACATTCTCCCACATGCATTTCCCTGCTTTCCAATATTAATTTGCCTAATTAGATGTAACTGTTTTCACTGTGCAAGGGTGTATATCTAATGCGGTGGAATTTTTTTGTGCTTTCCCCTGAACGATACTCTTGTACAATGAGATGATTATCAACAATTAGATCATTTGGATGCCTTGTAACCTCTCTGCAAACTGTAGCTTTAGCTAAATTATGTAAATAATAAAAAGTCAGGAAAATCTTAGGCTCCGTCATCCCCATGGAGACAAAATTGGGTGTATCTCCAAAGGTATTTTGTTGTTTAAGTTGGGCGTCCACCTGGGTGCGGCATTGTGGGAGACGGTAAATGATAATTTTTGAAACCAGGTCTCAGAGTGGATGAATTTCAAACTGTCGGTTTAGTGTTTCCGTTTGTACATGCGAGCCGCATCTTTTCTGAAACCTGCATGTGCCTCACTCTCACAAGTTACAACAAAGATGGCGCCGTCAGGAGCTGTGCTCATGCTAAAGCAAATATTAGTTATATTATGTCTGTTATTTGTGTCCTCGGACTCTTCCTTTCCAACGAACCCGCTCTACGCAGTGTGTCCCCTATGTCTGATTCCCCACATGACGCTGTGTTTGCGCCACATGAATTGTCTGCGTATGCTGGTGTTTTTTGCATGTTTCTTTGGTAGTTCCACGGTGCCACCAATGGGTCCAGCTTATCTACTGCACCCTTTTCAGTTGTGCTGTGTCCTCCCGCGTGTACGCAAATAGTTTTTCTGAATCGATTATGAAGATTTACTGTGTTTCTTATCGTATATCCAAGGCCTTAATAGACATAACTTTATAACTTATGGTAGGTGTGAACTCAAGATGCCTGAATGCTAAAACTCAAACTTAAGTGCGCACATGTATGTGTGTTTTTCCTTGGATTGTACAGGATATATGCCACATGATAATTGCTAAAATGTTTTATACTTATTCATTAAAATCACTCTTATTTTACATCACAACCTTTCATTTTACCAGGGGTTTTAATAGGGGCTTACAGTGGCTTTTGAGAGCCACTGTAAGCATGGGGAAGATCCACACTAATCTATCAGGGGCCAGACACAAACATCCCTTTCCTAAAGAACAAGCATCAGCTCTCACTATTAAATTACACCAAGAGAAATGACAAAAAAAAGTGCAGTAAACCGTAACAGATGACCATTCCCCCATAACGCCAAGAAATTACACACCACAAATTCTATTTGACAATATGCAAATCTGATTACACATAGGGGCTCCTTAGCACAATTTTATTACTGCTAAAGGTCACTTCTAAATTAGGTTTGGTTCCTTTATGCCTATTGAACAGGAAATAATGAATTTATTTGATCTTTTTCGTAGATTCCTTTTAACATTTTGGATTTTCCTAATTAGCCAACTCAAAGTTTGGGTGCAGATTTTGTCCTCTCCCCTACCCTCAAAGTCAGGGCATTACATATTTACACTGACTAATGACCTGGGCTGACAAGAGACAGATATACATGGAGAGTAATGATTCGCACTCAGAGTGTGCTCTGTTGAGGGCCGGACATCTCAGTCTGTGTCCTTTAATAGGGCCTGTCTCCAGTGATTAGGGATTGTTGACAGTGGATGTGCTAGTGCCAAGCGCCAGATGGAGCGCTCTGTTTCTTTCCCCCCATTTATTACCACCGCCCCAATCCGCACTTAATAGTAGCCCCACCACGCACAAGTACAAATGAACACTTAGGCACACACATTTCTACACAAACACATGCACATATATGTATATATATATATATATATATATATATATATATATATATATATATATGGACATATTTTTTGCTCATTATGTCAAATATCAGAAAGTGAAAGAAACACTGTCACGTCATGGGGGGAGAACTTAGCTGTCTCTCCTCCCACGCCTTCTGCAAACTTCTGGGTCTCAGGGGCACACTGGCAATCACACTCCAGCTCTCTCATCATTACACTCTGGTTCACTGCACAGCATCAGTACATTCTCTCCCAGAACCAGGCTGCATTCAAACCAATTACGCTGTCATCTCCATTTTCTCATCTTTGAGCTTGCTGGCTTTTCAGAGAATATTTTTTTTTTTTCATGACACTTTTACAATGGTGCATAGGCCGGAAACCATTTTTTTAATTAATCAACAGTGCCTTCCTTTCTTTCTTTTGTTGAAACGAAGAAACAGAGATCAGACCTTGAGCTGATTGTAAAAGAGGAATAGCTCTGTTTGAGTGTCTCTTCTTTCCAAATAGACAGAAAATCTTTTTCCTTTTTTCTTTTTTTTGTTTGGATCATGACCCTGAACAGTTTCTACCTTATTCTGCCTTCCTTGTGTCTCCTAAGATCAAACCTAAGTACCTTCAGTGCTTCTGATGCACGCCCGCTGCTGTCTTTAATTGACCTGCACCTACAGAAACCTCACATTTATAATCCAGAAGGAAATGCATGCTGAATAACCAAATCTTCCTCTGGGCACTAAAGGCTAAATTAATTCATATGAAAGTCAAGGATAACTAATGGACGGGATGGAAAGACACAATAAGAGCCCTAGTACTCCTCAGTAATTCAAGCACACAAGGCCTATTTTATAATACATTTCTGTCAACGCGTACTCGTCCCCATATATGCAAAGAGGGGGGAACCTAATGGAAGCCTAATTCACAGTGTTAGCCATTATGTAAGAGCCGTTTCAAGCTAAGCCACCATGAAAGCCAATCAAAGCATAGCCTTCAAAATTTCAGAGTGGCTTTTTTTCAGAACAATGTGTCCTCTTGAAATCAGCAATTAACTGTGTGGAGTTAATTGCAGAATGAACTGCACACGACCTCTGTGGCAACGCTTGCTCCACGAGAAAAAGAGCACTGCAGATGTACCACACAGGATTAGTCCAGTCTCTCTTGATGCAACTGAAGCTGATATGTGATCCTTGAAGATAATGCCTGACCAAAATCATTTAAAAGAAAAAAATAAATAAACGGCATACATCAAAGGTGGATCAATTGGAGTTATTTCATCTTTGCTACACCTTGTTTCTCAAAAGCTTTCCAAGATCTGGAGATTTGACCTAGCTTTGTCGCTATACATCATATGTGGCCATTAACCCGTGACACATGGCAACCACGGACTACTCGTCCTTTGTCATCCATCACTCTGTCTTATGAAACAATGCCGCAAATCTCACAGTAAAACGCCACACTGGATCAAACGAGAAGGGGAAGCACGGGAAATCAAAGCAGCAAAAGTGGACGACCAGCTGCTGCTCATAGCATCAGCTGAATCGCGGTAACTCCAAGTGAACAAGTCTTTTGTGGTTGATACAAGCTGGCACATGTACCCACACGCTCTGGCCTTAATCGGCTATGATTATAACTAATGGCTGTATTGATGTACATTTTTCCCCCAGCAGGACAGAGCAGTTAGGATCAAGGGAATTCAGTATCTCCTCAGGCAGTCTGCAAACCCTCCTTCTTTGGCTGTGCTTTTAGGCAAGGCAATCTCTTACAACATTCACAGGCCAGATTGTGCTACGTTTGAATTGTGTCTGACAATTTGCCTGAGAACCAAAGTACTAAAACATGCAAATTTGAATTTCTATTTAGGGGTTAAGGCTTTGATCTTGGGTTGAGAGTGAGGATGAGGGTTAGCTGTGTTGAAAGTTGTATAAACGTTAAAACAGTAGAAAGAATGTCGATCACAAGTTTGGATAGATTTAAGAGGGTGTGTGAAGGTTTCTGAGAGGTACTGCGAAATTGAAAAGCGAGATCAGATGAGTAAAATGCAGTTACTGTGGCCTTTTTTGTTGTTGCAAAAATGCCTTCAAAATGTATTAGTACCCCTTAAAGACTAATTTACAAAAAGTCATGGATACTTGTAAAGTGAAATAAAAATTAAAAGAATGAAAAATGATCCAATGCACAGATTTTTACTTACCCCTAAGTGCCCTCCCCAAAAAAATCCACCAAAAACCAACCGTGACATCAAAATTTAACAAGATTTTAATAAAACATAAATAAAACCAAGCAACAAGTGAGAACGGCAGCTCTTCTCAGTTCTTAAATTGATTAATTAAACACTAAAAGCTTTGTGTCCAATTAAAAAAGACATGCAGCCAAGGTCCATGGGCCAGAACTCGAACGTCTGGAGGACTGAGGCCTCCAAACTCGCCTTGCTCTACCCCTGCGCCACCACCATGCCCCTTACATAACATTTTTAAATGTAACTCTTCAGCTTTTGACCAAAGAGAAATAATAAAACAAAGTCAATTAAAACTGCAAGACCACTGATGACGAGTTAATCCCACTCAACCCCTTAAATTTGCCTAAGTAATATTGCCTCATCACTCTCCTCTCTCACTCGGCAGGGCAGTCTGTGTTGAACTGATACGTTTCTGATGTTTTGTTTTTTTCTATATCTGGAAACGTCCGTAAACATTTTAGCGCTCTGAAAGCCTGTGCATGTTTACTCAGAGCATGAGAAATATATATATATGCAGATGTGCGCTGTAAAGATTTCAGCAGCTTTTGTGATCATAGTTGGTTGCATTATTCATCAGTCAAGACCTGCCTATAGCGAGTTCCTCCACCCGGCACTTTACCGAGACATTTTTAATCGAACCTTTGTAACTTTACCTTTTAGGTACTGATCTAGTCCAATCACGCAGTGCGTCATGTTCAAAGTACAGCTTCAGTCGATTCGAACACTTTTTGCAGAGAGTAACATTTTTACCCCAACAAATGGTTTAAGGGTTTGCATTCAGCTGTATCTCATTCCTCCAGACGTACATTCACAAAACCCATCCTCTCATGCACACACTCGCTTATACACATTGTGCTCATCAAGTCAAGTCACGTCTCCATGGAAACTGGGATAGAATAAAGAGACTGCCTTAATCACTTGATAAGTAGCACAAACTCTGCTCTCGTCTGGCCAAAGACATTCACTTTCCAAAATGATTTCAAAAATCGGCCCATGTGAAGTCTTTTCATTCTATTACCCGGAGTTAATCACGGTGACATCTGAGAGAGAGCTCTCCAGTAGCCTTAATTAAAAAAAAATAGTGGGCAAAGTCTGCATTTCTAATAGAGCTGAGAATAGCTCATTATTCATTCATGATGATTTTATATTAAACCACAGGTAGCAAATACCATGTATTCTGAACAATTACCCCTGAGAATCAGTGCTAGGGAGGCCATAGCTTTTACTTGTACATGTATAGCAAGGTGACTAAGCAAAAAAGGACCTTATTTTAGTGATTCTATTTATCTGCTGTAGTTTTAGCCACATGTTCTTCTTTAAGCATGTTTTTATTTATTCATGAACTGACCTGGAGAAATTGTAGCCTAAAAATAAGAAAGAAAGAAAGAAAGAAAGAAAGAAAGAAAGAAAGAAATGTGTTAAAATTTTAAGACAAAAACTACCCATACAACATCATAATTTGCAATACAATGTACAGAGCCAACAATGTATGGGAATTTTTCTCTGTCTATGGAATCAATAAGGATAAGGATATAAAATAGGCTGTGCAGTGGAGCGGTGTTTGGCACTGTCGTCTCACAGCTAAAATGTTGTCTGCTCTGTTCTTGGTGAGGGCCTTCCCGTGCTGAGCTGTATGTGCATGTTTGGCTTTTCTTTTAGAATTCCTCCTGCGGTCCAAAAACGTTCATGTTAGGTTCATTGGCCAGTCCGAAACCCTAAGCTGCTGCCACACTGTTTATATGTTTATATGTTCTTGTACATTAGTGTGTACGCTTTGTAAGAGAGTCTAAACATGAAGAAATTAATAACATTTTATGAAGCCAGAGGTTGTGTCACATCTGTTGAGTATATGTGTTGCTTGTGATGCAGCCCCTGTTTAGTATAGTGTGCCTGTACTGGAATGAAGGGTGCACAAATGTAATCTGCTCCCTTCAAGAAAGAGTAAATTACTCACTCTCTCCTTTTTTGTTTCCTATATTTAATTTTAACCTCACCATCTGGGGATAAAAGTTTAATGCTCTATGTGACATCTATTAGTGCCTCCAAGTAGTGAAATAATCATGAGCCGAATTAATATGAAAACAGTTTGGATGATCCTCCTGTAGTCTGCATAAATTCCTTCTTATATAAATGCCTTAGTTTATGTGACGCCTCTGTATTGTGATGCTCATGCCACAGAATGTTTCACCGTTTCCCAAAAAAAATCTGGGGCAGCTTGGCTTAGCTGGTATTCAATTTGCATAGCCTCTACCAGAGACATTGGAGCTTGAGGGTTCTGTGCATTAAACATTCTGGCATATAATACGTTCTCAGCAGAACCTGCTAAATCCACGGCGTGGGGATCAAAGTCCTCATTGCCACGCTGACAGCTTATGTTTCCCTTAGTAGTTTTGTGTTCCTTCTCCTTGGTGTTCTTGTCACTGGGCGTTGCTGTGTTTACCACTACAGCCCTTACTCACCCATAATGTCCATTCGGTTAACACTCGGCTGTTTGTTAGTATGGATCTGGAAGTCCCATGAGATCTTAGCCCTTTCATAGCCGAACACTCTTGGTGGTGACTCCCACTTCGACTGCTGGACCTCTAGTTGGTTCTTGGTAAAGCTGTGGTTGTACACTAATCCATGACTGCCACTTGGTTATGGCACCAAGTATTCTCTTTGTTTGCCAGCATCTTATCCCCAGTCTTTTTGTGCTGGGCTCTTTCTGGGGAAGTGTTGCTCAACCTGCTTAATGTGCCGAGTGATTGTTGCCATGATTAGTGCCTGTGTGCTCTCCTTCATTCTTAGCCTCTATATCCACTGATAGGACTTCCCAAAATCATCCATTTCCTCAATCTGGTTCTGATGTAAGCTATGCAGTGGCTTATTAAAGTATATACAATCTAGTCAATACTCATTTCAAAACCAGGGAATACATTTCCCTTTCCAGTTAATGATAAAGTTCACATGCTTATCATCTGACACCGCTCATGACATCTGTGTCACCTTTGGTTCTCTTTTAATGAAAATTAGTTACGTGTGGCTCATTAAAAATGCCCACGGTCAAACTGATGGCCTTTAAAAATTGGTCTTCAAAGCAAGTTAATTGTGTCCCTGTTGCTGTGTTCATCTTGGGTATACAGTATACGTACCTTGCCTTAAAAATGTCTGGAAACACAACCCTGAATGTAGAGCAGCGTTTTACGTTGATTAAGAAGGAGAAGCAGCTCAAATACACAGCTAAACACAAGTTTCTGTTTCAATTATTTGTGCATTTGTATCTATCATACCCCTCGACCACAGAAATGACAGCTATTCATTGGATCATGCTGTTAAATCTGTGGTGATTGGACTGAGATGTCTTAATGTATCTGAGAGATATTACAGTTATTCATCTCCATATTGAAGGAATTTTACCATTTGTATGCTGTTACATTTTTTTCTCTCCAATCCTATTATGTGACAAATGTGATTTACTGCTTTATAGTGGCACGCTCAAAAAAAAAAAAAAAATGAAAGAAAGAAAGACAGAAAAAAAAACCGAGTGGAAAAAAGTCGTGATTGATGTGCCAGTTTCAGGTTCTTTCTAGCCATCGCTGAAAGAACTACACAGGCTCTATCTGTATTACCCATCCACGTCCCCCGAGGCAGTGCTATGATGTGGATGAAGTGAAGAATTATCACTGTGGGAAAGGATGGGCGCGAGCCTTCGCTACCTGGTTTTCATTGTGTGTTACAGTGCTGGCTAGATTTATGTGCAGTAAAAGGGAGCAAAAGAAGAAAGAGCAAACAAAGAGGGGATTTAAGTTCTTATTTTCCTCCTACACATTGATTCTAGAGCCCTTTAAGAGATGGATAATGAAGCTGTTGTGCAGCTAGAACCAATGTTACCTATTTAGGACAATCGTTCAGTTTTTTCCAAAACGATTTTGTCCTGGTCAGGGCCACAGGAGGTTGGATCCATTCCTGCTGCCATTCCAGGTAAGAGACTGGGCTCACACTGGATGAATTATCAGTTCACCACAGGGTTGACTCAGACACACACACACGCACACACACACACACACACACACACACGCACACGCACACGCACAAACAACAACAACTACACACGTCCCTGCAATCGGTTTCCGTTGACCAATTATCCAAACATGCATATTGTTGAAGTGTACCCGCAAAGGAGCAACATGCAAACTCTTTCTTTCGTCCAGAACCACATTTGTGCCCCAGTTAAATCTGTATACGGTTTCACTTTCTGATAAACCCTGGGGCGAACTGGCCATCTGCGTATTCTGGAGAACCACAGAAAGGCCTATGCTCCAAGATGGCCCACGGCTGCCACATAGTCGTCACCAGTTTTTTTTTCCCTTCTCCCTTCTAATCTACTGTTTCACATTACTGTTTGCTAGGTAGCAACAATGTGTCGTTAAGTTGGATGCTGACCGGTGAAGAGAAGGAGAAGAAATAGTAATGCCTGTGCAAATTCTCGGTTATCCGGGTCATCGCAGCAGCAAACGAGCTTAAGTCAGAGGCAACCGGACTTTAGTTCAGTTCATTCTGAAGACGATGATGATGAGGGACATAGAGATGAGCTGGATGTTCCACAGACAGATATAGGAGAGGGAGACAGAGAGTGTCTGGTCAGGTGTTTCTACATTTTAATCTATACCCAGTTTATGTAGCTCAGTGCAATGCAAAAAACAAAAAAAACAATAAAATGATCATAATAGTTAAAAAGCTAAACTTTAAGTATTTTAATTATAAAATGCCACATGCAGTAATATTAAGAAATATACATGTATGTAAAAAAACAAAAAATAAACTGTTGTGCTTTTACGTTTTAAAGTTTTGGTAAAGTTTTATGATAATACAAAGTCCAAAGATTTTGAATACAGAAGTTACTTTTGTAGTGTTGTATTTTAACCAGTGTTAAAATGCATTCCATCATGTGTTTACTCAGGTGGAGCTTAAATCAAGGGCAGAGGATGATGTCCATGCCAGCTAAGACTTAAATTACTTTAAGTGCTCCAAGTCAGAAAGTCATAGCCTTGAGTTTTTTTTTTCAACCACCCACAGAAGAAGATAAAATACATCACAGTACAGCGAGTGTTTAAACACAAAGATGGCAGAAACAGAAAGTGGTAATTGTACTGTGAAGAGAACCATACCCAGTTTTATGGTTCATCATGGAGGACCTGGGCTAAGATAAGAAGTTTATACTTCTTCCTACCCCATTTTGAATAAAACATTATGCCGTTATGCTGTGAATGCTGTGCAATCTCAACTGATTATACATGTTGTTATAGTTGTTTGTTGTTTTAATCTTTATTTTCCAATTATGTTCGAAGTAAACAAATCATAAACAACATAAATCAATCAATCATTACTCATAGTATGCGTTTGTGTGTTTCAGATACCCTTCTTGTATTGATTCAGCCAGAAGGACAGCAGTGTGATGAGATCTTCATTTATTTCTGAATATCCAAGTAAGACTGGTGTACTAGAATACTCTCAGCACCACATCTAGTCAACATCAGTGCTTTTGCTGTAATTTGGATCGTGTCGCGTCATGAGCCATGATTAAAGGATTGTGGCACCCTTGCCAGGCTTTGATGACTTTCTGTGTGTCTGGGATTGTTGTGTCCAAGTCTGTTTTGTAGTCCCAGTCCATCCTTGAATAAACACATTCATAACTAGTACAGAAATCTGAATAATGCCGTGTCACTTTTGTGTTTTTAAACAGTGGTGAGTTTTGAATTTCACAGCGCTTTGTTGATGAATTCTGACTTTCCTTTAAACGTTTTTTTAAAATCAGAGTTAAAGATTAAACCAGAAATGTGGGTGGGTGAGTTAGGATGCTGATATTAAGGAAAGCTGTGCTTATATCTTTCAACAGAGGAAGATAAATTATATATTTTTTGCAAAAACAATGTTGACCTGATTTATCTCCATTGTGCTTCAAAAAGCACAGCAATGAAATCGGACTCCATAAAATACATCACATCCGTTTACTTCCTCAAATGTAAAGAGAAAGAAAAATGAGGATTACGAATAATGCAACGCACATTAAACGTCTAAAAAAGACAGATTTAGCCTCAAATTGACACACAGTGAAGGCTGTCTGTAGAGCACATCGTCTTAAGATGAAACATCAATGTCCTCATGCACATAGCAGCACTGAAATCAGTGGAAGATCAAAGACGTGGCTTGCTGTACATAGGACTAAAAACTTCTGTCAGTGGTTCATATTCGTGCTTAAAATGCCAACATTTGATCATCTAAATGACACACAACTCATTCTAGTCACAATATATATATATATATATATATATATATATATATATTTTTGTTCTGTCAATTTTTTGACAATTATGCATTTATTCATTGTCAGTCAGGAGCTTTCATGTGCCAAGAATCAGTCAGACGATGTCATCTCTCGCAGGGAATACATACTTACTAACATGGCAAAGAGTGATTGTGACACTGATCACTCACTCTAGGTTTATATGTCTGGACAGCAAACAGGCTTAAATTGGAGGTAACCGAACTTTCACTCAGTTTTTCTGAAAAAAGCTTTGACACCTATCCAGGAGTTCTGGCGGCTCGCACATGAGCATCCTGTAGTTGGAGCGCTGCTGTTTATGAGCAGATGGAGGCCCATCCTCCTAGGCGCATTCTTAGTCAGATGCAAATCAATGACCCACCCGTTACTATCCTGGGTCGTTAGAGGCTATTGCTTGGTGTGAGCTGAGCACTTGGACACCAGAGTGATACAGAAATAAGATTGTATATAACTGGCTGCACCACGAATTCCGCTTTTTTGCACAAATCTCTGGACATAAGAATGAGTTTATGGTCATCTGTGTTGATAGTCTAGGTGTTGAAAGTTCTTTAAAGGAGCAATAAGCAATAATTCATTATTTTAGATAGAAAGAAAAAAAACATGGTGATGTGAAGAACTAAAGGTATCTTTTTAGATGGAATATGGTGTGACGTCACACTTAATCTCTCTGTGTTGTTCTCCAGTCTCTTGTTTACAAGGTTGGGCCAGCCGAGAAACATAGTCCCTCCAGCGTGTCCTGGGTCTTCCCCTGGGCCTCCTCCCGGTGAGACATGCTGGGAACACCTCACCAGGGAGGCGTCCAGGAGGCATCCTAACCAAATGCCGGAGCCACCTCAACTGGCTCCTCTCGATGTGGAGGAGCAGCGGCTCTACTCTGAGTCCCTAGCAGATGACTGAGCTCCTCACCCTATCTCTACGGGAGAGCCCAGACACCCTACAGAAAAACTCATTTTCAACTGCTTGCAGTGATTTTGTTCTTTCGGTCATGAACCAAAGCTCTTAACAATAGATTAGGGTAGGAACGTAGATTGACCAGTAAATCAAGAGCTTCGTCTTTTGACTCAGCTCTCTATTCACCACAACAGATCGGTATAGCGTCTGCTTAACTGCAGACACAGCACTAATTCGCCTCCAACAATCAAGAGGAGGAGTTTCTCAGGGTCTTGTTCACGAATGGGGGAAAAATGGAGCGAGAGATCGGACATCCACACTCAAAATGAAACATTGTAGATAATTTCTGTAACATATTATTTTCTACATCTGAAGTTTAAAAAATACATGTTCATAAATTCTGAGAACAGTGAGTGACTCATCCCAATTCATAACTTGATTTTCTTTATCATAGCTAAACATGCTCTCTTAATAGTGGGGTATTTAAGCATATAATACAAGTTACACAACAGGTATTTGGTCAGGGCAAATTTAGCTAGACGTGGAAAAGAAAAAGCATAAACAACATGTTTTTTTTTTCTTGTGGTCTCTATGCAAAGCAATGAAAGACAACAAAGAAAGACAACTGTAATTATCATGCACATTATTATAGATCATTGTAATTATGGTGCTGAGTCAAAAATAAAATGAAAAAACCTCTTAAATGTACAGGAAATAAATTTTTTAACACATGGTTCTTCATTCTCTTTGATGTTGATAGCAACAACCATCCATAAAAGTGAAGAACACATCAGGAGAAAATAGATCAGTTCTTCGCTGGCCTCTAAGAGTAAAATAAGCGGGGGGGGGGAAATGGACTTGTTTATGCAGTACCTTCTGTCACATCTCAAAGGCCCCCCAAAGAGAAATCTTATTTCACATAGCTAAATATAATCCTCTCTCAGGGGCCTCCTGTGGTCTGGATGGCCTTCTAAAGATTTTTGGAACATTTTTCCTATTTTTATCTGTCTTAAAACACATGCAAATCCAATCAACTGACTGATGCTTTCACTAACAAAACTAGCAAAACAGCTTCAGTGGGTCACAAACCATAACTCTTACGCTTGCATATTTTAGACCCAATACATTTTTTGTTTTGCCAATCAAGTGTTTTAAAATCTGTACACCTTTGTGCTCTGCCAATCCACCATAGACCTCTATATTGATAACAACAATGCAATATAAATCTGCCACAGAGATGATGGCTGCAATACGGTATCAAAAAACCACTGTCTGAATATATGCTGTTTCTTTATCTACACAGATATTATATATATATATATATATATATATATATATATATATATATATATATATATATATATATATATATATATATATATATATATACATAAGTCTCTGGGTAAAACTGTTTTTTAGTTGAAAAAGTCATTTTTTTGCAGTAAATGCAATTGTTTGCTAACTCGGCACGTTTGAATCAGTTTGAAACAGATCTACTTTTTGATCTAAAATGTTAACGTGTAATTGTTCTTTTATTGTTGCCTTTAATATTTGTCACTAATTTCTGTATTTTTCTGTCCATGTTGTTGATGCCAAAGGAGAAAAAAAACAGTTTTTAAATGTACAGAAAGAAAAGCTCTCTTAAATTCAAACGCTGCATTTGGCAGAATTAAACTTAACAAGCTGTCATCCCTAAAAACCATCACTGCTACCAACAAACTTTATAAATGTTTACATCCCTGCTGTTATTTACAAAGTTTTCAATTTCTCATTGTAAATAGCCTGATGTTGTTTTCTATGCACAAATGTACATGTACAGTGCATTTTTATAAATCATCCTACTTTGTTGCATATATTTTTGGACCACACCATTTTCAATAACTGCAGAGTGTTTTTTTCTTCTGCCCTTATGGTGCAGCCTCTTATTGTTACTTTTTGTTTGTATATTTGTACCTTTGCAAGAATCTGCATGCTTCCGTTTGCCTGTCACCTTAACCCTGGAACACCAACATTTCTCCACCAGGTTTTCTATTCTATTCTATTCTATTCTATTCTATTCTATTCTATTCTAACAGTGAAGATTCAGAAGCAGCAAAACATATTGACAGACAATGAATAACTGTTCTGCTGGACCATAAGAGTGGGTTTCTACCCTGTACTCTACCTACCAGTAGTAGACTTTGCCCTGCTGTCCTGTGTTTAACCCTGTCGATCACCTGGACCAAGCCAATAAAGGAGCTACTGCTGCTAACTGTATGGTATCTTTTTCACCCAGTAGATTTTGATACTGCCTCAGAGCTTATCCGTGTAGCTGTTTCTCTCCACTAAATAAGCCACTGAAAGAGCTTCTGCAGCCATGAACTCTGTGCGCTTTTTTTTCTAACAGAGGAAGTGCTCCTGAACCAGTGTTTCTATGTTTATTTTTTTCTCTCTTTATCTCTGCACTGTCCTCTCAAACCCCAGTAGGTCATTGCAGACGGCCGCTCACACTGAGCAAGGCTCTGCTGGAGTTACTTCCTGTTAAAAGGAGTGGTTCCTCACCTCTGCCACTGCATGTGTGCATGCTTACCGCCTTGCTTATTACAATAGTAATGACAACTATAGAATTTTACTTTTAGCTGGACGATACCGTTATATACAGTTCTAATATATGCACTGCAACTCATATGCTAGTTTCCAACTCTTTTGCCTATGTAATGTTTTATATAATCAAAGCAATTAGTCATTCTAGCTAAAACTGTATTGTACTAATTAAAAAATGTATGTTATCAATACTTTTATAGAAAACAGACTGCCCAAATATATTTCTACAATGTGGCCGTTTATCATTATCATCAGATCTTTGGACAAACACACAAAGAGTTTCTGGGGCTTAACTATGTAAATGTTTAGAATTTTTTTTTTTTTTTTTTTAGAAAAAAACAAGGATGAATAAATTTTCCAAGCTAAGAAATAGTGTATTTTTAAGATAACCAAAGCTGCTACCTACTGGTCCATACAGGCAACGTAATCTCAGAACACATAGTCAGCCAGAATTTGACTGGCTTTTGTTATACCTAGGATCGTTTTGGAAAGTATGGGACTGAATTTGTGTGTCTAAATTGCCTTGGTGCTATGTAATTACCTTGAATTAAACTGAATTGAACATTCAAGCTGTCACATTTCAAATATTGAGGAACATCTTTGCCTCTATTCATCCGTTTTAAAAGAAAAAAATTCAGTCAACAGACGGATACTTTCAGTTACGAAACTAGCGAAACAACTTCAATGTGTAGGTCATCAAGCATATGTTGTATTGTGTGTTGTATATGTTATCCTTGATGAATTATTCATTATGCCATCAAGTGTTTTTAAAGTATTTTAAAATCTGTGCACCTTTGTACTCTGACAAATCCCCCATAGACCGCTATATGGGTAACAACGCCGTGCCTTCCACAATCTGCCACAGAGAGAATACAGAACAGCAGCATAAATATGGCTGCAGGTGAAATTATGTCTCCATATGGTCCAACAATAAATCCATCACTTGTGTCATTAACCAGAGTGCAATAACAGGGACAACATATTTTTTTCTTGTCTGTTGCCAGTGTGTTGTTGACGCAGAACACTTAGAAAACTTAATTACTAAAATGTATTCAAAGATGGGAATTATGCAAGCCTTAAGGCAACTAGAAAGGCATATAAACCTTACTGGTTTTACCCCTAGATGTTCCTCTAACCACCATGCCAAGAAATTTCACAAACTACATGAATACTTAATGCAAACCATTATTGCATGATAATGATGGTTATAGTATAGACACTGGATTCTCACAATGAAAACAGTTTTTTTTTTTAGGGTTTCATGATGGATTCCTCTTACTCAGTTGTATTCAACAAATATGTGGCATTTTCAAGACAAACCTTTTCAGTAAGTACTAACAGGCAAATTTCAGCTATAGAATATATATTTTAAGCTGGTTATTCAGCAATTTTAAATCTCCCCAGTGCCCTAACAAGTCAAAGCAAAATGCGTACAGCCCATCAACAAAAAGAGATGCCACAAAGGTGAAGTGCTTGAAAAATATCCTATTAACTTCGCTGACAAATGGGACGTTCTAAACCTGGCTACGATTAACCTGCAATTGCCTGCAACTGTGTCAGAAAAGCTTTCTACAGTGGTAATTCTGTCAAATTGAGGTTTTTTTTAGCGGTCTTTGACAGTGCTTCAGAGGATGGAGTTATCTAGTGAACAATTGGTTGTTTTGATCAGTATTAGGCCAATGCCACCGTCAGACTCAAAGATATAAAACAGATTCGCAAATCATAATCCCACTTTGACAAGATTGTGAGTCGCTGAAAGTCCCAGTGATTCTTTAGAGTTGCCGTACATGCAGACACCTCAGCGAGATGCAGATCCTGCTGGGCCGTGCAAGCGCTCACCACAGGGCTTTAAGAACTTAAGCTTTGATGTGTGGTTAGATCGGCAGACATAAAGGGAGCGCGTAATGCAGAGTGGGGGAGAACGAGTATTAGGTTCAAGGCCAAGTTAGTTTGATTCTACACTTTCAACTACACTGAAAAAACAAGTCACTGGAGATCCCTCCAGGAGTAAAATAAACTAATCATAGCAAAGGTCATAAACCTGTAATTATTGATGTTCAGCAACCAGGACGAGCAAAGAAAATGAAAACAAGGGATTTCATTTCATTCGTCCTATTTCTTCTGCTATATCTATTTGATATTTGCACGTTTATGTGTGTGTGTTTGTGTATATATTCAGGCACTGCTGAGCCTTTGTTTTTTTATCAACGAGCTGTGATAAAATGACAGATTTGTGATGGCTTGTGGTTGCTAATTAGACAAGGCCAAGGAGACTTTATAACTCTTATTACAAAAATTAGAGCATGCCATAACGAACAAATGTGTTGTCATGGAAAAAAAATAGATTATCCAAGTACTGTTATGATGAAGACCACTCAGTCAGGTTTATTATTTAATCTTGCAAGATGAGAGTAATGTTCCCCCTGAGTGATTTACTCTGAACCGAGTTAGTACAATGCTTTTATACCCACAGAAGAAGAAAACCAATGTAGTTACGACACCAGCAGTCCAATTTCTCAGAAAGTTGGAAAAAAGGTAGTGATGGCCCAGTATATACATATATATATATACAGCTCATTGATAAAAAAGAGAAAGGCTCAACAGTGCCTGAAACACATCTTATCCAAAATCCCTTGAATCTGGTGTTATAAATGTCAAGAGTAGAGAAATGGCTTTAAACAGTCCACTATTTTCTGTTTGCTTCAGACTCCACCTTAGTTTCAATTTGTGCACTTTCTCTATGCTATGATTTTTCTTTTCCAACTCCTTTATTAATGTGGAGCCTATAGGTCAGATCATGAGCAGAAAGAGAAAAAAACAATAGCGACGCTTCTTTTTGAGATATAAAGCGTTGAGAGATCAGCTGTGTTTTTTCTTTCTTTTGCAGGGAGCTCCATAAAAGAAAGCCCCTGCAAAAGCTCTTGTGTCGGCAATAGGAGCTTTGAAAAGTGGCCGTAGCTCCACAGAAGGCGGGGATTAGGCTGCTTTCTGAACGAATGGCACAGTTTATGGATTACGCAACCCGTATGGGCTTTGTTACCCCCCCAACCCAGCGTATGGTTTTTACATTTGTGAAAAGGCTGAAAATCGTGACGACCCCAAAGAATATTTGTTTGAAAAACAAACAAACATTAAATGCTCCTGGCTGGTGCATAATGAGATGTTACTTTTGTGCAGAACTGTTCATCCTTGTTGACAGAAAAAAATAAAATGCACCATATTGCAAATTCTGTCATGGGTCACATAAACTACATTGAATAGTGGAATCCTGGCGACACATACAAAGGAATCAATACCATGATGCATATGGCTTCTTGAAGAGGCTTTTTTTTTACCCCAGAGGAATATTTTCACCACTATCTGTAGTGACTTCAAAATAAAGTTGCCGGACACTTAAAATGTAGCAGTGGTACTAACACTGGGGATTTGAGCATGATGTAATGCATGGTTCTTCTGAGCTGTTCTCTTCTTCAGCAGCACTTGGTGCATCAGACATTCCATGCAGATGAGACACAGCCTCACATTTAAATTAAGCTTGGTGTCTCTAAGGTGTAGGCTGGACAAGGCAGGGATATAAGGAGTCGACCCAAGGATTCAGCTGTTCTGAATGGTTAAAAAAGGTTCCAAACATTTAGAATAGCACTTTAAAAAGACCAAAAATCAATTTTTACAAAATACCTCTGAGAGTCTCTGGCCTCTTTATGAGGCACCTATTGAATCCTACTAAATTTGTCTTGAACCCTACTGTACAATGTACAAAGGAGTTTATAAATCTAAACACTGTACAAAATGATCTCATTGTCTTTTCCCTTTATTTAGCTCAGTGTAACTTTTTCAACAGTTGTAAATCTCTACATTATTTACAAATCCAATCAAATAATATATTGTTTTAGTTAAAGCAGTGCCTTCTCACTAAGCTTTAATTTCATCAACAAACATTTCTTAATTGGTATCTTTATTTCTTTGCTGATTTTACTTTGAGAACATGATTGCAACATTGTGCGGGAATCATGGGACATTTTGAAGGTAACACACGATCACAATAATCAAGGAGCAAAACCACCCATGCTTTGCCGAAGTAAGACATATGTTTCACTCACTAACATTTGTAGCAGTATGTAACGGTGAGTAGGACAGGTCTTGCCAAGCTTCTCAGACAGGAAATATGAGAAGACTGATTTTATTTAACAGCTCATTTAGCATTCATGTATAGTACCTTTAGCCCAGGTTCTTAATGGCCTATATCCCGCGGGATTTGTCAGAAGATGTATGAAAATGCAAATACATCAGCAGGATGTGCACCCAGCTTTTTTGGCGTGATGAGAGATTTAATAGATTTAGATTTAAGGATTGGACTTCACTGCAAACCTTTGGGTGGTCTTAGCAATGAACTGTTAGCACACTTCATTTGTTGTAGAGAACATAGGTGAAATGTGAATGTTTGTTGTTGAAATCAATGTGAAATAATTTTTGATGCTTTGGTTGTGGTGTTTTGCTTACAAACCCAATATTTTTGATAGGTGCAAATAAATACTTGCCGGCAAGCAGGCTTGTAACAATGTGGATTACACATCTGCTGTGCTTCTGACATAATTATTAAAGTAATATGTGTTAACATTTCCATACAATTATATAACACTATCATACATTTTTTGAAGGCATAGCTTTCACATCATATAGACTTGTCTGCCAATATTGCACCCACCACCCCTCCCACTCCCCACTCTCTGTGAAAACATGTACAAAGCCATTAACCCACACTATAAACTTTAATGATACTGCTTTAATTTTGAGTGGAAATATAGATCATCTTAAGTAGTTATTATTTTAAATAAAATCACCTGTGCCACATTTTCTGGAACAGTTAACATTTCTACCAAATAAATCTAACCAAAATATTTTTATGATTTATATTAACTTTTTAAAATTTGATTAGAGAGTCCAGGAATGTTTACTCTGGTATCCTCTGACTTTCTGTTTCCATAGGTTGTAAAAATGAGACAGAGTTCCCTTTCTCTTAGCCACTTTTCGGACTGGGAAAGAAAAGGGAGCATACAGTTAAGGTAAAGCAGATGTTCCTGATCCTCATACATCAGCAAATGGCACCAATATCTACCTTTCAAAAGTTACCCAGATTTCCAATCAGTGCAATTTATAAAACATTTAAAACAACCAGAATTGTCACAAACAAGCACAGTGAGCAGGTCGGTTAGATTGGTAAAAATAAAATCTCCAAAACTCAGTAGCTGTTTACATGGACATAAGTAATCAGAATAAAAAGGCAATCATGTAGATACAGCTATCAGAATATTGAGATCAAATTAACCTTGGTCGTAACAAAACTGTGTTCTGACTGTGACGGGTACTTTATGCAGATCATTAATCTGAACTATCTGAGGACTTGTTCCGATCACGTCTTTCAGATTGGGGAACACTGCCCTGACTGTGCATATCTGCCCTATTTCTCTCATCCTGTAAC
This sequence comes from Fundulus diaphanus, assembly GCA_037039145.1. Lineage (NCBI taxonomy): Eukaryota > Metazoa > Chordata > Actinopteri > Cyprinodontiformes > Fundulidae > Fundulus > Fundulus diaphanus. The sequence continues at coordinate 28,625,651 of CM073133.1, read as the reverse complement.
ACTGAGAGACCAACAGCATGAGCTGCTGAGCCTGTAGCTTAATTAGCGAAGGCAGTAACATCTCAGCCGCTCTTACAACCTGCCGTACGTCCATTCTGGACATTCAGAAGACACAGAATGAACACACCTTTGCGTTTGTTTCTATGTGATATTTCAATAAAGTTTAAAAACAAACACAATTCTGCTTTTTCAACACAGATGGAAGTACAACTTCTTCTGTGTTTTTTTAGTGAAATATGAGGACTCATAGCAGTGTTGTGTTCAAGACCACCTAACCCGAGACCAAGACAAGACCAAGACCAGAGTGTATCGAGACCGAGACAAGACCAAGACTTTTAGGGTCCGATACCAAGTCAAGACCAAGACCGAGGGAAGTCGAGACCGAGTCAAGACCAAGACCAGCGCCAGTATGTGACAATAAAATGTGAAACATGATCAAAATCACTAAAATTGATCTAAAAGACCCACATTCACGTAAAAACACCTAGATATTTTACACAGAGAACTGGAATAAACATAAACATCTTTATTTAGTACTTCTATGTTGTAATCACAGAATTTCAAACAATCAAAGTCGATCAAAATAGTATTTTCTCTGCCTTTCATGAACAGTACATACATTTATGTTGTTTTTAAATGTGCTATTTCAAAACCATGTGCAAATATGTAAAACTGAAAAAATGCCAATCATTTCTCTCGTTTCTCTCTCGTATACAGATTATAGCTACATTATATAACTTTTCTTAAATAAATCTATATCTATCACTAAGTTGTGACAATATGTTATGAGACAGATAATTTGTTGAAAAAAAGATTGATCTCCTTCACTTCCTCCCTGAGCGACTACTGCCATCTGCAGAAATACAAACCCCATTGAAATACGTGCACAAAAACATGACTGACTTTTATCAGTTCTAAGACCCTTTTGCTGGATCAGATGGTTTGTTTTTGACCAAGCAGTGTATTTCTCCAGTTAGCACTGGGAACATGGAGAAAAGGCAGAGGAGCTCAATATTTTCACAGCTTGTCGGTCTCATAACATACTGACACAACATAGTGACATAAATATATAAAAAAAACTATATAACTTTTACAAAGATATTTTTTTGTTTTAACAAAGTTACATACTGCATCTTTAACTCTGCTGTTGAATGGATGTAGCAACTTATACATAACATACATAATTAAAACCGCAAGCGGTGATGATCGGCCCTCGCAGCCAAGCGCCGCTCTGGCCTATGGGCCACCGCTAGGGTACGCGCACCTCCCGCCGCCAGCCACCGCAGAAGCTGTCATGCATTTTCCTCACCCGTCTACCATGCAATACACACGTATGCGTTGGGCAGTGCTCCCCCACGACTCACAAAAAATCTGGTGCAGATCGGTCGATGCACCGAGGAGACACAGCCGTTGAATAATGAAAATGCATTTGGCCACCGGGCCGGACTAAATCGTTGGGCGGGCCAGATTCGGCCCGCAGGCCGTACGTTTGACACCCCTGGTTTAAACATTAGTATACCAATTTAATCAAAGGTATCTTACTAGCTGTTAATCCAGCTTCATGTGAAAAGTTAACAAAACCTTTTTAGTTATTTAAAGTTAATTATTTCATGTGTTTAAGGGTTTCGTTTCTTGCATTAAGACAGCTTTTATGAAAGTTTGACAGTTAAATTGGTGGATACACACCCAAAAGTAATAATGTAAAAGTAACACTTTAACAATTGCAATATTGCTAAAGTAACACGTTAGCAATATTCCACTTGTGTACAAATTTTAGTAATTTCTAACAGACCACTCTCAGAAAGCAGGTCTGCTGGTGGTTCCTAAAGTCTGTAAAACCAGAATGGTAGGCAGATCCTTTAGCTATCAGGCTCCTCTCCAGTGGAACCAACTCCCAGTTTTGGTCCGTGACGCAGACACCCTGTCTACTTTTAAGACTAATCCTAAAACTTTCCTTTTTCCATCCATCCATCGTCTTCCGCTTATCCGGGGTCGGGTCGCGGGTGTAGCAGCTTCAAGAGGGAGGCCCAGACCTTCCTCTCCCCAGCCACTTGGGCCACTTCCTCCGGGGGAATCCCAAAGCTTTCCCAGGCGAGCAGAGTCTCTCCAGCGTGTCCTGGGTCTTCCCCTGGGCCTCCTCCCGGTGGGACGTGCCCAGAACACCTCACCAGGGATGCGTCCAGAAGGCATCCTAACCAGATGCCCGAGCCACCTCAACTGGCTCCTCTCAATGTGAAGGAGCAGCGGCTTTATTCTGAGTCCTCCCCGGATGACTGAGCTCCTCACCCTATCTCTAAGGGAGAGCCCAGACACACTATGGAGAAAACTCATTTTGGCCGCTTGTATCCAGGATCTCGTTCTTTCGGTCACGACCCAAAGCTCGTGACCATAGATGAGGGTAGGAACGTAGATCGACCGGTAAATCGAGAGCTTGGCCTTTTGGCTCAGCTCTCTCTTCACCACAACGGACCGGTACAGCGCCCGCTTCACAGCAGACGCCGCACCAATCCGCCTGTCGATCTCCCGCTCCATCTTCCCCTCATTCGTGAACAAGACCCCAAGATACTTGAACTCCTCCACTAGAAGCTGGCTCTTGGGACTTTCCTTTTTGACACAGCTTATAGTTAGAGTGGTTCATGTTACTCCGAGCTACCTCTATAGTTATGCTGCTATAGGCTTAGGCTGCTGGAGGACATCAGGGTCTATTGTTCTTCAATTTTGCATGACTGTTGTCATTTCAGCTTTTAACTTTCTGTTCTCTCTCTTTTATCTTCATAGTAGGTACACCTGGTCTGGCGTTCTGTTAGCTGTGACATCATCCAGGGAAGACAGATCACCTGTTATTACCATCTAATGTAAAACAGATTACTGGATCAATGTGTGCTTCTGTGCTTTTTTGTCTCTCTTGTTGTGTCTCTTCTCTCTCTTTTGTAACCCCCAGTCGGTCAAGGCAGATTACCGTTCATACTGAGCCCGGTTCTGATGGAGGTTTTTCCTTCCTGTTAATAGGGAGTTTTTTCTTCTGCTGTCACTTCATGCTTGATAAGTATGAGGGATTGCTGCAAAGCCATGTACAATGCAAACGACTCTCCCTGTGGCTCTACGCTTCTTCAGGAGTGAATGCTGCTTGTTACGACTTTGATGCAATCAACTGGTTCCCTTATATAGGAATTTATTTTACCAATCTGGATAATCTGACTTAATATGTATAATCTGATTGATTTTGACATTGTAAACTGCCTTTAGATGACATGCAGGCATGGACTGGTAATCGGGCATACCGGGCATTTTCCCGGTGGGCCGACGTGCTGTTTGGGCCGGCAGACCCGACATGTATATAAATATGTATTATTATTATTATTATTAATTATTTTATATATCTGCCTCGTTATATTTGCATAATGCATGAAGAAAAATAAAATCAGCAGCGCAAGAGTCTGTTCCGATCAACCGGCCATTACCACAGGCTACTGCAGCCCATTGGTTATCATCCCTGACAGTCTAAAGGGCTAGGCCAATCATAAAGTAGAAAAACACCTTCACGCTCCATGTGGAACTTTGTGCAGCGGTGTTCACAGTAGTAATGGATAAGAAACGCAAGGGAGGCGCAGAGAAACTGCACGAAAAAAAGAAACGTGTTCTTCAAACGGATGCTGCGAAATGTGTCAAACTGACTGACATGTTCCCAACAGCAGGCCCTTCATCTGCTCCGGTGTCTGATGTAAAATATGGTGGTGGTGGTTGTAGTCAGTGATGTGCGGTAGGGTTCATAGCTGGTGAGGCACTGACGTCATCAGAGTCAGATTTACAAATATATACACTCTACAGAGTAGACTCGTTGCAAAGTGCTGAAGGAGACTGATTGAGCCAAATAAATTCACCAAGATACATGGAAAAATATTGGTTCTTTGATGAAAAAAAATTGTCATTTGATTGGTAACAGTTTATGAGTTATGATGGATTTCTGCATTTGTAACACATTCTAAAACTAACCCACATTATGCACATTTTATCACAAAAACAAAACATGAATAAATATCGCTGTCTTACCTCTACTTATAATTTCAGTCCCTGTGGCGCTCTTTCTGAACAAAAATATCATCATTTTCCGGTAAAAGTTCTCTTTATCTTCTTCAGTTTTAAAAGTCTCTCAGTCTCAGTGGAGCTCACTGCCAGGGAGGAAAGCCTTCCCTGATCAGTCCTGTTCCAGCTGTATGTTTAGTCTTTTTAGTGCTTTACTTGTTTAGCAAAACTTGCTAATAAAACATCAATAACTTGTTTTGACTCTACTATTTGGGGATCACGAGCGGTGCCCCTTGAGCGCCCCCTGCCTAGCGGCCAAGGAACTGCCGGTCTCACCTACAACCAGTTCTTTGCTGTTTATGATCGGCCAGCACCACGAAAACATGTTATCTGCACACAGTTTGATGACCAAAACACAATTCGTAATCCACATATATTAAATTGTGGAAAATCAGTTCATAACTGTTTGAACAATTGAATTTATGATCTAGAGACAGGAAGATGCATTCACAGAATGGAAGTCAGCACAGTTAACATGGGATTGCGCAATCCCAGGGGAGGCCAAGCTCGCTGCGGCCTCACCGGCTTCGCTATGAAGCGCCACCAAGGATTTACATGAAAAATAGCGAAAAGTCTGCGATTTTAAAGAAAATATGATCAAAAATTAGGAAATTAGATAAATAAAATACTTATTACAAATGACTGAGTAAATCAAAATTTATATTATGTTATTATATATTTTCTTTCTTTCCATGATGACAAGTGAGGCATTTCTCTGGTTCATTTTGTCATTGGCATCCTTTTTTACACAGTGAGTGCACATTAGTCCAATGTTACCCTACAGTATCTGGAAGACTGAATAGATCTGATGAGCAACTTACAATAACTTCTTATAATGATGTAACGTGATAATATGTGTGATTGACCGTGACACCTCTCTTTCTCTCTCTCTCTCTCTGATCTAAGAATAGTTGCTGTGCTGTGGTGGAGTTTACATTTTACAGTGTTAATAACTTAAGATTTTGGAAGTATTTTAAGTGTCCACTCTCACTAATTTCCATTATCCTGACCTCAAGGTATTGCACAGTTGGTATACACATTCAGTACACAAAAAAAATGTGGTGGGCCAGTCTAATCCAAAATGCCAGGGCCGATTTTTTTGTCCCAATCCACCCCTGATGACATGTTTCATGATTTGGCGCTATATAAATAAAAACTGAAATGTATTGAACAAGAGTAAGTTTGTCAGTTTTCAAGCAGGATTTGTATATCTGTTCAACTTAAATATATAAGGAAACCAAAGAGTTAAGATCACTTACTTACCAAGAGAAATTCCTGTGGGGTTTATTTGTGGTCTCTTGCTGCCCCCTGCTGGACAAGTATGATCAAATACATATGCTTTACATGTCAACTTGGTATCAAAATTCAGATTTCAATCTAAAATGGCTAACTTCCTGTGATACTTGCAGTATGACATTAATTGTAAATTCTGAGCGTCTTGCTGAGATCTACAACTGTACAAAATTTCATTACTCTACGATGAAGTAAGTGAATACCAAAGGGTCCTTTGAAATTTGCTTGGTGGCGCTATAGAGAAACTAAGTCCTGCTCACTAAAAGTTGTTAAGGATTCCTGTTGGGGGGTGGATAAGGATGCATCCAAATGAGTTTTAAGCAGCTCGGCCCAAAACTGTGGAATTCAGAGCCAAACGTATGACAGCAGCGTTTGAGGTGAATATGCCACGCCGCCACGTCCCCCTGCTCCATCCAATCCAGTTGAGCCTGAAATCCACAACATACCAACATGTGTTCTGTCTGTGGACACAGTTTCATGTTGATTAGCTCAGAGGGGTAACATAGCGACCGCTTACAACAAAACATGACACTTCCTGTTGTCAGGGGGCGTGGCCTAAGCAATGTCATCATTTGACCATTGGATATTATAGGAGACCTGATGGTGATCAATCACTGAAAGTTTGATGCCTCTGTGTGTTTCTGTGTAGGAGATATAACACTTTTATTTTTTGTGGCGAGTAGGTGAACTTTGACCCCTGCTAATGCCCCTTCAACAAGCTCAAAAACTCACCGTTTTGATAACATTTGATTGGCCATGCCTTATGATCAGACTGCCCGAGTTTCAAGCCGATCGCTCGATATCTCTAGGAGGAGTTAGATCTTATACCAATGCTGTAACTGTCAAAATTGAGGTCAAAATCAGACATTCAATCTAAAATGGCCAACTTCCTGTGATATTTGCACTATGACATTAATTGTAAATTCTGAGCGTCTTGTTGAGCTCTACAACTGTACCAAATTTCATGTCTCTACGACGAAGTAAGTGAATAGCAAAGGGTCCTTTGAAAATTTCTAGGTGGCGCCGTTGAGGCATTTTTCTTTAGATTTTTGTGACGACCTTAAAATACAAAATTTTTAAACAGTCACCATGCATCTGCAAAGTTTGGTGAGTTTTTGAATATGATAAAGCCCCCAAAAAGGCCCCTCTTTAGGGGGGCAGAATAATAATAATAAGAATTAAAACCGCAAGCGGTGATGATCGGCCCTCGCAGCCAAGCGCCGCTCTGGCCTATGGGCCACCGCTAGGGTACGCGCAACTCCCGCCGCCAGCCACCGCAGAAGCTGTCATGCATTTTCCTCACCCGTCTAACATGCAATACACACGTACGCGTTGGGCAGCGCTCCCCCACGACTCACAAAAAACCTGGTGCAGATCGGTCGATGCACCGAGGACACACAGCCGTTGAATAATGAAAATGCATTTGGCCACCGGGCCGGACTAAATCGTTCGGCGGGCCAGATCCGGCCCGCAGGCCGTACCTTTGACACCCCTGGTTTAAACACTAGTATACAAATTTAATTAAAGGTATCTTACTAGCTGTTAATCCAGCTTCATGTGAAAAGTTAACAAAACCTTTTTAGTTATTTAAAGTTAATTATTTCATGTGTTTAAGGGTTTCGTTTCTTGCATTAAGACAGCTGTTATGAAAGTTTGACAGTTAAATTGGTGGATACACACCCAAAAGTAATAATGTAAAAGTAACACTTTAGCAATTGGAATATTGCTAAAGTAACACGTTAGCAATATTCCACATGTGTATGTTGTGTACAAACTTTAGTAATTTCTAACAGACCACTTCACTCTCAGAAAGCAGGTCTGCTGGTGGTTCCTAAAGTCTGTAAAACCAGAATGGTAGGCAGATCCTTTAGCTATCATGCTCCTCTCCAGTGGAACCAACTCCCAGTTTTGGTCCGTGACGCAGACACCCTGTCTACTTTTAAGACTAATCCTTAAACTTTCCTTTTTCCATCCATCCATCGTCTTCCGCTTATCCGGGGTCAGGTCGCGGGTGTAGCAGCTTCAAGAGGGAGGCCCAGACCTTCCTCTCCCCAGCCACTTGGGCCACTTCCTCCGGGGGAATCCCAAAGCGTTCCCAGGCCAGCATAGTCTCTCCAGCGTGTCCTGGGTCTTCCCCTGGGCCTCCTCCCGGTGGGACGTGCCCAGAACACCTCACCAGGGATGCGTCCAGGAGGCATCCTAACCAGATGCCCGAGCCACCTCAACTGGCTCCTCTCAATGTGAAGGAGCAGCGGCTTTATTCTGAGTCCTCCCCGGATGACTGATCTCCTCACCCTATCTCTAAGGGAGAGCCCAGACACACTATGGAGAAAACTCATTTTGGCCGCTTGTATCCGGGATTTCGTTCTTTCGGTCACGACCCAAAGCTCGTGACCATAGATGAGGGTAGGAACGTAGATCGACTGGTAAATCGAGAGCTTGGCCTTTTGGCTCAGCTCTCTCTTCACCACAACGGATCGGTACAGCGCACGCTTCACAGCAGACGTCGCACCAATCCGCCTGTCGATCTCCCGCTCCATCTTCCCCTCATTCGTGAACAAGACCCCAAGATACTTGAACTCCTCCACTAGAAGCTGGCTCTTGGGACTTTTCCTTTTTGAAAAAGATTATAGTTAGAGTGGAGTTTTTCCTTCTGCTGTCACTTCATGCTTGATCAGTATGAGGGATTGCTGCTAAGCCATGTACAATGCAAACGACTCTCCCTGTGGCTCTACGCTTCTTCAGGAGTCAATGCTGCTTGTTACGACTTTGATGAAATCAACTGGTTCCCTTATATAGGAATTTCTTTTACCAATCTGGATAATCTGATTTAATATGTATAATCTGATTGATTTTGACATTGTAAACTGCCTTTAGATGACATGCAGGCCGGCAGACCCGACATGTATATTAATAATATGTATTATTATTATTAATATTATTATTATTTTATATATCTGCCTCGTTATATTTGCATAATGCATGAAGAAAAATATCAGCAGCGCAAGAGTCTGTTCCGATCATCCAGCCCTTACCACAGGCTACTGCAGCCCATTGGTTATCATCCCTGACAGTCTAAAGGGCTAGGCCAATCATAAAGTAGAAAAACACCTTCACGCTCCATGTGGAACTTTGTGCAGCGGTGTTCACAGTAGTAATGGATAAGAAACGCAAGGGAGGCGCAGAGAAACTGCACGAAAAAAAGAAACGAGTTCTTCAAACGGATGCTGCGAAATGTGTCAAACTGACTGACATGTTCCCAACAGCAGGCCCTTCATCTGCTCCGGTGTCTGGTGTAAAATATGGTGGTGGTTGTAGTCAGTGACGTGCGGTAGGGTTCATGGCTGGTGAGGCACTGACGTCATCAGAGTCAGATTTACAAATATATACACTCTACAGAGTAGACTCGTTGCAAAGTGCTGAAGGAGACTGATTGAGCCAAATAAATTCACCAAGATACATGGAAAAATATTGGTTCTTTGATGAAAAAAATTGTCATTTGATTGGTAACAGTTTATGAGTTATGATGGATTTCTGCATTTGTAACACATTCTAAAACTATAACCCACATTACGCACATTTTATCACAAAAACAAAACATGAATAAGTATCGCTGTCTTACCTCTACTTATAATTTAAGTCCCTGTGGCGCTCTTTCTGAACAAAAATATCATCATTTTCCGGTAAAAGTTCTCTTTATCTTCTTCAGTTTTAAAAGTCTCTCAGTCTCAATGGAGCTCACTGCCAGGGAGGAAAGCCTTCCCTGATCAGTCCTGTTCCAGCTGGATGTTTAGAGTCTTTTTAGTGCTTAACTTGTTTAGCAAAACTCGCTAATAAAACATCAATAACTTGTTTTGACTCTACTATTTGGGGATCACGAGCGGTGCCCCTTGAGCGCCCCCTGCCTAGTGGCCAAGGAACTGCTGGCCTCACCTACAACCAGTTCTTTGCTGTTTATGATCGGCCAGCACCACGAAAACATGTTATCTGCACACAGTTTGATGACCAAAACACAATTCGTAATCCACATATATTAAATTGTGGAAAATCAGTTCATAACTGTTTGAACAATTGAATTTATGATCTAGAGACAGGAAGATGCATTCACAGAATGGAAGTCAGCGCAGTTACCATGGGATTGCGCAATCCCAGGGTAGGCCAAGCTCGCTGCGGCCTCACCGGCTTCGCTATGAAGCGCCACCAAGGATTTACATGAAAAATAGCGAAAAGTCTGCGATTTTAAAGAAAATATGATCAAAAATTAGGAAATTAGATAAATAAAATACTTATTACAAATGACTGAGTAAATCAAAATTTATATTATGTTATTATATATTTTCTTTCTTTCCATGATGACAAGTGAGGCATTTCTCTGGTTCATTTTGTCATTGGCATCCTTTTTTACACAGTGAGTGCACATTAGTCCAATGTTACCCTACAGTATCTGGAAGACTGAATAGATCTGATGAGCAACTTACAATAACTTCTTATAATGATGTAACGTGATAATATGTGTGATTGACCGTGACACCTCTCTTTCTCTCTCTCTCTCTCTGATCTAAGAATAGTTGCTGTGCTGTGGTGGAGTTTACATTTTACAGTGTTAATAAATTAAGATTTTGGAAGTATTTTAAGTGTCCACTCTCACTAATTTCCATTATCCTGACTTCAAGGTATTGCACAGTTGGTATTGCACAGTTGGTATACACATTCAGTACACAAAAAAAATGTGGTGGGCCAGTCTAATCCAAAATGCCAGGGCCAATTTTTTGTCCCAATCCACCCCTGATGACATGTTTCATGATTTGGCGCTATATAAATAAAAACTGAAATGTATTGAACAAGAGTTTGTCAGTTTTCAAGCAGGATTTGTATATCTGTTCAACTTAAATATACAAGGAAACCAAAGAGTTAAGATCACTTACTTACCAAGAGAAATTCCTTTGGGGTTTATTTGTGGTCTCTTGCTGCCCCCTGCTGGACAAGTATGATCAAATACATATGCTTTACATGTCAACTTGGTATCAAAATTCAGATTTCAATCTAAAATGGCTTACTTCCTGTGATACTTGCAGTATGACATTAATTGTAAATTCTGAGCGTCTTGCTGAGATCTACAACTGTACAAAATTTCATTACTCTACGATGAAGTAAGTGAATACCAAAGGGTCCTTTGAAATTTGCTTGGTGGCGCTATAGAGAAACTAAGTCCTGCTCACTAAAGTTTGTTAAGGATTCCTGTTGGGGGGTGGATAAGGATGCATCCAAATGAGTTTTAAGCAGCTCGGCCCAAAACTGTGGAATTCAGAGCCAAACGTATGACAGCAGCGTTTGAGGTGAATATGCCACGCCGCCACGCCCCCCTGCTCCATCCAATCCAGTTGAGCCTGAAATCCACAACATACCAACATGTGTTCTGTCTGTGGACACAGTTTCATGTTGATTAGCTCAGAGGGGTAACATAGCGACCGCTTACAACAAAACATGACACTTCCTGTTGTCAGGGGGCGTGGCCTAAGCAATGTCATCATTTGACCATTGGATATTATAGGAGACCTGATGGTGATCAATCACTGAAAGTTTGATGCCTCTGTGTGTTTCTGTGTAGGAGATATAACAGTTTTATTTTTTGTGGCGAGTAGGTGAACTTTAACCCTTGCTAATGCCCCTTCAACAAGCTCAAAAACTCACCGTTTTGATAACTTTTAATTGGCCATGCCTTATGATCAGACTGCCCGAGTTTCAAGCCGCTCGCTAAAAATCTCTAGGAGGAGATCCATCAAATACCAATGCTATAAACGTCAAAAATGGGGTCAAAATCAGACATTCAATCTAAAATGGCCGACTTCCTGTGATATTTACACTATGACATTAATTGTAAATTCTGAGCGTCTTGGTGAGCTCTACCACTGTACCAAATCTCATGTCTCTACGATGAAGTAAGTGAATAGCAAAGGGTCCTTTGAAAATTGCTAAGTGGCGCCGTTGAGGCATTAGGTCACGCCCACCAAAATTTGTTATGGATTCCTGTTGGGGGGTGGATAAGGATGCATCCAAGTGAGTTTTATGCAGCTCGGCCCAAAAATGTGGAATTCAGAGCCAAACGTATGGCAGCGGCGTTTGAGGTGACTTCACCACGCCGCCACGCTCTCCTGCTCCATCGAATCGACTTGGGGCTGGAATCCACAACACAACAACATGTTTTCTGTCTCTGGACACAGTTTCATGTTGATTAGCTCAGAGGGGTAACATAGCGACCGTTTACAGCAAAACATGACACTTCCTGTTGTCAGGGGGTGTGGCCTAAGTGATGTCATCATTTGACCATTGGATATTATAGGAGACCTGATGATGATTAATCACAGAAAGTTTGGTGCCTCTGTGTGTTTCTGTGTAGGAGATATAACACTTTTATTTTTTGTGGCGAATAGGTGAACTTTGACCCCTGCCAACGCCCCTTCAGCATGCTCAAAAACTCACCGTTTTGATAACGTTTGATTGGCCATGCCTTATGATCAGACTGCCCGAGTTTCAAGCCGATCGCTCAAAATCTCTAGGAGGAGATCCATCAAATACCAATGCTATAAACGTCAAAAAATGGGTCAAAATCAGACTTTAAGTCTAAAATGGCCAACTTCCTGTGATATTTGCACTATGACATTAATTGTAAATTCTGAGCGTCTTGTTGAGCTCTACAACTGTACCAAATTTCATGTCTCTACGACGAAGTAAGTGAATAGCAAAGGGTCCTTTGAAAATTTCTAGGTGGCGCCGTTGAGGCATTTTTCTTTAGATTTTTGTGACGACCTTAAAATACAAAATTTTTAAACAGTCACCATGCATCTGCCAAGTTTGGTGAGTTTTTGAAAATGAGAAAGCCCCCAAAAAGGCCCCTCTTTAGGGGGGCAGAATAATAATAATAATAATAATAATTAACACTACAGATACAATAGGCCTTCGCAGCGCTTAGCTGCTCGGGCCTAATTAAAACCGCAAGCGGTGATGATCGGCCCTCGCAGCCAAGCGCCGCTCTGGCCTATGGGCCACCGCTAGGGTATGCGCACCTCCCGCCGCCAGCCACCGCAGAAGCTGTCGCGCATTTTCCTCACCCGTCCACCATGCAATACACACGTATGCATTGGGCAGCGCTCCCCCACGACTCACAAAAAATCTGGTGCACATCGGTCGATGCACCGAGGAGACACAGCCGTTGAATAATGAAAATGCATTTGGCCACCGGGCCGGACTAAATCGTTCGGCGGGCCAGATCCGGCCCGCAGGCCGTACGTTTGACACCCCTGGTTTAAACATTAGTATACCTATTTAATTAAAGGTATCTTACTAGCTGTTAATCCAGCTTCATGTGAAAAGTTAACAAAACCTTTTTAGCTATTTAAAGTTAATTGTTATTTCATGTGTTAAGGGTTTCGTTTCTTGCATTAAGACAGCTGTTATGAAAGTTTGACATCTAAATTGGTGAATACACACCCAAAAGTAATAATGTAAAACTAACACTTTAGCAATTGGAATATTGCTAAAGTAACACGTTAGCAATATTCCACATGTGTATGTTGTGTACAAACTTTAGTAATTTCTAACAGACCACTTCACTCTCAGAAAGCAGGTCTGCTGGTGGTTCCTAAAGTCTGTAAAACCAGAATGGGAGGCAGATCCTTTAGCTATCATGCTCCTCTCCAGTGGAACCAACTCCCAGTTTTGGTCCGTGACGCAGACACCCTGTCTACTTTTAAGACTAATCCTAAAACTTTCCTTTTTCCATCCATCCATCGTCTTCCGCTTATCCGGGGGAATCCCAAAGCGTTCCCAGGCGAGTAGAGTCTCTCCAGCGTGTCCTGGGTCTTCCCCTGGGCCTCCTCCCGGTGGGACGTGCCCAGAACACCTCACCAGGGAGGCGTCCAGGAGGCATCCTAACCAGATGCCCGAGCCACCTCAACTGGCTCCTCTCAATGTGGAGGAGCAGCGGCTCTACTCTGAGTCCTCCCCGGATGACTGAGCTCCTCACCCTATCTCTAAGGGAGAGCCCAGACACACTATGGAGAAAACTCATTTTGGCCGCTTGTATCCGGGATCTCGTTCTTTCGGTCACGACCCAAAGCTCATGACCATAGATGAGGGTAGGAACGTAGATCGACTGGTAAATCGAGAGCTTGGCCTTTTGGCTCACCTCTCTCTTCACCACAACGGATCGGTACAGCGCCCGCTTCACAGCAGACGTCGCACCAATCCGCCTGTCGATCTCCCGCTCCATCTTCCCCTCATTCGTGAACAAGACCCCAAGATACTTGAACTCCTCCACTAGAAGCTGGCTCTTGGGACTTTCCTTTTTGACAAAGCTTATAGTTAGAGTGGTTCATTTTACCCCGAGCTACCTCTATAGTTATGCTGCTATAGGCTTAGGCTGCTGGAGGACATCAGGGTCTATTGTTCTTCAATTTTGCATGACTGTTGTCATTTCAGCTTTTAACTTTTTGTTTTTTCTATTTTTTCTTCATAGTAGGTACACCTGGTCTGGCGTTCTGTTAGCTGTGACATCATCCAGGGAAGACAGATCACCTGTTATTACCATCTAATGTAAAACAGATTACTGGATCAATGTGTGCTTCTGTGTCAAACTGTGTCAAACTGACTGACATGTTCCCAACAGCAGGCCTTCATCTGCTCCGGTGTCTGATGTAAAATATAGTGGTGGTGGTGGTTGTAGTCAGTGATGTGCGGTAGGGTTCATAGCTGGTGAGGCACTGACGTCATCAGAGTCAGATTTACAAATATATACACTCTACAGAGTAGACTCGTTGCAAAGTGCTGAAGGAGACTGATTGAGCCAAATAAATTCACCAAGATACATGGAAAAATATTGGTTCTTTGATGAAAAAAAATTGTCATTTGATTGGTAACAGTTTATGAGTTATGATGGATTTCTGCATTTGTAACACATTCTAAAACTATAACCCATATTACGCACATTTTATCACAAAAACAAAACATGAATAAGTATCGCTGTCTTACCTCTACTTATAATTTAAGTCCATGTGGCGCTCTTTCTGAACAAAAATATCATCATTTTCCGGTAAAAGTTCTCTTTATCTTCTTCAGTTTTAAAAGTCTCTCAGTCTCAATGGAGCTCACTGCCAGGGAGGAAAGCCTTCCCTGATCAGTCCTGTTCCAGCTGTATGTTTAGAGTCTTTTTAGTGCTTTACTTGTTTAGCAAAACTCGCTAATAAAACATCAATAACTTGTTTTGACTCTACTATTTGGGGATCACGAGCGGTGCCCCTTGAGCGCCCCCTGCCTAGAGGCCAAGGATTTGCCGGCCTCACCTACAACCAGTTCTTTGCTGTTTATGATCGGCCAGCACCAGGAAAACATGTTATCTGCACACAGTTTGATGACCAAAACACAATTCGTAATCCACATATATTAAATTGTGGAAAATCAGTTCATAACTGTTTGAACAATTGAATTTATGATCTAGAGACAGGAAGATGCATTCACAGAATGGAAGTCAGCGCAGTTAACATGGGATTGCGCAATCCCAGGGGAGGCCAAGCTCGCTGCGGCCTCACCGGCTTCCCTATGAAGCGCCACCAAGAATTTACATGAAAAATAGCGAAAAGTCTGCGATTTTAAAGAAAATATGATCAAAAATTAGGAAATTAGATAAATAAAATACTTATTACAAATGACTGAGTAAATCAAAATTTATATTATGTTATTATATATTTTCTTTCTTTCCATGATGACAAGTGAGGCATTTCTCTGGTTCATTTTGTCATTGGCATCCTTTTTTACACAGTGAGTGCACATTAGTCCAATGTTACCCTACAGTATCTGGAAGACGGAATAGATCTGATGAGCAACTTACAATAACTTCTTATAATGATGTAACGTGATAATATGTGTGATTGACCGTGACACCTCTCTTTCTCTCTCTCTCTCTGATCTAAGAATAGTTGCTGTGCTGTGGTGGAGTTTACATTTTACAGTGTTAATAAATTAAGATTTTGGAAGTATTTTAAGTGTCCACTCTCTCTAATTTCCATTATCCTGACTTCAAGGTATTGCACAGTTGGTATACACATTCAGTACACAAAAAAAATGTGGTGGGCCAGTCTAATCCAAAATGCCAGGGCCGATTTTTTTGTTCCAATCCACCCCTGATGACATGTTTCATGATTTTGGCGCTATATAAATAAAAACTGAAATGTATTGAACAAGAGTTTGTCAGTTTTCAAGCAGGATTTGTATATCTGTTCAATTTAAATATATAAGGAAACCAAAGAGTTAAGATCACTTACTTACCAAGAGAGATTCCTTTGGGGTTTATTTGTGGTCTCTTGCTGCCCCCTGCTGGACAAGTATGATCAAATACATATGCTTTACATGTCAACTTGGTATCAAAATTCAGATTTCAATCTAAAATGGCTTACTTCCTGTGATACTTGCAGTATGACATTAATTGTAAATTCTGAGCGTCTTGCTGAGATCTACAACTGTACAAAATTTCATTACTCTACGATGAAGTAAGTGAATAGCAAAAGGTCCTTTGAAAATTGCTTGGTGGCGCTATAGAGAAACTAAGTCCTGCTCACTAAAGTTTGTTATGGATTCCTGTTGGGGGGTGGATAAGGATGCATCCAAATGAGTTTTAGGCAGCTCGGCCCAAAACTGTGGAATTCAGAGCCAAACGTATGACAGCAGCGTTTGAGGTGAATATGCCACGCCGCCACGCCCCCCTGCTCCATCGAATCCAGTTGAGCCTGAAATCCACAACATACCAACATGTGTTCTGTCTGTGGACACAATTTCATGTTGATTAGCTCAGAGGGGTAACATAGCGACCGCTTACAACAAAACATGACACTTCCTGTTGTCAGGGGGCGTGGCCTAAGCAATGTCATCATTTGACCATTGGATATTATAGGAGACCTGATGATGATCAATCACAGAAAGTTTGGTGCCTCTGTGTGTTTCTGTGTAGGAGATATAACACTTTTATTTTTTGTGGCGAATAGGTGAACTTTGACCCCTACCAACGCCCCTTCAGCATGCTCAAAAACTCACCGTTTTGATAACATTTGATTGGCCATGCCTTATGATCAGACTGCCCGAGTTTCAAGCCGATCGCTCGATATCTCTAGGAGGAGTTAGATCTTATACCAATGCTGTAACTGTCAAAATTGAGGTCAAAATCAGACTTTCAGTCTAAAATGGCCGACTTCCTGTGATACTTGCATTATGACAATAATTGTAAATTCTGAGCGTCTTGTTGAGCTCTACAACTGTACCAAATCTCATGTCTCTACGACGAAGTAAGTGAATAGCAAAGGGTCCTTTGAAAATTTCTAGGTGGCGCCGTTGAGGCATTTTTCTTTAGATTTTTGTGACGACCTTAAAATACAAAATTTTTAAACAGTCACCATGCATCTGCAAAGTTTGGTGAGTTTTTGAATATGATAAAGCCCCCAAAAAGGCCCCTCTTTAGGGGGGCAGAATAAGAATAAGAATAAGAATAATAATAATTAAAACCGCAAGCGGTGATGATCGGCCCTCGCAGCAAAGCGCCGCTCTGGCCTATTGGCCACCGCTGGGATTTGCGCACCGCCGGCCGCCCGCCACCGCAGATGCTGTCACGCATTTTGCCCGCCCGTCCACTGGGCAATTCACACGAACGTGTTCGGCAGCGCTCCCCCACGACTCACAAAAAATCTGGTCCAGATCGCTCGATGCAGCGAGGAGATACAGCCGTTGAATAATGATAATGCATTTGGCCACCGGACCGGACTAAATCGTTCGGCGGGCCGTACCTTTGACACCCCTGGTTTAAACATTAGTATACCAATTTAATCAAAGGTATCTTACTAGCTGTTAATCCAGCTTAATGTGAAAAGTTAACAAAACCATTTTAGTTTTTTAAAGTTACTTGCTATTTCATGTGTTTAAGGGTTTTGTTTCTTGCATTAAGACAGCTTTTATGAAAGTTTAACATCTAAATTGGTGATACACACCCAAAAGTAATGTAAAAGTAACACTTTAGCAATTGGACTATTGCTAAAGGAATACTTTAGCAAAATCGCGGGGGTAGCAGCTTTATAAAGGAGGCCCAGACGTCCCTCTCCCCAGCCACTTGGGCCACCTCCTCCCAAGGTGTTCCCAGGCCAGCAGAGAAAACATAGTCTCTCCAGCGTGTCCCAGGTCTTCCCCTGGGCCTCCTCCCGGTGGGACGTGCCCAGAACACCTCACCAGGGAGGCGTCCAGGAGGCATCCTAACCAGATGCACAAGCCACCTCAACTGGCTCCTCTCGACGTGAAGAAGCAGTGGCTCTACTCTGAGTCCTCCCCGGATGACTGAGCTCCTCACCCTATCTCTAAGGGAGAGCTCACACACACTATGGAGAAAACTCATTTCGGCCGCTTGTATCCAGGATCTCGTTCTTTCGGTCACGACCCAAAGCTCGTGACCATAGATGAGCGTAGGAACGTAGATCGACCGGTAAATCGAGAGCTTCGCCTTTTGGCTCAGCTCTCTCTTCACCACAACGGATCGGTACAGCGCCCGCTTCACAGCAGACGTCGCACCAATCCGCCTGTCGATCTCCCGCTCCATCTTCCCCTCATTCGTGAACAAGACCCCAAGATACTTGAACTTCTCCACTAGAAGCTGGCTCTTTGGACTTTCCTTTTTTAAAAAGCTTATAGTTAGAGGGGCTCATGTTACCCTGAGCTACCTCTATAGTTATGCTGCTATACGTTTAGGCTACTGCAGGACATCAGGGTCTATTGTTCTTCAATTTTGAATGACTGTTGTCATTTCAGCTTTTAACTTTTTGATTTTTCTTTTTTCTTCATTGTAGGTACACCTGGTCTGGTGTTCTGTTAGCTGTGGCATCATCCAGGGAAGACAGATCACCCGCTACTACCATCTAATGTAGAACTTCTGTGCTTTTTTGTCTGTCTTGTTGTGTCTCTGCTCTGTCTTCTGTAACCCCAGTCGGTCGAGGCAGATGACCGTTCATACTGAGCCCGGTTCTGCTGGAGGTTTTACCTTCCCGTTAATGGGGAGTTTTTTCCCCCGCTGTTGCTTCATGCTTGCTCAGTAGGTAGGATTGCTGCAAAGCCATGGACACAGCAGACGACTCTCCCTGTGGTTCTACGCTTTTTCAAGAGAGAATGCTACTTGTCAAGACTTTGATGCAATGAACTGGTTTCCTTATATAGGAATTTTTTTGACCAATGTGTATAATCTGACCCAATCTGTATAATCTGATTGATTTTGACTTTGTAAAGTGCCTTGAGATGACATATTTCATGAATTGGCGCTATATAAATAACATTGAATTGAATCATCTCTTTAGACCAAGTAAACTATCACATTTTATGAGACAGTTATCTCATTTTAAAGATATAATCATCTAACGTTATTACTCTTAGCAAGTTAAAGCTCCATAAAAATTTTAGACCAGCTTTTAGTTCCACTCTTTTATTATGCACATCTAGGCTACCTATAAATATAAAGTATGGCATGCCAAAAAACATTTTCAACAAAAGGCAATTTTAGTAATTGCCTTGCAATTTTATATCTAAGCATTAAAAATGATAATATTTCACCAATTTTCACAGCAAGATTGAAATAACGACTATCCAACATTTTAAGATTTTGTAAAAACGTTTTACCTTTTTTACCTACCTTTTGAAATGAATACTTGTTTCTACTTCTCCAAAATTATACTTCAAGAAAACTATTGTGCTGTCCTGGGGCCATATGCAGCTAGACAGCTAGGACAAAAGTTCCCCACACAAAGCAAAGCTTCCTTTTCTTGCGTTGTCTGAATAACCTTTGTTACCAAATCTGGTTTTAAACATTGTTTTTGTAAAAAGACAAATACTTTTCCAAGGCAGAAGCGTGTAGAACAAATTCAACTTCAACATTAGCAGTTTCCCTAGCTTCATAGCTGAAAAGCAGCTTTTAACCGGAGCAAAATACGTCAAAGATCTTTTTTTAAGGTGAGAGCACTCACTATCTCACGTAATTCACATAGAGATCTAACAAAGTTGTGATGTCTCACTCTGATTAAATATGAACCCAAAACGTTTCTAACTGTTTTTACCATGGATTTCCTCTGACTAAGAATTAATTAATATCTTATTTATGTAATATATTCACGACATGAATTCCTTGCTGTCTTAACAAAAGGCAGAACAACTATAACGTTACTTTCTATAATTATTACAGGTTCTGCTGAGATGTCAAATTCTGGAGAGTGCTTAGACACCCTGACACACAAATATGGATTAACTTCATTTCAAGTGCACTCGTGAACTTGTTTTAGTTGATTTAGTTTTCTTGATGTACTGTAGAGCGTGATGAGGTCTGTTGTGGTATTGTGTGCACTGGATTGTGGGGACAGTTGGTGTTGTCTGTCAAAGTTACAAGATATATATAACGGTTGCAGTTACAGCTCAAACGTCATAACAACACTTCTAAATCTGAGTCTGACGCACAATTTCAAATACAAACACGAAGCAGTTTGATTTTTGTCCGATGACGAGCGAGCGAGCGAGCGAGAGAGAGAGAACTGGTAAAGCAGCACATAGTAACAATAAGTCTAGCGCTCCATAAAGATGTTATTAATCAGGGAAATCTTTCTGATTGTTTCACAGCGGTTACCTGCAGCGGGTAAACACGCCCACGACAACACACTTAGGCTCCCCGCATGGGGTTCCATTAGTGCCAAAATTATGTTTATGCGTCTTCTGACGTGTTCATGTGTCCATGTATGTGTCTATGTAAGGTGTATATGTATCCTGCTTATGTAATGGAAGCTGCATAAATTATGTTTATGCGTCTTCTGACGTGTTCATGTGTCCATGTATGTGTCTATGTAAGGTGTGTATGTATCCTGCTTATGTAATGGAAGCTGCATAAATTATGTTTATGCGTCTTCTGACGTGTTCATGTGTCCATGTATGTGTCTATGTAAGGTGTATATGTATCCTGCTTATGTAATGGAAGCTGCATAAATTATGTTTATGCGTCTTCTGACATGTTCATGTGTCCATGTATGTGTCTATGTAAGGTGTATATGTATCCTGCTTATGTAATGGAAGCTGCATAAATTATGTTTATGCATCTTCTGACGTGTTCATGTGTCCATGTATGTGTCTATGTAAGGTGTGTATGTATCGTGCTTATGTAATGGAAGCTGCATAAATTATGTTTATGCATCTTCTGACGTGTTCATGTGTCCATGTATGTGTCTATGTAAGGTGTATATGTATCCTGCTTATGTAATGGAAGCTGCATAAATTATGTTTATGCGTCTTCTGACATGTTCATGTGTCCATGTATGTGTCTATGTAAGGTGTATATGTATCCTGCTTATGTAATGGAAGCTGCATAAATTATGTTTATGCGTCTTCTGACATGTTCATGTGTCCATGTATGTGTCTATGTAAGGTGTATATGTATCCTGCTTATGTAATGGAAGCTGCATAAATTATGTTTATGCATCTTCTGACGTGTTCATGTGTCCATGTATGTGTCTATGTAAGGTGTGTATGTATCGTGCTTATGTAATGGAAGCTGCATAAATTATGTTTATGCATCTTCTGACGTGTTCATGTGTCCATGTATGTGTCTATGTAAGGTGTATATGTATCCTGCTAATGTAATGGAAGCTGCATAAATTATGTTTATGCATCTTCTGACATGTTCATGTGTCCATGTATGTGTCTATGTAAGGTGTATATGTATCCTGCTTATGTAATGGAAGCTGCTTATGTCGTGTCCATGTGCTGTGAGCATATGTATTGTGTCTACATGAGGGATCAAGTGCATGGCATTTCTTCACTTTATGTTGTTTGACCTTGTTGTTGAACCTGTAATCACGTGATCTCGGTTTGCCGTCGTTTCCCCGTCATCTCCCTGTGCTGTTATTCCTGTCATCTCCTCTGTCGTTACAACCTGTCCTCCCCGTTATCGGGCCGTGTTGTCACCTGACGTCGTCATGCACTGCTTTTACACTGTTGGGTGGGTTCCTGCTGCCGTTTGCCTGTGCGGTTACCTTTATTTTATTACTCTTTATTTTTAATCTTTAATGTCACAACAGTAATAACTCCCTGATTGTTCCCAATAAGCTCCGACAAACACCTTAGTTCTTAACTTACTGATCGGTGCGGTCATGATAAAGCTACGTACACAACACTTCCGGTTCAACTGAAATTTCAAAATAAGAGTCTTTGACACAAACGCCTCCTTTTGCTGCAAAGTTGAGCTTCAATGCTATTAAAATGAGCGCAACCAAATTTGTAATTTCTAAATTTCTCATCTTTTCATATTTACAATCCCAACCTGTGGTGATGCTTAAATATACAGTGGACAGAAAATATAATTTTAAGAAATATTGTCCCTCTGGGGGAAAACATTCTCTGGATTTTAACCCACCCCCTTTAAAGGGAGCAGTAGGTTGCACACGTATCCACTTAGGCAAGGCAAGGCAAATTTATTTATATAGCACAATTCAGTACAAAGACAATGCAAAGTGCTTTACATGATTAAAATATAGCAACATAAAAGCAAGTAGGAATAAAATGTAGATAGAAAATAGAATAAAAGCAAGTAGGGATAGAATGTAGAAACAAAGAAGAACATTAAAAGCAGTAGAACGGTTTAACTAGAACAGTCAAAGGCAATTTTAAACAAATGTGTTTTTAATCTTGATTTAAAAGAACTCAGGCTTTCAGCACTTTTACAGTTTTCTAGAAGTTTGTTCCAGATAAGTGGAGCATAGGAACTAAATGCTGCTTCTCTGTGTTTAGTTCTGGTTCTAGGTATGCAGAGAAGGCTGGAGCCAGACGACCTGAGTGGTCTGGAAAGTTGATACACTGATAACAAGTCTGTGATGTATTTAGGTGCTAAGCCATTTTACCAGGGATTTATAGACTAACAAAAGGATTTTGAAGTCTATTCTCTGAGATACAGGGAGCCAGTGTAAGGACTTTAGAACTGGGGTGATGTGCTCTACTTTCTTAGTCTTAGTGAGGACGCGGGCAGCAGCATTCTGGATCAGCTGCAGCTGTCTGATCCACTTTTTAGGCAGACCTGTGAAAACACCGTTGCAGTAATCAATTTGACTAAAAATAAACGCATGGATTAGTTTTTCCAGATCCTTCTGAGACATTAGTCCTTTAATCCTGGAAATGTTCCTCAGGTGATAGAAAGCCGACCTTGTAATTGTCTTTAGGTGGGGCACTTAGAGGGCACGAAGAGAGATATAAAACCAGCAACCCACTGGTTACAGGATGAAGTCCAACCTCTTGAGGCACTGATGCTCCCAAACCATGCTTTAATGTATTTAATTTTAAATTGTATATATTTTATCGCCCAACCCTGGGTCTTTATGCATGGAGTTTGCATGTTCTCCCTGTGCATGCGTGGGTTCTCTCCGGGTACTCCGGCTTCCTCCCACAGTCCAAAAAACATGACTGTTAGGTTAATTGGCTTCTCTAAATTGTCCTGTGAGTGTGTGCATGAATGGTTGTTTGTCCTGTCTGTCTATGTGCTGCCCTACGACAGACTGGCGACCTGTCCAGGGTTTACCCCGCCACTTGCCCAGTGAACGCTGGAGATAGGCACCAGCTACCCCCGCGACCCCATGAGAGATTAAGCGGGTCAGAAAATGGATAGATGGATGGATATTTTATCGCTGAAAAAAAATAGAGAGTTTGAACAACCCATGCTTAGACTCCACCATACTTAGTAAAATGCTACCCTTACTTTCAGGAAGAAAACACAACCTAAAGAAACCTCCAGTATTTCCAATAAATACATTCAGAAAACTCCTACATAACATCTTATTATATGATAAACCCATAGAAGAAGTAATAGGTGAGTAGCTCTGCAGGAAATGAGCACCACAGAAACAAGTTTTATTTAAAAGATTAAATACAATCACATCTGACATTGGCTCGAGGTATTTGTTGAGATCTGTGTTTGCTATAAATGTAGTTGTTTTTGGAATGAACTTGCGCGTCCTAATTCACAATAATTTCCGGTTGTTGGCGGTAATGTACCAAGCTGTTCATTTGCAACCAGCATGAAAACATCAAGACAACGAAGAAGAGGACCCATAACATATTTTTTTCAGAATGTAATAAATATACTCAAGAAAGAGAGATGTTGTGTAGAGAATTAGGCAGGAATAAAAATAAATTAGATATAAGGGAATTGTTTCAGAGGTCATCTGGGGATGTAGTTTTTAGGAGTATTTTTAGTTTTCTAAGAAGAACGGGTGTTTTAGAGAGAATCTAATAGATTGTCTGATCCATACTCCATTCTGGAAGGTGGCGGTAATGCACCTATAAGTTGTTTGCCAACCGCCATTAAAAAAGGAAAGAAGAAGAAGAAGACCCACACAACGGCACATGGTGGTGAAAAAGCGCGTGCTCGCTATTTCGCGGAGACTGTTCAACAGACTTCATCTTCGCAGCAGAGGAAGGTCAGACCAGAAGTTAGGTATGAAAAACACGAAAAACTTTCCAGACAATTGTTATTTTTTTTGATGATTAAAGGTGATGTAAATATTTGTGTTTTAATTCACGTTAAGTCACGTCGAATAAAAAAAGCCGAATTAACAGTTATCTTAGGCAGTTACAAAAAACAAGGATACATAAATGTATTTAAAAAGTTGTGGCTAAAATTATAACACTTTTTTATTTTATTTGTTTTTTGCTTGCTGAAAGTACGATAGGAGTGTGGTTTGCAGTAGTATGGCGTTGTACAGACATTTTTTTGAAGGGGTGTTGCTAACTGGCTAGAGCAGGAGGTATCGGGTGGCATATTAAGACTTGTGCTGCTTTTCCGGGCTTAGTCACTATTTGTAAAATTCAATGGTAGGACAATCTTTATCGGCTTCGAGGTACTGGGGCTGGAGTGGTTGTCTATCAATTTCCCACATGCCAATCACTGCGACACACTCGCGCTCTCTACCCGACATGTACTATCAGCTTCTTTGCGCATGCGCAAACAGAATAACTTCCAGTCACCGTTGAATGTGCTTTATTAGTTTGAAAAGGACCAGAAAGTATTCCCATCATTTCCTACATAATTCTATGGTCCCCAGAGAGCTCACAGTCTGTGCACAGCACGCCCAAGTATGTGGGAGCTGTAACTTTGTGTTTTTATCAGTAGAGCACACAGAGAACCGAGTTTAGCTTAACAACCGCGTTAGGCTATTACCACTTCTTCTGCTCTGAGACTTCAGCAGGGTAAAAACAAAACAAAGCGCCAATCTCCACCTAGTGGTCGGAGGCATTGACGCACCATACTTCACTGGAGCCTTCACACTCCAGCCCGGGAGGTGAATTTTTAACATTGCGCTAGGTTAGTGTCCACATTTATTTTCATTTTGGTTTAGTAAAGTATTATTGAGTTAAACAGAAATAGCAGCTGTAGATATTCTCAGGTGTCTATATTTTCTACCCTGGGTCTGTTTGGGTTTTCTGCTCCACAGCATGTTTGTGAAAACAAATGTCTCAACATTCAGGGAGAGGCTTTGGTCCTTAAGGCCGCCATTAACTCCTTTTACTTAATCAATTTGCAGTTAATTGTTAATACAATGATACTATTATCAATATAATGCATAACTACACAGTCATGAAATTCAGTTAACAGCTAAGAAAATGTTTTTAATACCAGAGATTTAATTTGAGATCAGATTAAAAATAATCTATTCTAAATCCTGAGAATTGGAATCAAATTGATTCTTGAAATTTGAATCAACCTTCCCTACTGACTTCCAAAGAGCCCATAATGTTTTGGATGGATCTCATTCAGGCTTTGCACATCTTTCATAAAGCATGCCTGCTTTATGATCGTCATGATATCAACACCATGCTTTGATTAAGCAGTAAACAACTTATAACTCATTCATAAGTGTTTATGAATTAAGAGCAAGAAAAACTGTTTCTTGCCAAATAGTGAGCCTAATTAGTTCAACTATGTAATTATTCCAGAATTGCTTATATTAAACATTTCAGGCTAAGATACTGCCTTGTAAGCAAAACCAGTCAGTTTTGTCTCTTTTTATGTCATGCAAAATCTTATTTGTGTGCAACTTTCTCTGCCAGGGAGTAACAAGAGGAGGGTGGAAACCCAGATGATGATGATCTTCTGGAATGACAGATAGATAGAGGCGGATGGTATGTCATAACTACTGTATGAAACATTTCAAAGACGTAAAGTTCCTTGGTGCTGTAAAACTGCACTGAATTTTTACTTCCACAATACAGGTATAAGATGTTTTATTCTGTTCAAAATCTGGTCTGCTTCTTTTACTGGTTTCCATGTTTGCAGGCTGCTGCTCTTTCGCCAAAATAAAATACCAAATGCTGCGCACTGTTTTGGGAATTCTCAAATGATTGGCTCAGGAACCAGGAAGTAAGTAAAAGCTACAGTCTGAACCAAAGTAGTTCTGGATCGTACCTCTAGGTTTGAAAAGAGAAAAAAAATTACTAAGACGTTGTTGATGGAGAGGACCGATCATTTATAGGGAATGTTACTTCCTTCCCGGATGACAAATGAGAATGATTTATTTATTTAACTGTAAATGTCTTACTAATAGTTATATACGTTGCGTTTTGCATTAGACAGTGTATCTCCCTTGAAAAAGAAGGCGATTATTCACAGGAAGCTGGCTCCCTGATTTAATTAAGAGCTGCGTTCTTTTTGGGGAAAAAAAATGTTAGGAAATTGAAGAGAAAATAGCGCTCTACACACCATGAGGAATCCTACCTGATCTAGAAAAACAGTCTACTGTTGTATAAAAAGACCCTTCACTGAGTTAGAGCAGCATATTTTTAATCATTAATTGAGGAGATTAAAAATAATCCTAGATTTCTCTTCATTAAAGTTGCCAAACTTAGAGTCATAGCTCTGTTGATCCATCCATTCCCTTAGCTCTTAGCAGTAATCACTTTATGGGATTCTTCATAAATAAAATTAATTCCATTAAAAATAAAATAATTGGCATCCTCCCAAACATGATTACCTCATCCTCAGTAAGTGAGGCAGCGTTGCAGGGATCTTTAGAACCTGCGCAGTGTTTGAACTGTTTAGAATTTTAGCTTCATCTAAACCTTCTACCTGTACAGTGCAGACCGAAAGTTTGGACACACTTCTCATTCAAAGAGTTCTCTTTATTTTCATGACTATGGAAATTGAAGATTCACATTAAAGGCATCAAAACTACGAATTAACACATGTAGAAATGTATACTTAACAAAAAAGTGTGAAAAAACTGAAAATATGTCTTATATTCTAGGTTCTTAAAGTAGCCACCCTTTGCTTTGATTACTGCTTCGCACACTCTTGGCATTCTCTTGATAAGCTTCAAGAGGTAGTCACCTGAAATGGTCTTCCTACAGTCTTGAAGGAGTTCCCAGAGATGCTTAGCACTTGTTGGCCCTTTAACCTTCACTCTGCGGTCCAGCTCACCCCAAACCATCTCCATTGGGTTCAAGTCCGGTGATTGTGGAGGCCAGGTCATCTGGCGCAGCACCTTATCAATCTCCTTCTTGGTCATATAGCCCTTACACAGCCTGGAGGTGTGTTTGGGGTCATGTTGTTGAAAAATAAATGATGGTTTAACTAAACGCAAACCGGATGGAATAGCATGCCGTTGCAAGATGCTGTGGTAGCCATGCTGGTTCAGGATGCCTTCAGTTTTGAATAACTCCCCAACAGTGTCACCAGCAAAGCACCCCCACACCATCACACCTCCTCCTCCATGCTTCACAGTGGGAACCAGGCATGTAGAGTCCATCCGTCCACCTTTTCTGCGTTGCACAAAGACACGATGGTTGGAACCAAAGATCTCAAATTTGGACTCATCTGACCAAAGCACCTAGCAGCTATTTTACCATGAAGGCCTGATTCACACAGTCTCCTCTTAACAGTTGTTCTAGAGATGTGTCTGCTGCTAGAACTGTGTGTGGCTTTGACCAGGGGCCCGTTCTTCGTACGTCGCTAACTCAGTTAGCTGGATTTGATTGTTGACGATTTGGCATGATCTTGCATCGTTTGGTTCTTCGAAAGACATCCTGCGCTTGTCATAGCAACATGTGCGCAAACTTAAGCCTGCTCTCGAGCAGGCTTATTTCATGTAAACAGGAGTAGATCGCAGTCTTATAAGCGGAGGAGATGGGGAAGTCTGTCGTATCCATGTCTTGTCCATTTTTACGACAGCAACCTGTTGCGGAAGGTGCAAGAATAATTTTTGAGCTTTCGAATTAATCGCGTATTGCGCAATAGACGGGATCCTTTAGCACAGCGCGACAGTGTAATTGTGGAGAGATTTTTCTTGGTGGCTGTTATTAACAGACAAACATCATTTAACAGTGGCTTTTAAAGAGGAAAAAGTGGTGTTTGTATGGTGGTTTGCTTTTTATTTTTATCTTATTCAGTAAGAAGATTTGTTCAAGCCATTTTATTATGACGTTTAGTTTTACTTTGAAAAGTTTATCTCAGATAACTCAATCCAGTCATACTAATCATAAACAACAGGTGTTTTCAAAGAACCTAATTAGCCGGATCATGATTAGCCGGATGAAATCATCTTGGATGTGTCATTTGATATCGGATGTTTTAAGCAACGTACGAAGAACGGGCCCCTGGTCTCTAATCTGAGCTGCTGTTAACCTGCGATTTCTGAGGCTGGTGACTCTGATGAACTTATCCTCCGCAGCAGAGGTGACTCTTGGTATTCCTTTCCTGGGATGGTTTTTGCAACTGCACTTAGGGACACTTTCAAAGTTTTCACAATTTTTCGGACTGACTGACCTTCATTTCTTAAAGTAATGATGGCCACTCGTTTTTCTTTACTTAGCTGCTTTTTTCTTGCCATAATACAAATTCTAACAGTCTATTCAGTAGGACTATCAGCTGTGTATTCACCTGACTTCTGCACAACACAACTGATGGTCCCAACCCCATTTATAAGGCAAGAAATCCCACTTATTAAACCTGACAGGGGACACCTGTGAAGTGAAGACCATTTCAGGTGACTACCTCTTGAAGCTCATCAAGAGAATGCCAAGAGTGTGCGAAGCAGTAATCAAAGCAAAAGGGTGGCTACTTTAAGAACCTAGAATATAATACATATTTTGTGGTGGTTTCTAGAGTCTCTAAAAGTAGATGGGAGCCAGATCCTTTAGCTATCAGGCTCCTCTCCTGTGGAACCAACTCCCAGTTTTGGTCCGTGAAGCAGACACCCTGTCTACTTTTAAGACTAATCTTAAAACTTTCCTTTTTGACAAAGCTTATAGTTAGAGTGGCTCATGTTACCCTGAGCTACCTCTATAGTTATGCTGCTATAGGCTTAGGCTACTGGAGGACATCAGGGCCTATTTTTCTCACTCTTAAGTTCTCCTACTGTTCTGCAATTTGCATTGTTGATTGTTATTTGAACTTTTACCTTTTTGTTCTGTAATCTTTTTTCCCTTCATAGTAGGTACACCTGGTCTGACGTTCTATTAGCTGTGACACCATCCAGGTGAGACAGATCATCTGCTATTACCATATAATGTAGAAGAGATTCCTGGATCAATGGGCCCGTTTACACTACACTTTTTTAACCGAGCCGAGACCAGTCCGAGCTCGGTAACCGAGATAACTCTTGTGTGTAAACGGTCAGCAGACTGAACCAGACCGCGCTAAACATAACCGGACCGCGCTAACTGCAGACCAGCTCTTGGGTAGGTCTCGGCCTGGTTCTATTTTATCCCGGTTTCTGATAACGAAGAGCGCATGAGCAGACGGCGTCATCCCCTTACAGTCAGCTGACTGTCAGCGGGTTTTCCGGCGTGTCTGGCTGCACGTCCCGATTCACACTCCATTCAGACAAATTTCAGACATTCATAATAATACTAGCTTCCTTACCGTGCCACACGGTTTCCAGAGATGAATCTGCTTAGCAGCGCAATGAACCTCAGCGTCTGTCATTGTTTCCGGCGTCTGTAAATCCTTATTAGACGTTCGTTTGTCTCATCCACTTCCCAAAAAGCCAACTTTCTCAAGTAAATTCACCAATGGTTGCCTTCTTCCCCTGACTCTCTGCAAACACCGAAATATCACAATATCAAGCATAACTTCCTGAATGTTACGGGCGCAGCTGTTTTTTTTGCTGCTTCCGCCTTCAATCCCAGAGAGCGGTAGTACCGCAGATCGCCACTAGGGGGAGAGGAGCAACCTAGGAACCGAGATAAGCTTTGTGTGTAAACGGGTCGGCTTGTCTTGGATAACTGAACCAAGCTCGGACTGGTCTCGGCATGACTCGGTTTTTAGATGTAGTGTAAACGGGCCTTTGGTGTGCTTCTGTGCTTTCTGTGTCTCTGCTCTGTCTTCTCTAACCCCCAGTTGGTCGAGGCAGATGAGCGTTCACACTGAGCCTGGTTCTGGTTCTGCTGGAGGTTCTCCTCCCTGTTAAAGGAGAGTTTTCCTCTCCACTGTCGCTTCATGCATGCTGAGTATCAGGGATTGCTGCAAAGCCATGGATAATGCAGATGACTCTCCCTGTGGCTCTACGCTCTTTCATGAGTGAGTGCTGCTTGTCAAGACTTGATGCAATCTGGTCAAAAAGTTTCCTCTCTAAGGAAACCCAGCAATCTTTTTAATCTGTTCCAATCTGATTGAATTTGACTTTGGGAAGTGCCTGGAGATGACATGTTTCATGAATTGGCGCTATATAAATAAAATTGAATTCAATATAGCTCCTTTAATCTTGCACAGCAATGTCTTTGGGCCCTTGCCCATCAATCAGGTTGTGTTTTAGCAGTTTTGTTCTAACTACATTTTCACTTGCTATTACTACAGATTTTTTTTTGTTGCAGTTTTATTGCTGAATGAGCAAAGATCAAATAATTTTATTGTCGTGACAAAGTTAAAATGAATTTAAATTTACTGTATACAAGTTATAATAAATTTAACACATGAACATTTGCACAGCCCAAAAACGAAAAGTATTTGGATTGCTAACTTTACAACTTTTATGTGCAGTTTTCTCTCAAATGTCTTCCACAGGGAACACGGCCGGTGAGACTGGGACAAATTTGGATTTCTTGCATGGACAACATCCCACCGCTTGTCTTTTCTACCTCTGCATTGATTTAATTCTTGCATAGCGAGGACGGGTGATCCTGCGGCTGCCTGTTCACCCTACATACAACCTCTTTGTCGGCTACATGGGAGTGTGGCATCTTGCAGTCCCCTATATTTGGTTTAATCTGAGTATATAGCTATTGACAAGTTGAGCCGTAAAAGTTAGGATTTATACAGTTTTGGTGTTTTTCTTACCAGATGCTGTATCATCATTCCTGTGTTCATATCACTTTGAAATGTTGTGTTGGTCAATTTCAAAGTAAACATATCATTGCAAACTTTTGAAAATTGTCTTAATTTTTTTTTCTATGAATGTGAAACATTTTTACAAAGTATGATGAGTTCTTGGTATGGATTGTTGAAAATCCCTTTTTAAATGCAAAACTCTGAGTTCTAAAATTAGACGCATGGTGGCGCTCATTTTAATAGCTTTGAGACTCAACTTTGCAGCAAAAGGAGGCGTTGGTGTCCAAGACTCTTATTTTGAAATCTCAGTTGAACCGGAATTGGCGTGTACGTAGCCTTATCATGGCCGCATCGATCAGTAAGTGAAGAACCAAGGTGTTTGTCGGAGCTAATTGGGAACAACGAGGGAGTTATTACTGTTGTGACATTAAAGATTAAAAAATAAAGATGAAAAAAAATAAAGGTAACCGCACAGGCTGACGGCAGCAGGAACCCACCCAACAGTGTAAAAGCAGTGCATGACGACGTAAGGTGACAGCACGGCCCGATAACGGGGAGAACGACAGGTTGTAACGACAGAGGAGACGACAGATATAACAGCACAGGGAAATGACGGTGAAGACGACAGGTATAACGGCAGAGGAACCGACAGCAAACCGAGATCACGTGATTACAGGTTCAACAACAAGGTCAAACAACATAAAGTGAAGAAATGCCATGCACTTGATCCCTCATGTAGACACAATACATATGCTCACAGCACATGGACACGACATAAGCAGCTTCCATTACATAAGCAGGATACATATACACCTTACATAGACACATACATGGACACATGAACACGTCAGAAGACGCATAAACATAATTTATGCAGCTTCCATTACATAAGCAGGATACATACACACCTTACATAGACACATACATGGACACATGAACACGTCAGAAGACGCATAAACATAATTTATGCAGCTTCCATTACATAAGCAGGATACATATACACCTTACATAGACACATACATGGACACATGAACACGTCAGAAGACGCATAAACATAATTTTGGCACTAATGGAACCCCATACCCCGCAGCCCATTTCTGTCGTAATATGCGCCAAAACTGCCTCTTTAAAATGAACTGCACTGTCTGAATTGCAATGAGAAGTATTACACATCTATGCGCTCCCCCCAGGAGCAGCGTTTTTTTATTTTTTCCCCAGGACCCGCGGTAACGACAGCGGTGTTCTTACGATGGAGTATTAGGGCCACACATGAAGAGAAAAAATAATTTTGCCATGACGAGATTAAACTGGTGGAGATCAGTTGATGCAGCGATGCATTTGGCCACCGGAGGCAGTGGCGATCCACCAGCTTAAAATCTATGTATTGACATCTTAAAAATGGTCTTATAGCTTAAAAGATCATCCTGTTTTGGTTGATTTTGTAGCCGAATAGAAGAGATGTTCTCAAAGCATTAAATAAGCCTTTTGACTTTTAAAAATGTTGTCCTTTTAAGGTAATTTTAAGTTACTTTTTATTAAATTTGTCAATATCCTATGGAAGTCTGGACATATGGCAGCGGCCTTTCAGGTGACTTCGCCACGCCACCACGCCGCACTGCTACATGGAATCCAGTTGGGCCTCGAATCCACAACACAGCAACATGTCTTCTGTCTGTGGACACAGTTTCATGTTGATTAGTTCAGAGGGGTAACATAGCGACTGTTAACAATAAAACATGACACTTCCTGTTGTCAGGGGGCGTGGCCTAAGCAATGTCATCATTTGACCATTGGATATTGTAGGAGACCTAGTGATGATCAACTACTGAAAGTTTGGTGGCTCTGTGAGTTTTTGTATATGCAATATAACAGTTTTGTGTTTCATGGCGAGTAGGTGAACTTTGACCCCCGCTCACGTCCCTTCAGCATGCTCAAAAACTCACTGTTTTGATAACCTTTAATTGGCCATGCCTTATGATCAGACTGCCCGAGTTTCAAGCCGCTCGCTCAAAATCTCTAGGAGGAGATCCATCAAATACCAATGCTGTAAACGTCAAAAATGGGGTCAAAAACAGACCTTCAATCTAAAATGGCCGACTTCCTGTGATATTTACACTATGACATTAATTGTAAATTCTGAGCATCTTGGTGAGCTCTACCACTGTACCAAATCTCATGTCTCTACGATGAAGTAAGTGAATAGCAAAGGGTCCTTTGAAAATTGCTAGGTGGCGCCGTTGAGGCATTAGGTCACGCCCACCAAAGTTTGTTATGGATTCCTGTTGGGGGGTGGATAAGGATGCATCCAAGTGAGTTTTAAGCAGCTCGGCCCAAAAATGTGGAATTCAGAGCCAAACGTATGGCAGCGGCGTTTGAGGTGACTTCACCACGCCGCCACGCTCTCCTGCTCCATCGAATCGACTTGGGGCTGGAATCCACAATACATCAACATGTCTTCCGTCTCTGGACACAGTTTCATGTTGATTAGCTCAGAGGGGTAACATAGCGACCGCTTACAACAAAACATGACACTTCCTGTTGTCAGGGGGCGTGGCCTAAGCAATGTCATCATTTGACCATTGGATATTATAGGAGACCTGATGGTGATCAATCACAGAAAGTTTGATGCCTCTGTGTGTTTCTGTGTAGGAGATATAACAGTTTTATTTTTTGTGGCGAGTAGGTGAACTTTGACCCCTGCTAATGCCCCTTCAACAAGCTCAAAAACTCACCGTTTTGATAACTTTTAATTGGCCATGCCTTATGATCAGACTGCCCGAGTTTCAAGCCGCTCGCTAAAAATCTCTAGGAGGAGATCCATCAAATACCAATGCTATAAACGTCAAAAATGGGGTCAAAATCAGACATTCAATCTAAAATGGCCAACTTCCTGTGATATTTACACTATGACATTAATTGTAAATTCTGAGCGTCTTGGTGAGCTCTACCACTGTACCAAATCTAATGTCTCTACGATGAAGTAAGTGAATAGCAAAGGGTCCTTTGAAAATTGCTAAGTGGCGCCGTTGAGGCATTAGGTCACGCCCACCAAAATTTGTTATGGATTCCTGTTGGGGGGTGGATAAGGATGCATCCAAGTGAGTTTTAAGCAGCTCGGCCCAAAAATGTGGAATTCAGAGCCAAACGTATGGCAGCGGCGTTTGAGGTGACTTCACCACGCCGCCACGCTCTCCTGCTCCATCGAATCGACTTGGGGCTGGAATCCACAACACAACAACATGTCTTCTGTCTCTGGACACAGTTTCATGTTGATTAGCTCAGAGGGGTAACATAGCGACTGTTTACAGCAAAACATGACACTTCCTGTTGTCAGGGGGCGTGGCCTAAGTGATGTCATAATTTGACCATTGGATATTAAAGAAGACCCGATGATGATCAATCACAGAAAGTTTGATGCCTCTGTGTGTTTCTGTGTAGGAGATATAACAGTTTTATTTTTTGTGGCGAGTAGGTGAACTTTGACCCCTGCTAATGCCCCTTCAACAAGCTCAAAAACTCACCGTTTTGATAACTTTTAATTGGCCATGCCTTATGATCAGACTGCCCGAGTTTCAAGCCGCTCGCTAAAAATCTCTAGGAGGAGATCCATCAAATACCAATGCTATAAACGTCAAAAATGGGGTCAAAATCAGACATTCAATCTAAAATGGCCAACTTCCTGTGATATTTACACTATGACATTAATTGTAAATTCTGAGCGTCTTGGTGAGCTCTACCACTGTACCAAATTTAATGTCTCTACGATGAAGTAAGTGAATAGCAAAGGGTCCTTTGAAAATTGCTAGGTGGCGCCGTTGAGGCATTAGGTCACGCCCACCAAAATTTGTTATGGATTCCTGTTGGGGGGTGGATAAGGATGCATCCAAGTGAGTTTTAAGCAGCTCGGCCCAAAAATGTGGAATTCAGAGCCAAACGTATGGCAGCGGCGTTTGAGGTGACTTCACCACGCCGCCACGCTCTCCTGCTCCATCGAATCGACTTGGGGCTGGAATCCACAACACAACAACATGTCTTCTGTCTCTGGACACAGTTTCATGTTGATTAGCTCAGAGGGGTAACATAGCGACTGTTTACAGCAAAACATGACACTTCCTGTTGTCAGGGGGCGTGGCCTAAGTGATGTCATAATTTGACCATTGGATATTAAAGAAGACCCGATGATGATCAATCACAGAAAGTTTGATGCCTCTGTGTGTTTCTGTGTAGGAGATATAACAGTTTTATTTTTTGTGGCGAGTAGGTGAACTTTGACCCCTGCTAATGCCCCTTCAACAAGCTCAAAAACTCACCGTTTTGATAACTTTTAATTGGCCATGCCTTATGATCAGACTGACCGAGTTTCAAGCCGCTCGCTCAAAATCTCTAGGAGGAGTTCCATCAAATACCAATGCTATAAACGTCAAAAATTGGGTCAAAATCAGACTTTCAGTCTAAAATGGCCAACTTCCTGTGATACTTGCACTATGACATTAATTGTAAATTCTGAGCGTCTTGTTGAGCTCTACAACTGTACCAAATTTCATGTCTCTACGACGAAGTAAGTGAATAGCAAAGGGTCCTTTGAAAATTTCTAGGTGGCGCCGTTGAGGCATTTTTCTTTAGATTTTTGTGACGACCTTAAAATACAAAATTTTTAAACAGTCACCATGCATCTGCAAAGTTTGGTGAGTTTTTGAAAATGAGAAAGCCCCCAAAAAGGCCCCTCTTTAGGGGGGCAGAATAATAAGAATTAACACTACAGATACAATAGGCCTTCGCAGCGCTTAGCTGCTCGGGCCTAATTAACACTACAGATACAATAGGCCTTCGCAGCGCTTAGCTGCTCGGGCCTAATTAAAACCGCAAGCGGTGATGATCGGCCCTCGCAGCAAAGCGCCGCTCTGGCCTATTGGCCACCGCTGGGATTTGCGCACCGCCGGCCGCCCGCCACCGCAGATGCTGTCACGCATTTTGCCCGCCCGTCCACTGGGCGATTCACACGAACGTGTTCGGCAAAATCTGGTCCAGATCGCTCGATGCAGCGAGGAGATACAGCCGTTGAATAATGATAATGCATTTGGCCACCGGACCGGACTAAATCGTTCGGCGGGCCGTAGCTTTGACACCCCTGGTTTAAACATTAGTATACCAATTTAATCAAAGGTATTTTACTAGCTGTTAATCCAGCTTAATGTGAAAAGTTAACAAAACCATTTTAGTTTTTTAAAGTTACTTGCTATTTCATGTGTTTAAGGGTTTTGTTTCTTGCATTAAGACAGCTTTTATGAAAGTTTAACATCTAAATTGGTGATACACACCCAAAAGTAATGTAAAAGTAACACTTTAGCAATTGGACTATTGCTAAAGGAACACTTTAGCAAAATCGCGGGGGTAGCAGCTTTATAAAGGAGGCCCAGACGTCCCTCTCCCCAGCCACTTGGGCCACCTCCTCCCAAGGTGTTCCCAGGCCAGCAGAGAAAACATAGTCTCTCCAGCGTGTCCCAGGTCTTCCCCTGGGCCTCCTCCCGGTGGGACGTGGCCAGAACACCTAACCAGGGAGGCGTCCAGGAGGCATCCTAACCAGATGCACAAGCCACCTCAACTGGCTCCTCTCGACGTGAAGAAGGAGTGGCTACTCTGAGTCCTCCCTGGATGACTGAGCTCCTCACCTTATCTCTAAGGGAGAGCTCACACACACTATGGAGAAAACTCATTTCGGCCGCTTGTATCCAGGATCTCGTTCTTTCGGTCACGACCCAAAGCTCGTGACCATAGATGAGGGTAGGAACGTAGATCGACTGGTAAATCGAGAGCTTCGCCTTTTGGCTCAGCTCTCTCTTCACCACAACGGATCGGTACAGCGCCCGCTTCACAGCAGACGCCGCACCAATCCGCCTGTCGATCTCCCGCTCCATCTTCCCCTCATTCGTGAACAAGACCCCAAGATACTTGAACTTCTCCACTAGAAGCTGGCTCTTGGGACTTTCCTTTTTGACAAAGCTTATAGTTAGAGTGGTTCATGTTACCCTGAGCTACCTTTATAGTTATGCTGCTATACGTTTAGGCTACTGCAGGACATCAGGGTCTATTGTTCTTCAATTTTGAATGACTGTTGTCATTTCAGCTTTTAACTTTTTGATTTTTCTTTTTTCTTCATAATAGGTACACCTGGTCTGGTGTTCTGTTAGCTGTGGCATCATCCAGGGAAGACAGATCACCCGCTACTACCATCTAATGTAGAACTTCTGTGCTTTTTGTCTGTCTTGTTGTGTCTCTGCTCTGTCTTCTGTAACCCCCAGTCTGTCGAGGCAGATGACCGTTCATACTGAGCCCAGTTCTGCTGGAGGTTTTTCCTTCCCGTTAATGGGGAGTTTTTTCCCCGCTGTTGCTTCATGCTTGCTCAGTATGAGGGATTGCTGCAAAGCCATGGACAATGCAGACGACTCTCCCTGTGGTTCTACGCTTCCTCAAGAGAGAATGCTACTTGTCAAGACTTTGATGCAATGAATTGGTTCCCTTATATAGGAATATTTTTGACCAATGTGTATAATCTGACCCAATCTGTATAATCTGATTGATTTTGACTTTGTAAAGTGCCTTGAGATGACATATTTCATGAATTGGCGCTATATAAATAACATTGAATTGAATCATCTCTTTAGACCAAGTAAACTATCACATTTTATGAGACAGATATCTCATTTTAAAGATATAATCATCTAACGTTATTACTCTTAGCAAGTTAAAGCTCCATAAAAATTTTAGACCAGCTTTTAGTTCCACTCTTTTATTATGCACATCTAGGCTACCTATAAATATAAAGTATGGCATGCCAAAAAACATTTTCAACAAAAGGCAATTTTAGTAATCGCCTTGCAATTTTATATCTAAGCATTAAAAATGATAATATTTCACCAATTTTCACAGCAAGATTGAAATAACGACTATCCAACATTTTAAGATTTTGTAAAAACTTTTTTCCTTTTTTACCTACCTTTTGAAATGAATACTTGTTTCTACTTCTCCAAAATTATACTTCAAGAAAACTATTGTGCTGTCCTGGGGCCATATGCAGCTAGACAGCTAGGACAAAAGTTCCCCACACAAAGCTTCCTTTTCTTGCGTTGTCTGAATAACCTTTGTTACCAAATCTGGTTTTAAACATTGTTTTTGTAAAAAGACAAATATTTTTCCAAGGCAGAAGCTTGTAGAACAAATTCAACTTCAACATTAGCAGTTTCCCTAGCTTCATAGCTGAAAAGCAGCTTTTAACCGGAGCAAAATACGTCAAAGATCTTTTTTTAAGGTGAGAGCACTCACTATCTCACGTAATTCACATAGAGATCTAACAAAGTTGTGATGTCTCACTCTGATTAAATATGAACCCAAAACGTTTCTAACTGTTTTTACCATGGATTTCCTCTGACTAAGAATTAATTAATATCTTATTTATGTAATGTATTCACGACATGAATTCCTTGCTGTCTTAACAAAAGGCAGAACAACTATAACGTTACTTTCTATAATTATTACAGGTTCTGCTGAGATTTCAAATTCTGGAGAGTGCTTAGACACCCTGACACACAAATATGGATTAACTTCATTTCAAGTGCACTCGTGAACTTGTTTTAGTTGATTTAGTTTTCTTGATGTACTGTAGAGCGTGATGAGGTCTGTTGTGGTATTGTGTGCACTGGATTGTGGGGACAGTTGGTGTTGTCTGTCAAAGTTACAAGATATATATAACGGTTGCAGTTACAGCTCAAACGTCGTAACAATCTTCTAAATCTGAGTCTGACGCACAATTTCAAATACAAACACGAAGCAGTTTGATTTTTGTCCGATGACGAGCGAGCGAGCGAGCGAGAGAGAGAGAACTGGTAAAACATAGTAACAATAAGTCTAGCGCTCCATAAAGATGTTATTAATCAGGGAAATCTTTCTGATTGTTTCACAGCGGTTACCTGCAGCGGGTAAACACGCCCACGACAACACACTTAGGCTCCCCGCAGCCCATTTCTATCGTAATATGCGCCAAAACTGCCTCTTTAAAATGAACTGCACTGTCTGAATTGCAATGAGAAGTATTACACATCTATGCGCTCCCCCCAGGAGCAGCGTTTTTTTTTTTTCCCCAGGACCCGCGGTAACGACAGCGGTGTTCTTACGATGGAGTATTAGGGCCACACATGAAGAGAAAAAATAATTTTGCCATGACAAGATTAAACTGGTGGAGATCAGTTGATGCAGTGATGCATTAGGCCACCGGAGGCAGTGGCGACCCACCAGCTTAAAATCTATGTATTGACATCTTAAAAATGGTCTTATAGCTTAAAAGATCATCCTGTTTTGGTTGATTTTGTAGCCGAATAGAAGAGATGTTCTCAAAGCATTAAATAAGCCTTTTGACTTTTAAAAATGTTGTCCTTTTAAGGTAATTTTAAGTTACTTTTTATTAAATTTGTCAATATCCTATGGAAGTCTGGACATATGGCAGCGGCCTTTCAGGTGACTTTGCCACGCCACCATGCCACACTGCTACATGAAATCCAGTTGGGCCTGGAATCCACAACACAGCAACATGTCTTCTGTCTGTGGACACAGTTTCATGTTGATTAGCTCAGAGGGGTAACATAGCGACTGCTAACAATAAAACATGACACTTCCTGTTGTCAGGGGGCGTGGACTAAGTGATGTCATCATTTGACCATTGGATATTGTAGAAGACCCGATGATGATCAATCACAGAAAGTTTGGTGCCTCTGTGTGTTTCTGTGTAGGAGATATAGCGGTTTTTCCTGTTGTCAGGGGGCGTGGCCTAAGTGATGTCATCATTTGACCATTGGATATTGTAGAAGACCCGATGATGATCAATCACAGAAAGTTTGGTGCTTCTGTGTGTTTTTGTGTAGGAGATATAACAGTTTTTCCTGTTGTCAGGAGGCGTGGCCTAAGTGATGTCATCATTTGACCATTGGATATTGTAGAAGACCCGATGATGATCAATCACAGAAAGTTTGGTGCCTCTGTGTGTTTCTGTGTAGGAGATATAACAGTTTTTCCTGTTGTCAGGGGGCGTGGCCTAAGTGATGTCATCATTTGACCATTGGATATTGTAGAAGACCCGATGATGATCAATCACAGAAAGTTTGGTGCCTCTGTGTGTTTCTGTGTAGGAGATATAACAGTTTTTCCTGTTGTCAGGGGGCGTGGCCTAAGTGATGTCATCATTTGACCATTGGATATTGTAGAAGACCTAGTGGTGATCAACTACTGAAAGTTTGGTGGCTCTGTGAGTTTTTGTATATGAAATATAACAGTTTTGTGTTTCATGGCGAGTAGGTGAACTTTGACCCCCGCTCACGCCCCTTCAGCATGCTCAAAAACTCACCGTTTTGATAACCTTTAATTGGCCATGCCTTATGATCAGACTGCCCGAGTTTCAAGCCGCTCGCTCAAAATCTCTAGGAGGAGTTCCATCAAATACCAATGCTGTAAACGTCAAAAATGGGGTCAAAATCAGACCTTCAATCTAAAATGGCCGACTTCCTGTGATATTTACACTATGACATTAATTGTAAATTCTGAGCGTCTTGGTGAGCTCTACCACTGTACCAAATCTCATGTCTCTACGATGAAGTAAGTGAATAGCAAAGGGTCCTTTGAAAATTGCTAGGTGGCGCCGTTGAGGCATTAGGTCACGCCCACCAAAGTTTGTTATGGATTCCTGTTGGGGGGTGGATAAGGATGCATCCAAGTGAGTTTTAAGCAGCTCGGCCCAAAAATATGGAATTCAGAGCCAAACGTATGGCAGCGGCGTTTGAGGTGACTTCACCACGCCGCCACGCTCTCCTGCTCCATCGAATCCACTTGGGGCTGGAATCCACAATACATCAACATGTCTTCTGTCTCTGGACACAGTTTCATGTTGATTAGCTCAGAGGGGTAACATAGCGACCGTTTACAGCAAAACATGACACTTCCTGTTGTCAGGGGGCGTGGCCTAAGTGATGTCATAATTTGACCATTGGATATTAAAGAAGACCCAATGATGATCAATCACAGAAAGTTTGGTGCCTCTATGTGTTTCTGTGTAGGAGATATAACAGTTTTATTTTTTGTGGCGAGTAGGTGAACTTTGACCCCTGCTAACACCCCTTCAACATGCTCAAAAACTCACCGTTTTGATAACTTTTAATTGGCCATGCCTTATGATCAGACTGACCGAGTTTCAAGTCGCTCGCTCAAAATCTCTAGGAGGAGTTCGATCAAATACCAATGCTGTAAACGTCAAAAATCGGGTCAAAATCAGACCTTCAATCTAAAATGGCCGACTTCCTGTGATATTTGCACTATGACATTAATTGTAAATTCTGAGCGTCTTGTTGAGCTCTACCACTGTACCAAATCTCATGTCTCTACGATGAAGTAAGTGAATAGCAAAGGGTCCTTTGAAAATTGCTAGGTGGCGCCATTGAGGCATTTTTCTTTAGATTTTTATAAAGACCTTAAAATACAAAATTTTTAAACAGTCTTCATGCGTCCGCCAAGTTTGGTGAGTTTTTGAATATGATAAAGCCCCCAAAAAGGCCCCTCTTTAGGGGGGCAGAATAAAAATAATAATAATAATTAAAGCCGCAAGCGGCGATGAGCGGCCCTCGCAGCCAAGCACCGCTGGGGTACGCGCACCTCCTGCCGCCAGCCACCGCAGAAGCTGTCACGCATTTTCCCCGCCCGTCCACTGGGCGATTCACACGAACCCTTTCGGCAGCGCTCCCCCACGACTCACAAAAAATCTGGTGCAGATTGGTGGATGCAGCGAGGAGATACAGCCGTTGAATAATGATAATGCATTTGGCCACCGGGCCGGACCGCTGGGGTTGTAAAGAGATGACATGTTGGAACTATATAAATAAAATTGGATTGAATTAATTTGTCTTTATATAAAACACATGAGTTGCCTCTTGGCATGGCATGCACTAATATATATATATATATATATATATATATATATATATATATATATATATACATATACATACACACATTTGACCTAATAAAATACATTATTCATGTTTTTATTAGGTCAAATGCAATAATTCAATTCAATTTTATTTATATAGCGCCAAATCATGAAACATGTCATCTCAAGGCACTTTACAAAGTTACGTTCAATCATATTATACATATTGGGTCAGATTATACAGATTGGTCAAAAATGTTCCTATATAAGGAAACCAGTTGATACATATTGGGTCAGATTATACAGATTGGTCAAAAATGTTCCTATATAAGGAAACCGGTTGATTGCATCAAAGTCTCGACAAGCAGCATTCACTCCTGGAGAAGCGTAGAGCCACAGGGAGAGTCGTCTGCATTGTACATGGCTTT
Organism: Fundulus diaphanus; assembly: GCA_037039145.1. Taxonomy (NCBI): domain Eukaryota; kingdom Metazoa; phylum Chordata; class Actinopteri; order Cyprinodontiformes; family Fundulidae; genus Fundulus; species Fundulus diaphanus. Next base: position 28,583,527 of record CM073133.1, on the reverse strand, counting down.
GCTGCAATCCCTCATACTGAGCAAGCATGAAGCGACAGTGGGAAGAAAAACTCCCCATTAACGGGAAGGAAAACCTCCAGCAGAACCGGGCTCAGTATGAACGGTCATCTGCCTCGACCGACTGGGGGTTACAGAAGACAGAGCAGAGACACAACAAGAGAGACAAAAAAAGCACAGAAGCACACATTGATCCAGTAATCTGTTCTACATTAGATGGTAGTAACGGGTGAGCCGTCTTCTTTGGATGATGTCACAGTTAACAGAACGCCAGACCAGGTGTACCTACTATGAAGATAAAAGAGAGAAACAGAAAATTAAAGCAGAAATGACAACACGTAATGCATAATTGAAGAACAGTAGAACTCTATAGAGTGAGAAAATTAGATCCTGACGTCCTCCGGTAGCCTAAGCCTATAGCAGTAAAACTATAAAAGGTAGCTCAGAGTAACATGAGCCACTCTAGTTATAAGCTTTGTCAAAAAGGAAGGTTTTAAGATTAGTCTTAAAAGTAGACAGGGTGTCTGCTTCACGGACCAAAACTGGGAATTGGTTCCACAGGAGAGGAGCCTGATAGCTAAAGGATCTGCCTCCCATTCTACTTTTAGAGACTCTAGGAACCACCAGCAGACCTGCAGTCTGAGAGCAAAGTGCTCTGTTAGGAACATACGGGGTAATCAGAGCTCTGATATATGATGGAGCTTGATTATTAAGGGCTTTATACGTTAGAAGAAGAATTTTAAATTCTATTTTTGATTTCACAGGAAGCCAATGAAGGGAAGCTAAAATTGGAGAAATATGATCCCGCTTGTTGATTTTCATCAGAACTCTTGCTGCAGCATTTTGGATCAGCTGAAGGCTTTGAACTGCAGTTTGTGGACTTCCTGATAGTAACGAATTGCAATAGTCCAGCCTTGAAGTAACAAATGCATGGACTAGTTTTTCAGCATCACTCCTGGACAGAATGTTTCTAATTTTGGCGATATTCCGGAGGTGAAAAAAGGAAACTCTGGAAACCTGTTTAATATGGGATTTAAATGACATGTCTTGGTCAAAAATAACACCAAGGTTTTTTACTTTATTACCAGAGGCCAAGTTAATGCCATCCAGATTAAGTGATTGGTTAAGAAGTTTATTTTTTGAGGACTCTGGCCCAAAGATTACAACTTCGGTCTTGTCAGAATTTAGATGCAGGAAATTTAAAGTCATCCAGCTTTTGATGTCATCAAGACATGACTGCAGTTGAAGTAATTGATTGGATTCATCAGGATTTATGGATAAATATAGCTGAGTGTCATCAGCATAACAGTGGAAATTAATCCCATGCTGTCTGATAATTTTGCCGATCGGAAGCATATATTTAGTAAAGAGAATTGGTCCAAGGACTGAACCCTGTGGTACTCCACAGGTGACCCTAGAGTTTAAGGAAGATTTATTATTAACATGAACAAACTGGAATCTGTCCGACAGATAAGATTTAAACCAGCCTAATGCTTTTCCCTTAATCCCTACAGTATGCTCAAGTCTTTGCAGGAGAATATTTTGATCAACTGTATCAAATGCAGTACTGAGATCTAACAGGACAAGTACAGACACAAGTCCATTATCTGAGGCCATGAGAATATCATTAGTGACCTTCACCAGAGCTGTTTCAGTGCTATGATGAGCTCTGAAGCCTGACTGAAACTCCTCAAGTAGGTCATTGCTTTGTAAATGTTCACAAAGTTGATTAGCAACTACTTTCTCAAGAATTTTAGATAAGAAAAGAAGATTAGATATAGGTCTGTAGTTTACTAGCTCATCTTGATCAAGAGAAGGTTTCTTAAGTAAAGGTTTAATAACAGCTACTTTAAAAACCTGTGGTACATATCCATTTACTAAGGATAGATTAATCATGTCTAAAATAGGACCACTGATCAAAGGGAATACCTCCTTAAACAACTTAGTTGGGATTGGGTCTAACACACAGGTAGAAGTTTTAGATGAAGCTAAGATTTTAGATAGCTCAGAAAGCTCTACTGCTTCTAAACAGTTCAAACACTGTGCAGGTTCTAAAGATTCCTCCAATGCTGCCTTACTTATAATAGATAATAGATATAATAGATTGTATTTTACGTATCAGGTACATAATACACACACACACACATACGATATTATACGTAATATAATAACCATTATAACAATTTAAGAAACTAGTTATAATGGTTATATATCAAAAAAGAACATGGAACACAAAAAACATGGTCCATCATATGGGAAGGAGGGACCTGTTGGACCTTTCTATTGCATCCCCTGTCCCTTGATCCGATCAGCCATTTCGACACTGCCCTCTCCAAATCCTTCCTGGTGATCTGTCTGGTTAATGTGTTGTTCTTTAAAGCTCCTGCGGGAAACATATCTTATGGTCACTTTATATGTACCAACACAACTCTCAACTACAATTGTAAAGTCAACTATGTTAAGGTGAAATTTACCAACAAATGATCAGTTTTATATCAATTACCCAAGATTTAAATTGTAATTTTGGGTGAAGTATCCCTTTACATAATTGACTTTACAAACCTGCAAACGTCAGAATGAACTGGGAAAAAGCTAAGAAAAAAAGATCAAAATTCAAAGCTGACTGGCCAAGGCTGTCACATTTTTTTACTTCTTTCTAAAATCTGGCTTTATTAAATTGCCCATAAAAAAATTAAAAACCAAGGAAAAATTACAAAATGTAATTTTTTTGATAAGAACAGCTGTTGACTGGAAGATCTGTGCAAGAAAATCTTGAAAACATTTCTTATATGATAACATTTCTGGAGCACCTGTTTTGAGGGGACATTTATGTCCTTAAGGTGAGGGTATTATTGACATTAGAAAATTAAATTCATAACATACATAAATTTCCCTCGACAGACACAAATATCCAAAAGTTACTATATTACAGTTATTATCCATTATGCACTTACCAAATATGACTTCAAACAGATTTAAAGTCCTGAATTCCTACTTTCCATTCCAGCCCACAAAGTTGTACTGCCTTGACAGGCCATAGTCCATGATGAAGAACATCATACGTCTTGTGGCCTCATCCACAGTCCTCCCACCAATGTCTGACACTGCTGTGACCTAAGGGGGAACAAAAACAGTTCAAAGCTAATTAATTTTTATATCTTACAGGAGTAAACACGATGCAAAGACAAACTCTGGGTCTAGATTATTTCCATTGTTGATTAATCTATTGATTATTTTAACAATTAATTGATTGGTTGCTATAATAATAAAATGTTACAAAATTTTGAAAAATGTCAGTGTTTCCCAAATCTCTTGTTCTGTCAACAAAACATGGAGATACTCAGTTTATTGCTTAAGACTTTTTATGACTCTGTGGTGGCCTCAGCCCTTCTCTACGCTGTCGTCTGCTGGGCTCCAGGCAGCGCAGAACGGGACCGAATGAGTCTGAATAAGCTGGTGAGGAAGGCCACTTCTGTCCTGGGCTGCACTCTGGACTCAGCGGAGGAAGTAGCTGAGAGGAGGGTGTTGTCCAAGTTCACATCCATCATGGACAACACCTTCCACCCCCTGCGCCAGACTGTAGAGCAGCTGAGCAGCTCCTTTAGTGGCAGACTTAGACACCCTGTCTGTAAAAAGGAGCGCTACCGCAAGTCATTCATTCCTGCTGCTATCAGAATATACAGTGCTGCACTGTAACTGTAACCAATGTGCAATAATCTAATTCACTGTGCGATAACCCGTGCAATAATCCTGAAAGAAGTGACTTCTGCTGCTATCAGTAACTGTAACCACAACTGTTATAACTTTGGGCAATAACTAATGTGCAATAATCTATTTAATACACTGTGCTATAACCTGTCCAATGATCCAAAGAACTTCTGCTGCTATCACCAGGTATATATGTCAGTACATGTGTATGTAGGCATATGTATGTGTCACAGGACAGGTTGCCCTGTGACTGGCAACCTGTCCAGGATGGACGAGCCCCCACCCCCCACGACCCCGTGTGACGCCGAGCTGCGTTTCCCCATCAGATACGGCTTGACGTCACACCTGTAGGGAAAAGCCGGTATAAATCGATGAAGGATGGGATGTTAATTTTTTAAAAAGTTTAATAAAATTGCTCAAAGTTTATCAGAAAAAAACATAACTTGCTTTTAAATATGGACATTTTTAATAAGCAAAATGTTAATGTATTTCGTAAAGTTATTGTTGAAGTTAATCTTGGCTGCAGTACTCTGTTTGGCAGATGTTTTGGGGTTGGAGTAAAATGAGTCCATAGATCCACAGACAGGAGGCTTGTTCAGTGGTTTCTAGTACGACTTGCTTCTGCAGTGTCGCTCAACTGCGTGTAAAAATAAAAAAAATTACTTCATAAAAGCTCTCTGAGAATAACCTCTGGCCTCACCCAGTTAGAACCCGCTCTCCAGTCCATGTTGTAGCTGCAGTTTTTTTTTTACGTCGTTTCCTTAATAATCTGTACAAATCAAAATCCTTGTCATTTTATTAAGAGTGTCGTGGTGCGCAGCGGCTCATCAGGTGGAGCTGCTGCATATTGACTGATAGCCGCTCTGACTGCAGCTCTGCCTTCTTTTGTTCAGAAAAGCGCAGGTGAAATTATTTAATTTATTATTTAACTTTTTCCAAATCGGACCCTGTCAAATGCGGGACAAATGCGCGTCATGGTAAATTAGCCTTTACTCTTCGAATTTTAAATAAAGCGTTACAGCGAATATTGAGAAGGTCCCTGATTGGTTTATCAGCTAAGTTGCTGGAAGCCAGTGAATACACGCTGAAAGGTGACATGGCCACAGGTGGAAATAATTCATTAATTAACTGGAGCAGCGACAGTGTGTCTGTAGGCAGCTTACCGGGGGAAGTTGTCAGATGGTCAATCCGCTCCACTTCCTGACTTGCTGGTTCGCATAAACCCAAAGAAAACCTTTGACCACCACTGCTTTCATTCATGCATCTGTGGCCAGTTTGAGATGTTCTTCCAAAAGTTATGATTGAACACCGATCATAACTTTTGGTCTACGTATACATCTCTGTGCTGGTAGCAAACGCAGAGCCATAGAGAGAAAGGCTCTGAGCCAGCGGAACCCGGATGTAAACAAGAGCCTTGCTCGTTAGCCTTAAGGCGCTAGCATTAGCGCTAATATTAGCGCCTTAAGGCACTAGAATTAGCCGCAGAACTGAGACTGCTCATCCCACCTCAAGTTGTGGTGGGGGATATTACACTACATGCATATATAATCCAAAAAGCCTTACCTGTTTGTCTGTTTCCCCTCCTAAATTCTCCAATGTGTGGTGCTAATGTTGTTAGCTGTGACATCACGGACTTCTTCCTCAGGCAAACGGACACGTTTCAGATTGTTGGAGTGCGCCCCCTGCTGTTGGGAGTCTTCTTCTTCTCTTGTTCTTTATGAATTTTGTACCATCTAATCCTGTGTGGGCAAATCTAAGTCTTGATATGAGATAAGATAAGATAGTCTTTATTGATCTCACATTGGAGAAATTCACTTGTCGGCTCAATAGTGTGTGTGTGTATATATATATATATATATATATATATATATATATATATATATATATATATATATATATATATATACACATGCCTACATACACATGTACTGACATATATTCACTTGGTGAAAGCAGAAGAAGTTCTTCTGGATCCTTGCACACAGGTTATAGCACAGTGTATTAAATAGATTATTGCACATTAGTTATTGCCCAAAGTCATAACAGTTGTGGTTATATAGAACAGATTACTGGATCACTGTGTGCTTCTGTGCTTTTTTTGTCTGTCTTGTTGTGTCTCTGCTCTGTCTTCTGTAACCCCCAGTCGGTCGAGGCAGATGACCGTTCATACTGAGCCCGGTTCTGCTGGAGGTTTGTCCTTCATGTTAATGAAGGAGGTTTTTTTCCCCTGTTGCTTCATGCTTGCTCAGTATGAGGGATTGTTGCAAAGCCATGGACAATGCAGACAACTCTCCCTGTGACTCTACGCTTCTTCAGGAGGAAATGCTGCTTGTCAAGACTTTTATGCAATCAACTGGTTCCCTTATATAGGATTAAAGAATCAAAGATTCTTTCTTTTAAAGGCCAGCTAAAGATATTTTAAAGCTGCTTCCACTTTTGGACGAATGTGTATGAATGGTTTGGTAAAATATGTACCGTGACTTACAGATGACGCCCAAACATTTGGGTTTGCTGCCATCTAGTGTTGGAAATAATAAATGTTTTTTCCTTCAAAACACAATTCATGTTATAAATAATTGTCAAAAAAATATGGTTGGACGTAGCAAAAATGTTTTTGATAGCTTTTGATCCTCTATGTGTGAGGAATTTTTTGGAGTAACTTTGAATGCCATAAGTGTAACGGTTTAGGAGTAGTTTATTCAAATGTAACACCCAAAAATATGGGAAAATGACATCTTTGATGAGAAATGAATGATTTCCTGTAGGAGGTAGCCCATTGCTTCAAGAGGCTTTTTTGTAGGGCCTATGAAGTTACATGCACTTACTGAGTTTCATAATTCTCAGACAAAGCATGGCTTGGGGCTTACTGATTTAATGCGTTTTTAATGGTTTTCCACAAACCTGATTTTTGCAATGCGACAGCTCAGGCAAATATGCATATTTCATAAAACCTTTGATAACTTTTAAAAGTCAATGTCTTAACTGCATGCTGAAAAAAATTGAAAGTAATAGGTTAAAATGCCTAGGACTAGTTCGTTAAAGTTTGAGGCAAAAACGGCCAATATTTTACCCTTTGACCCAAAATAGCAGACTTCCTGTGGGTTTTAGAGCATACACCCAAGAGACTTTTTTTCATAATTTTAAAAAACCTACCTAGGTAAAAAATTTCAGCTTTCTACGTGTTACGGTTTGGCCCAACTCACTCTAGTTGGCGCTGTTGAGCAGGTTTGCCACGCCCGTTTTCAATTACACTAAAATCATGCGATTTCTCACGGGGGACAATTTTGGGCAAAGTTTGGTGAGTTTTCATGCATGTTTAGGCCTCCAAAAAGCCGTTTCAAAAGTCACAAGAATAAATAATAATAATAATTAAAACCGCAAGCGGTGATGATCGGCCCTCGCAGCCAAGCGCCGCTCTGGCCTATGGGCCACCGCTAGGGTACGCGCACCTCCTGCCGCCAGCCACCGCAGAAGCTGTCATGCATTTTCCTCACCCGTCTAACATGCAATACACACGTACGCGTTGGGCAGCGCTCCCCCACGACTCACAAAAAACCTGGTGCAGATCGGTCAATGCACCGAGGACACACAGCCGTTGAATAACGAAAATGCATTTGGCCACCGGGCCGGACTAAATCGTTCAGCGGGCCAGATCCGGCCCGCAGGCCGTACGTTTGACACCCCTGGTTTAAACACTAGTATACAAATTTAATTAAAGGTATCTTACTAGCTGTTAATCCAGCTTCATGTGAAAAGTTAACAAAACCTTTTTAGTTATTTAAAGTTAATTATTTCATGTGTTTAAGGGTTTCGTTTCTTGCATTAAGACAGCTGTTATGAAAGTTTGACAGTTAAATTGGTGGATACACACCCAAAAGTAATAATGTAAAAGTAACACTTTAGCAATTGGAATATTGCTAAAGTAACACGTTAGCAATATTCCACATGTGTATGTTGTGTACAAACTTTAGTAATTTCTAACAGACCACTTCACTCTCAGAAAGCAGGTCTGCTGGTGGTTCCTAAAGTCTGTAAAACCAGAATGGTAGGCAGATCCTTTAGCTATCATGCTCCTCTCCAGTGGAACCAACTCCCAGTTTTGGTCCGTGACGCAGACACCCTGTCTAGACAGATCACCTGTTATTACCATCTAATGTAAAACAGATTACTGGATCAATGTGTGCTTCTGTGCTTTTTTGTCTCTCTTGTTGTGTCTCTTCTCTCTCTTTTGTAACCCCCAGTCAGTCAAGGCAGATTACCGTTCATACTGAGCCCGGTTCTGCTGGAGGTTTTTCCTTCCTGTTAATGGGGAGTTTTTCCTTCTGCTGTCACTTCATGCTTGATCAGTATGAGGGATTGCTGCAAAGCCATGTACAATGCAAACGACTCTCCCTGTGGCTCTACGCTTCTTCAGGAGTGAATGCTGCTTGTTACGACTTTGATGCAATTAACTGGTTCACTTATATAGGAATTTCTTTTACCAACCTGGATAATCTGACTTAATATGTATAATCTGATTGATTTTGACATTGTAAACTGCCTTTAGATGACATGCAGGCATGGACTGGTAATCGGGCGTACCGGGCATTTTCCCGGTGGGCCGACGTGCTGTTTGGGCCGGCAGACCCGACATGTATATAAATATGTATTATTATTATTATTATTAATTATTTTATATATCTCCCTCGTTATCATCCCTGACAGTCTAAAGGGCTAGGCCAATCATAAAGTAGAAAAACACCTTCACGCTCCATGTGGAACTTTGTGCAGCAGTGTTCACAGTAGTAATGGGAGGCGCAGAGAAACTGCACGAAAAAAAGAAACGAGTTCTTCAAACGGATGCTGCGAAATGTGTCAAACTGACTGACATGTTCCCAACAGCAGGCCCTTCATCTGCTCCGGTGTCTGGTGTAAAATATGGTGGTGGTGGTTGTAGTCAGTGACATGCGGTAGAGTTCATAGCTGGTGAGGCACTGACGTCATCAGAGTCAGATTTACAAATATATACACTCTACAGAGTAGACTCGTTGCAAAGTGCTGAAGGAGACTGATTGAGCCAAATAAATTCACCAAGATACATGGAAAAATATTGGTTCTTTGATGAAAAAAAATTGTCATTTGATTGTTAACAGTTTATGAGTTATGATGGATTTCTGCATTTGTAACACATTCTAAAACTATAACCCACATTACGCACATTTTATCACAAAAACTAAACATGAATAAGTATCGCTGTCTTACCTCTACTTATAATTTAAGTCCCTGTGGCGCTCTTTCTGAACAAAAATATCATCATTTTCCGGTAAAAGTTCTCTTTATCTTCTTCAGTTTTAAAAGTCTCTCAGTCTCAATGGAGCTCACTGCCAGGGAGGAAAGCCTTCCCTGATCAGTCCTGTTCCAGCTGTATGTTTAGAGTCTTTTTAGTGCTTTACTTGTTTAGCAAAACTCGCTAATAAAACATCAATAACTTGTTTTGACTCTACTATTTGGGGATCACGAGCGGTGCCCCTTGAGCGCCCCCTGCCTAGCGGTCAAGGAACTGCCGGCCTCACCTACAACCAGTTCTTTGCTGTTTATGATCGGCCAGCACCACGAAAACATGTTATCTGCACACAGTTTGATGACCAAAACACAATTCGTAATCCACATATATTAAATTGTGGAAAATCAGTTCATAACTGTTTGAACAATTGAATTTATGATCTAGAGACAGGAAGATGCATTCACAGAATGGAAGTCAGCACAGTTAACATGGGATTGCGCAATCCCAGGGGAGGCCAAGCTCGCTGCGGCCTCACCGGCTTCGCTATGAAGCGCCACCAAGGATTTACATGAAAAATAGCGAAAAGTCTGCGATATTAAAGAAAATATGATCAAAAATTAGGAAATTAGATAAATAAAATACTTATTACAAATGACTGAGTAAATCAAAATTTATATTATGTTATTATATATTTTCTTTCTTTCCATGATGACAAGTGAGGCATTTCTCTGGTTCATTTTGTCATTGGCATCCTTTTTTACACAGTGAGTGCACATTAGTCCAATGTTACCCTACAGTATCTGGAAGACTGAATAGATCTGATGAGCAACTTACAATAACTTCTTATAATGATGTAACGTGATAATATGTGTGATTAACCGTGACACCTCTCTTTCTCTCTCTCTCTCTCTGATCTAAGAATAGTTGCTGTGCTGTGGTGGAGTTTACATTTCACAGTGTTAATAAATTAAGATTTTGGAAGTATTTTAAGTGTCCACTCTCACTAATTTCCATTAACCTGGCCTCAAGGTATTGCACAGTTGGTATTGCAAAGTTGGTATACACATTCAGTAAACAAAAAAAAATGTGGTGGGCCAGTCTAATCCAAAATGCCAGGGCCGATTTTTTTGTCCCAGTCCACCCCTGATGACATGTTTTATGATTTGGCGTTATATAAATAAAAACTGAAATGTATTGAACAAGAGTAAGTTTGTCAGTTTTCAAGCAGGATTTGTATATCTGTTCAAATTAAATATATAAGGAAACCAAAGAGTTAAGATCACTTACTTACCAAGAGAAATTCCTTTGGGGTTTATTTGTGGTCTCTTGCTGCCCCCTGCTGGACAAGTATGATCAAATACATATGCTTTACATGTCAACTTGGTATCAAAATTCAGATTTCAATCTAAAATGGCTTACTTCCTGTGATACTTGCAGTATGACATTAATTGTAAATTCTGAGCGTCTTGCTGAGATCTACAACTGTACAAAATTTCATTACTCTACGATGAAGTAAGTGAATACCAAAGGGTCCTTTGAAATTTGCTTGGTGGCGCTATAGAGAAACTAAGTCCTGCTCACTAAAGTTTGTTAAGGATTCCTGTTGGGGGGTGGATAAGGATGCATCCAAATGAGTTTTAAGCAGCTCGGCCCAAAACTGTGGAATTCAGAGCCAAACGTATGACAGCAGCGTTTGAGGTGAATATGCCACGCCGCCACGCCCCCCTGCTCCATCCAATCCAGTTGAGCCTGAAATCCACAACATACCAACATGTGTTCTGTCTGTGGACACAGTTTCATGTTGATTAGCTCAGAGGGGTAACATAGCGACCGCTTAAAACAAAACATGACACTTCCTGTTGTCAGGGGGCGTGGCCTAAGCAATGTCATCATTTGACCATTGGATATTATAGGAGACCTGATGGTGATCAATCACTGAAAGTTTGATGCCTCTGTGTGTTTCTGTGTAGGAGATATAACAGTTTTATTTTTTGTGGCGAGTAGGTGAACTTTGACCCTTGCTAATGCCCCTTCAACAAGCTTAAAAACTCACCGTTTTGATAACTTTTAATTGGCCATGCCTTATGATCAGACTGCCCGAGTTTCAAGCCGCTCGCTAAAAATCTCTAGGAGGAGATCCATCAAATACCAATGCTATAAACGTCAAAAATGGGGTCAAAATCAGACATTCAATCTAAAATGGCCAACTTCCTGTGATATTTACACTATGACATTAATTGTAAATTCTGAGCGTCTTGGTGAGCTCTACCACTGTACCAAATCTCATGTCTCTACGATGAAGTAAGTGAATAGCAAAGGGTCCTTTGAAAATTGCTATGTGGCGCCGTTGAGGCATTAGGTCACGCCCACCAAAATTTGTTATGGATTCCTGTTGGGGGGTGGATAAGGATGCATCCAAGTGAGTTTTATGCAGCTCGGCCCAAAAATGTGGAATTCAGAGCCAAACGTATGGCAGCGGCGTTTGAGGTGACTTCACCACGCCGCCACGCTCTCCTGCTCCATCGAATCGACTTGGGGCTGGAATCCACAACACAACAACATGTTTTCTGTCTCTGGACACAGTTTCATGTTGATTAGCTCAGAGGGGTAACATAGCGACCGTTTACAGCAAAACATGACACTTCCTGTTGTCAGGGGGTGTGGCCTAAGTGATGTCATCATTTGACCATTGGATATTATAGGAGACCTGATGATGATTAATCACAGAAAGTTTGGTGCCTCTGTGTGTTTCTGTGTAGGAGATATAACACTTTTATTTTTTGTGGCGAATAGGTGAACTTTGACCCCTGCCAACGCCCCTTCAGCATGCTCAAAAACTCACCGTTTTGATAACTTTTGATTGGCCATGCCTTATGATCTGACTACCCGAGTTTCAAACCGATCGCTCAAAATCTCTAGGAGGAGATCCATCAAATACCAATGCTATAAACGTCAAAAATTGGGTCAAAATCAGACTTTCAGTCTAAAATGGCCAACTTCCTGTGATATTTGCACTATGACATTAATTGTAAATTCTGAGCGTCTTGTTGAGCTCTACAACTGTACCAAATTTCATGTCTCTACGACGAAGTAAGTGAATAGCAAAGGGTCCTTTGAAAATTGCTAGGTGGCGCCGTTGAGGCATTTTTCTTTAGATTTTTGTGACGACCTTAAAATACAAAATTTTTAAACAGTCACCATGCATCTGCCAAGTTTGGTGAGTTTTCGAAAATGAGAAAGCCCCCAAAAAGGCCCCTCTTTAGGGGGGCAGAATAATAATAAGAATAATAATAATTAACACTACAGATACAATAGGCCTTCGCAGCGCTTAGCTGCTCGGGCCTAATAATAATAATAATAAAATCTGCAGTTACAATAGGCCTTCGCAGCGCTTAGCTGCTCGGGCCTAATAATAAGAAACAACACAGAAACAATAGGCCTTCGCAGCGCTTCGCTGCTCGGGCCTAATAAGAATAATAATAATAATTAACACTACAGATACAATAGGCCTTCGCAGCGCTTAGCTGCTCGGGCCTAATAAAGAAATCTGACATTTAGAGGCCCAACTGCATGCGTTTCAAAAATAAAATTATACAACTGGAAGCAGTTTCATAATACGCCAAAGCTTTAGAAAACGTCAATGGCAAAACTCGAGAACAAGGATAACCATGTAGTTGAACAGTGGTTGAAATAAAGTAGGTGATACATAAAATTAGTTTAAAGTAAGGTTTCATTGCACTTCAGAAAGATTAGAGACTGCAGCATTTTTGCACCTAAACGTGCACGATGGGGTCTCATTACAATGCCTCCTCGACTAAAAACCCTTTCCACTGGTGCAGAGGAGGCAGGGACGGATAGCACTTTCAAAGCCAAATTGTGCAGTTGAGGATATTTGGACTGGTTTTCTCCCCAGAAGGCAAGAGCATTGTCACTGTCACAGTCTCTTATATCATTAAAGTATCTGTTTAATTGTGTTGCAATACTTGAATTCTGGACAGAGGAGCTGTGCTTCTTATGTGCCTTGTAGCGTGACAGAAGTCGAGGGCATTTGGCTGGTGGCGAATGACTGGTTGGATCCACATTCATGGCTTCTGAGCACTTGTCATCTGTACTCTCCATGTTCTCCACCCCAAAGATCAATGTGTCTGAAAAACACAAACACAATGACTGTGTTAGTTTTCAAGAACTTTGAGTGTACAAAATAATGTTTATGACAAAAGTAAACTGATGAAAAGAAGACTATAAATTCCACTTTATGATTTAAGGCTTTATGTGCTACGAATTTAAGACATTTTAAGATTTATAATTTTGCAAATAAGACTTTTTTTTCAGCAAAGAAAAATGCATACCAACCTGTCAGTGTCTTCTTAAGTTCATCTCTGAACTTCTTCACCGATGCTGCATTACCTCCGTTGGTAACATCTAAATCCACCCAGCTTAAGCCAAACTGTGGATCCAGCATGGCAGCAAAGAAGTACACATCATGGTTAAAAGGTTCCTCTCTTCCACTGTCTTTGGCCATGTTTGTTTTTGTAAAGATTCCAGAAAATCTTTTCACCAGAGACTGCTGGAGGGCTCTGACCAACGGCCGGCACTGCATTCGGGTCTCCTCCATCTTGAGGAGGTGTGTGTTCAAGTCCAGTACAGTTGGAACCACCATACTAATAGTCACTGATCTTTCCCCTTGGGTCAGCTCTGTTGCTTCAGCAAATGGAGAAAGAACTATACATAGCTCCTTTAGCTGGTTCCACTCCCGCGCACTGAACACGACATCCTCATAGTCTTTGTTGCACATTTCACTGAGTGATTTGTGTTCTAGAGTTGTAAGGGCCTGTACTTGTTTAAATGTACTGTTCCAACGAGTTGTATTTGCAGCTGGAACACTTTTATTGGTGCCAAATGCAGCCTCAAACTTATCTTTAAATTGTGAGCTGCTATGTAAAAGGGTTGCGAACTTTGACGTTTTTGCTATGGTGCGAGAAATGGTCTTGACCTCCTTCATACCATCATGCACAACTAACTAGAGAGAGTGTGCAAAGCAGGAAAGACGTTCACCAGATGACCATGGTAAGTCAATGTCTTCCTCTGAATTAATGTCCTCCCACAAGTGCTCGTCATCTAAATTATCCTCTTCACTCTCACTGTCATCAGATTGCTGCTGGGGCATGTGTACTTTGAAAGCACATTTCATATTGGGTGCATTGTCTGTTATGATATAGCTAATTTTGTCACGAATACCATATTCCTCAGTGATCTCCTCAAAGGCAGACGCAATGTGCTCTCCAGTATGCCTCCCTGTAAAACGCCTACAGTCCAGCAGGTAGGATTCAAGTGCATAGCAATCTTTAGATTTGTAGCACACATGGGCAGTCACCCCAAGAAAGGAGCGTAGCCTGCGATCAGACCAAAGGTCAGTTGTTAATGACACAGACGACTGGGTCTTCAGTTTCTCCAAGACAGTTTCCTTGACTTTTCTGACCAATTCTGGAATTCGTCTCTCAGAAACTGTTTTTCTAGAGATTGGTGTGTATTTACTGTCCAGGACTTCAAGAAAGTGTTTAAAGTGTCCATTTTCCACGAGGGAGAGGGGCAGACAACATCCAATGATCAAATCTTGAACAATGGCTTCACTGATGGCTTGCTGCCTTGGCGATTGTGGGCTGTAGAGCTGCACTTTCTGTGTAAATAACGATATTGTTGGCTGTGTGACATCACTCTGTTGCCCTGCCTTGTATTCCAGGAACCTAATAAATAGGACATAGAAATCAGTTTATCTGATCATATGAACATCAATTACATAAGAAAACAACCTTAAAAATAAGTAGGAACTTTACAAATACATGTCAAATATGTGTAATGTAATGTTACTAGAAACGCATGTAGATAAACAAAATGCAAATCAATGGTATTTTGGCCATCACATTTTTGAAATGGATAAACAAGTAAGTTAAATGACTGATATGGTATGAACCATAGAGAGTGAACTGGTAAAAAGTTACTTATTGACCTGAAATTGTAAATGGCAACATAACAATGTGGTTTCTAAAAGTAATTTGCCTATATCCATACAAAGCAACTAATTTATTAATTTTTCATAAGGTGAGGCATATTAGTCTCTTCACTCTCTGCTTATATCTATAGACTAGTTCCCACAGCCAAACAACAGAGCATCACCTCCACGTCTTATCTTCAATGTCAGGAGCTATATCCAGCTCCTAAGGTCAATGTAACTTACATTGACCTTAGTTCATAATTATGAGACAGTGAATGAATTCATTCACTGTCTCATAATTGTTTTTCATGAGAAAGAAAAAATCTAACTTAGGAACAGGATGTTATTATATGTCCAGTCGACTCAGTCTCTCAAGGTTAACTGCATTTGCTTACTTCCCTTAATAATGTTAATTGTAGGACCAATGCAAGAAAATACAACTTATTTAAGGTTAAGCATATCAGGTTTGGCACATTAATAAATTATATATGATGGCTTTGGAGACATTGGGGTTACCCACCAGCACAAGCCAGCACATGCTGACAGAACCATTACGTTCTGTCATGGTTACGTTACAGAACGTAACCATTACGAACCATTACGTTCTGTCATGGTTACTTATTGACAGAACCATTACGAACCATTATGTTCTGTCATGGTTACTTATTGACAGAACCATTACGAACCATTACGTTCTGTCATGGTTACTTATTGACAGAACCATTACGAACCATTGTTCTGTCATGGTTACGTACGTCACCTTATTATGGTTATTAAACATAGGTAGAGACTTCCACATCAGTCTTCTCCTTCATGAGAAGTATTGAACAAGAACCAAAATATATTACGATTATCTATTCAGACTTTTATTTTTGCTCTGCTTCCACCTATGTGCTGCAATCCACTCATGAAGCCGACAGAAATACGGAGACATGTTCAGGAAAGCTGTAATTGAAACAGCGTTGTCCATGCACAACACGAATCAACACTTCTTTAAATTAAATCAGTAATGTCCGACATGTTTTCACAAACACTACTAGGTGACAACTTGTGCATCAAGCTAGGTGGCAAATAGCGGATAAGAAAGGAGAACATTCACCCTAAAAGATAAAGCATACATATATAACTTTAGCTAACTTAATATGTGTAGCTAATATTGAAATAAGAACTGTGTGATGGCCGGGTAGAATAATTTTGATACCGAGGAAATTGCTTACGTTAACTTGCTAGCTTTCCTAATATCACTTTTACACACAGCTTACCTTTCTTTGTGCTTTCTTTCAAGGTGTCGATAAAAGTTGGACGTAGTCCCCACCGTCTCTGATAGTGAAGCACTGCAGAACTTACATTGCGCTGTATGCTTTTTTCTCAATGTTGCTTTACAAATGTATTGTTTGTGATTTAAATAGCCAAATTTTATAACCGATGATTTGGCCGACATCTTATCCCCTTCTCAGACAACCACTTGTAACTTTCAATCGAAGTGCTGCAGTCCGCGCTCAAGGTGAAAGGGGGTGGGGCGACAGCAGTTAAAAAAACAACAACATGCATTTACCAATGAGACGGGTTATTGCTTGGATTTGAATCAGGAGTGCATCCAATAAAAAGAAGGATCTTAAAGAAATTGATACTGATGATTTAGCGTTATTTTCACAGTTGTGGTCTTGACCGGTCTTGAAATAAAATACCGAGTCCTCAATGTCCGAGACCGAGACAAGACCGAGACCAAATGTGGTCGAGTCCGAGACAAGACCGAGACTATCAAAAAATGGTCTTAAGACCGGTCTCGAGACCAAGACCGTTTTCGAGTACTACAACACTGACTCATAGTATGTCAGTCTGCTTGTATCCTGAATAAAGCCTGGTGGATTTAAATGTATGTGATGGTTTGATTAATAGATTTTGTGCCCACATGAACAATATATTCTGATTACTTTTTTCTCTTTCAATTCGAACACGTTTCAATCTGAACAACATGTAAACACAACTAGTGTTAGAGAACGGCAGCTAAATTTAAAGTGTTTGTATAATATCACTACAAAAAAAATATTGTGATAGGTGCAGTTACTAACTTATTTATCACTATTTTCTGTGTTATGCTTTTTAGTTAAGTACACATGAATGATGAACAGTATTTTGCAAATGGAAGATAAGTGTCATGATTCTGTGCATCTGTGGTTTTTTTTCTCTTTGAACAGACAATCTCTTTTTTTTGGGGGGGGGGGGGCTGGTCTAAGGCAGATGGCACACCTGTCTGAAAAATCCTGATTAGACTGCTGGGGATTTAAGGAGCTTCAGGACAACCAGTCTTCACTTGATGATTTACCTACAGTATATGGTGGTCAAGCCCTCTGTGCGCCTTTTGCTCCAGTTACTAGTATTAGTTGCATGTTTCCGCAGAAGAGTAGTTCTGGTGTTAACTTAACCTTGTGCTCTCTGTGCTTCCAGGTTGCAGTCACTGTTGGTTTACACGCCAATCCTGGATTATCCCATCAAGCCTCCTATTGACAGCTCTCCATTGGACCATACTCAAGCCAAGGTTGTCTCCTGCCAGCTCCATTGTTTCCTGCCTTCATCTGACTGCCCGCTCTCCACCGTTCAGGTCATTTCCCAATCTCACTTCAACTTAACTCCTCTCTGGACAGAAATCTCCCTGGAACACAAATCCTGAAGACGTCTCCTTTCCAAACTCGCTACCAGGATCTCCTCTCCTCCTCATCGCCATCCTTCAACTAAAGAAAAGTAAGTGAGCTTAATTCTCCATCTCATATATCATTACTTGATAATTGTAAATAAATGCCTTGATCTTACCATCTGTGCCTGGTGTGTGATTCTGGATGTGGGTAAGTAAAATCTGTGGTCTCCAAGCAGCTTCTTGGTGCTCACCGAGTTAGGAGGTAAAAATTGAAAAAGCAAGCCTGTCTGTGAATTGAAACTATCAATTAACTTGTAAAAATGTAATCACAAAATCTGTTATTGTTGTGAAGGACCGCGATGCCTCCCATTGCACGTACTGTATATACGAAACCTCTCAACACAGTTGTGTATCTTTTACTTAGTTGCGCTCATGTAGTCCTACTTTAATTTCCTGGAGCATGTCATGATGTGTATATTGTGAAGGACCCAAGCACAGAAACAGGCTGTGGCAACCGAGTTCTTTGACAATGAACAAAGATCGTTTCAGTGGAAAGCGCAGTGAGAGCAGGTCACAGAACACAGGCTGAGAAACAGAGTAACGGACAAATGATCTAACAGTCTGATTAAAGAATTCAGCAAATCACAATGAGAAACCTGGAGTTTAAATATAGAGGCATTGGTGGATGACAAAGGGTGACCGATGGGAATAAACTAGAATGCACTGGGAATAGAACACAAGAGATAAGAAACTAAACCTAAAGGGATTAACTAAATATGGCAAGATCATAGGCAAGTAATGAAATATGAAAACAAATAAAAACCACAACACAAACACCCGTGGATCGTAAAAGAGCATGACTGTGATTATAACAAGTTGTCCAACCCTAATGTTAATATCTTGATTACTGTGTTGCACAGATTAAATAAACATAAACAGCAAATCTCAATCTCCACAATCTGTCTCAACCTCATCCTTTGCTTACAATCTATAACAATCTCAAAATGAAAAAGCTACATGTGTGAATATGTAACAATCTTTGGGACCTTGGTTTTGTGTTAGGCTTCGTTTTAGAATTTGTCAATTTGTTTTTCATATTTAGTACATAGTATCTTAGTTTTAAGATAGTGATTTTGTTTTGTACTCTAGTACAACTCAACTCAAAACATTTTGTTTTGAGTTGCAGTTTTGGAGTTACATTTGTCCTCTATTGATCTTAGCTCCTTATTACCTGTCTAGCATGACTGCAATCATGCTGCCCAGTAGAAATACTGTTTGGTTGTCTCATTCAGCGTAAAATAATACAAAACAAAAGTCCCCAAGATTACGATACAATTTTTAGCAAATAAAAGATTAATTTAATCGATCAAACTGATTACACATAATTAATGATTTCTCGTTAATCTCACTGAGGCGTATTTCCTAATGATTCATCAAAGTAAAACTGGCAAAACCACATTTAAACATTCTAACATCAATGCTGGTAATTTTTCCAAGTCGTAAGAAACTTTTGAATGAGAAATTAACCATTGAAGTATTATCTAATTCTCATGTCTTTGTTACTTTTGCATTTATCATTTTTCATGTTTTTTATTTGTTCAAAGAAGTTTACTGTTGCTTTAGTGAAAAACTTCATGTGAAATTATGCGTTGCTACTTTTTGTCTACAACTGTAAAAACCTTTTTTTCACCATTCCCATTAACAACCTTTTTTCATTCATCAACTCGTGAGTTTGTTAAAGTATCACCTGTAGCTTAGTTTCCTTTTTTCACTACTCAACTACATATTGGGCTCATGCAAAGGGGTACTACAGGAGAGTCTTGAGAGATGTCCATCTTTTTCTTGAGCAAATAATTTTGTATTGCTTATATATAATAACGTGATTCAAATATTTTTATTTTAAATATGTTGGTAATATAATTACAAAAATATGACTTCACTCTGGCTACAAATAAACTCTGGTACAAATAAATGTAATTCCTATTTGTTATAATTTGACCCATATTATCTAACACTACCTTAACACAACAGAATCATAAAACATCTCAGATTTTAAAAGTTCAGGATGACCTTAATGTGGGATAAGAGGTTTTAAGACTCTAGTTAGGGGGTGTTCAAGGTTCTTAAATAAACTGTTAACAGTTTATGAACGGTCAAATTCGAGATGTTCGTGGTCACTAAAGATATTAGAACTTGTTTTTGTATGTTGTGACTTGATAGATTTGGATAGTTAGCACTAGCACAACCATTGTAGATCAGCACAAATTTGATCCGTCCGTCCATCCACAAATTGTACCAAATAAGTTATCAGTATTTCATATGTATTACTACTCTATTTTCTTTCTCTTCATAATATCCCCCTTTGCAAGTATCTGCTGTGTCTGAAAGATCTAAAGTTCACGACTAGCCTTTGGCTGCAGTCTTTAGAGCACACATGGATGCGCACACAGCCACATGTCTTTCCTTTGGACAGCTTAAGCTGTGAGAGGAGGGGGGAGGCTCCGGGCTTTTATCAGGTGCTGTAAGGTGTCATCAGTGAGTGTTGCTGTGTTAATGTGTGGAAGTCCAGTGTCAGCTCCAGTCTCCTTGTCAGCAGTCGTCTGCTGGATCATTGCCAAGCAAACCTCCACAAGTGATTTCTGTTTCTTTGCAATTTCTGCCATGCACAGCAGGAATAGCGATGCTGTCTGTTTTATAAAGGGGAAAAAATATCTTCTGATAGTCTGACCAGTCTCATCCCATTATGAATTATTCAAAGTTTCATTGTTTATGTCTTATTGGTTCGAATGAATTATTTCCCCCTGTTGAATATTTTTGATACAAATAACCTCCCACACGATGCTCTATGCTGCTCCATCTGAATTACACGTACAAACAATCATGACCTTTTCTCCAACACATTATTGTCAACAGTGGTGAGATGTACATAAATGTACATAAATTAAACTAATATGTTACAGAACATATATATTATCGTTCTATTAGAAAAGCTTTATCAGTGAGTGAATGCATGACTGGCATTTCACATAGGGTTATAAGAAAACAAACTGACAAAAATAATCATGTAAAACACAATCTGAAATAAAAATTCACTTAACCTGAGACAGAAACAACATCTTCTGCAGCGCATGGCTTAATTACTACCTATTATGCAACAGGTTAATCAATATTCCAAAAATACATATCTAATTAAAATATGTTCTCATAAAAGAAACATAAAACTCCTCTCAGATCTTCTGACCATAAAAGACAAATTAAACAGATGAAACTGTTGCTTCAACATTTTAAAGACGGAAGATGCAACTCTGGATGAAAACATGAATTTGGAGAATGATTTAGTTTTTGTTCCACTAAATGATAAAGTTATACCTACTTGAGCAGCAAAAGTGCTAGCACCATCCTCCATCTTTACCATGCACTGCTCTTCCAGGACTTGCAGCTCAGTAGAGCGCAAGCCCACCAGCCAAACCCATCTGTTTTCTGATTGGATTGTTAAATTTGTGATTGGCATGACATTGACCAATCAGCTGAGTGCAAGAAAAATCCGGTCAAAATTTGCACTTGCGAGCTAAAACTCAGCAGAGTTTTACACGTAGATCTTTGCTTTTTATCTGTAAACAAACCTGAACAAAACAATTGTAGCTTGTGTAAAAAATGTGTAACTTGTGTATTTTTCTTTCTAAAAATACAAATCTTTTTTTTTTTTTTTACATGCACACAAATTCCTAACTATGGATGCAAAAAGATAAAATTCTCAGACATTTTGGTTTTCAATGTGGAAAATGTATTTACAGTTACACATTCTGATTTAAAAGCACAAAATATATATAAGACTGAAGTTTGTGCCCACATGTATGGGCTCAAATTCCAGTCATATGTATTTTGTGCTGTCCCAAGTTATCCATATTATTGCCCAGCAGCTTACTGCCAATGGTCATTATTTTTCTCAGTGGGTTCTTTTGTGCTTATGTTTTGCCATCAAACTCCACCATAATATGAAGTGCTTGTAAACCTCTTCAGCATTTTACTGGTAAAATCAATTGAAACCAGTCTTTTGAGGAAGTAAAGCCCTTGTTGTCCCTTTTTCTAGATGAGTATTTCTCCCACTTCAATCTGTTACCTAGAACCACACGGAGATAGACTGGACTCATTACCACTCTGTATTAGATGCACTATGACAGTTCTCAACTCAACTCAATGCTACTTTATTTGTGTATCTCTTTAAGATACAATGCACTTGGCCAATATACTCTGCACACCTTAAAAAGCTAACGATTCAAAATTTCACGGAATAAAAATGAAAGCAAAAACACAATGAAAAGTAAAATAAAGAGCAGATACATAAAAAGAAGTAATAAAACCACAAAAGCAAACATCTCACACCGGGTTAATAGCCGAAGAGAAAAAAAATAATTTTAAGAGACAATTTAAACAGAAAGTGAGTTGGCCTGCCTGAAAAAGGTAGTTTGTTTCAAAGTTTTGGTGTGACGACAGAGAATGCACAGTCGCTGCTCCACACTCTAGTTTTTGGAACAACTAGTGAAAACTGATCTGCCGACCTAATTGAGCGAGAGGGAATGTGCAGATGAAGCAGATCTGACAGATACTGGGGGGCAAGGCCATGAACAAATGTGCTCTGGTTGTCATACTGGAGGTTGTGACAGATTTTTTTTTCTAAAATGGATCGACATCTCTTTTGTCATTAGTGTTTAACAGCAGGTGGGACTCCTCACCAATTGAAACTCAGCCAGACCATGTTCCCACTCACTTATCTGGAGGCTGACTAGGGTTGTATCATCAGGAAACTAGCTAAGGTGGAGATCCTGCCAAGATTTCCACTGATACAGCTGTTTGTATACAGAATAGATAACAAGGGGGTTAACACTACTTTATGTTTGTGAATAATATTGTCCTTTTTACATGCCTTTTAATATATTTGTAGTTCTCTCTTAGTTGGTTAACCTTTTTTTTGTGGCGGTGGGCACATTTTTTTATTATTATTTAAACGGAACTTAAGTTTTTCTGCAACCCGTGGTTTGTTATCTGGATATATCTTAAACGCCTTGGTGGCCAGAACTAAGTCCTCACAGAACTTGACAGTCCGATATCAATTAAAATTGTTTGCTTAGGTCCGAGCAGGTAAAAAACCTCCCATAAGGAGCAGTCAGAAGATCCCTAGAGCAACAAAATGCTGTCCTTATTCCAGATCTTAACAGTACAGGTTTGTGTCTTTTGTCCCTTCAAAGGCCTCTGGTATGGAGGCTGAAAATACACCACATTGTGGTCAGATGACCCCAAAGGAGGAAGGGAAAAAGCAGAATAAGCAGCCTTCATACTGCCATAACACAAGTTCAGTGTCCTATTTTTACTAGAGCAGCAGTTTACATATTGATAGCATTTGTACAATATATTCTTCAGTGAACAGGTATTGATATTCCACCCAGAAAAATGTAGAGATACTTTTGGATTTTTACGACAGATGAAATATAATTTCTGAGTATTTGCTTGAGGGTGAATATTCAACACGGAATAGAACAGCTGTGGAAATTCAGTAGGAAGATAATGTGGATGAAGAGAAACAGAGAGCAGCTCGATGTCAGGGATCCATGTGCGCTCTCACACTAACACTGATCTGCTGCCGCACCAGTCTTCACGGACAAGGAGACACACTTCCAGACTTGCCAGTGCTTGGGTCTTGGTCCATCCTGTAGACAGTGAAGCCAGCCGGTTCGACCTCACTGGATGGAGCGCTCCTATCCAGTCATACCTCGCCGATTGCCAGCAGGTGTTTCGATATTCATGCAGGTGCTTGACGTTTGCAGCAAGTTTATCCATCTGCCTCTTCAGGGACTAGGCATTCATTAACAAGCAGGAAGGTGAAGGTAGTCATGATTTTAACTTCTCTAGTCTCTGTCAGATCCCTTCTTTCTTTCCACATTTCCATTCATTTTGCATGAGGACAAATCCTTTAATCCCTCTGTGTTAAATTAAAGTTTAGTGGTTTAGGATTACTCTTTAGGAGAAATTCCCCTATATTCTGGATATAGCGGATGAAACTGTCTGCAGTGTTTTTATGATCAAGTCCACAAGCGAAAAGCGTGCTCCGAGCTAACGATGCCACATTTGAAGCCACAGTTGAATCATGTATGTCAAATATATGTCATATGAATCAAAAAGCTGCAATATGCACAAGGACTGCTGAAACCCCATACCCAGCCAATAAATAAAATAAAATAAAAATTTTAATAAAAATTAAAAACAGACTAGTTCAGTTTACTCAGTGCAGTAGCCCCGGAGCAATGCCACGGCCCTATAGTTTGAGAAGTAGTCTAAACTAATAATTGCAGAAGGATTGGGGGCAAATATATTTTTTGGATCAAATCAGATTCTTAAGATTTGGATGGTTGTAGACCAAAGACAGAATTTGTAGATTACAACAACGTGGTGATGGATGCCATTTGTTATTTGAAATTACAAGCTCAAGATAACGTCAAAGACTTACCAAAACGTTTGATTCTTTCAGCAATCATGTTTAAGTTTCTTTTCCTATTGCCATCTAGCAATAGATATTTAGACTATTTGGTAATTTGGTGCCTTTTATGACGTTTATTTTAGAATAGATTTGATGCCACACTCACAGCTTGAATTGCATAAATACATGGATATCCGTTTGCATTCTTGACCATTTTATGAGATCAAGAGTGAAATAAAACAGACTGAGAATAATAAGAGACATATACTATCTGTTGCCCACTGAGGTAATAAGAATTTCTATAAAAAAGGCTGCAGGCTTAATCCCGGCTGGTGCAGGAATCATCATCTTGGTGAGATCAGTCGCTGAAGGAGAAGTTTGTCTGTAGACCTTACATGTAATTTGATCATATTACAGGACTCCACAGGGCCATAGATTTTTAAGAAGCCATTATTAATGTTATTGTGCAAGACTGGCTGGCTGCAAGAAATGTCAGCGTATTGACAATTTTCAACTGACACAGCCAAAATACTATATGTAGCTCATGTCAGAAAGTTCATTTAAGCTACATTAGCACAGTACGACTGGAGAGACCCTGGCAACAGCTCAATATTTTCCTGAATAGAAGAGGTTCCCACGGTTCTCAACAGCTGTCTAATAAATGAGAGCACACAGTGGGAGGTATATTAATCACTAAAGCTCAACACCGAGACACAAAATCCTCACTCAGCCCACCTGGTTAGTTTTTATAGAATCAAGGGTCAGTCTTTTGCAACACAAGGCCGAGTATTTTTATTTACAGTGTTGAAAGGGTGAGTGTAGGCAAGCGCGTGTCTGCGTGTGTGTGGAAAGTGTGGAAAGTTCAAGACACAGCTTTATGACTTTAAACCTGTTCTTTTTGTGCCGAAATTGGCAAATTTTCAAATAAGATAAACACCTTCCTTCCCGAGCGATACCACACACTTTGAATCAAACCCGCAGTAGCTAAAGCGAGAAGAGAGATGAGCAGTGTGATAATGTTTAACAGCTCATTTAGCATTCATATAAAGGGCGGTTTACTCTGAGGTTTTGCTGCTCCAGAGGGTGCAAAAATACAACCAATTACAGGACATTTACTTTTACATTTAAATACAGTTCAGCTAGAGGTGGAGTTATGTTAGGGATGATCTTATCATCACCATGCAGGATCTAATCTGTGATCATTTCACATATTTCGCCATTTGCTACACAATTCCTTGCCAAAAAATGTATACCACTTAAGATTTTTATGTGATAGACCAAGATGAAGTAATGCATAGTTAGAAAAAGAAAGAATGGGCGCGCTCGTGGTACAGCGGGTAGTGCGACCCATATACGGAGGCCTTAGTCCTCGACACGGTCGACCCGTGTTCGAATCTGACCCGCGGTCCTTTGCCGCATGTCTCTCCCCCTCTTGCACCCCCCTTCCTGTCAGCCTACTTTCATAAAAAGAGAGCCACTAGAGCTGCGAAAAATCCCAAAAATAGGAAAGAGTGCATGGTTTTCATCATTTGTTTACAAATACAATACTGAAAAGTGTGTCTTGAATTTGTATTCATCTCCCTAATTAAACACATTGTAGAACCGCCATTTGCTACAATTGCAACTAAAAGTCTTCTGAAACACTTTTCTACAAGCTATGACATCTAGATAAATGATTTCCCAGTGTTAACTCTAGAATAGCTTCTGTGAACATAAATTTTAAAGCTGTACTGTTATTTTTGAGTGGCGCTTCCTTTTGAGAACAGCACGTAAAACTCGCTCCCCTCTGTGTGAACCTTCACCCCAGAACCAAGTATTTTGCAGTGTCTAACAGGTTTTCCAGGTTTGCCCTTTATTTACGTCCATCAAAATTGATAATCTGTTCAGGGTAATCAGAACCATCCGCTCTCCACACATAGCATCTTGCATGTAGGTCCAAAAAGACCAGGCTAGGTCATCTTCCTGCACCCGTGTGCTGGTTCCACATCAGAGAGAGATGCGCAACCAGCATCGTTTGCTTCATGACGTGTGTTTAAAACTGTTTAAAGCATGCTTTAGTTTTAATCTGAGAAACGAGCCTCGTCGGAGCGCGCGTTCTAAGTTAGTGAATGTGACTGTATATATATCGACGTTTGTGGTTGTAACGGAGTAAAATGTGAAAAAGGGGTTACTAGTCATGAATGCTTTTTCAAATCAGACATGTGCTCAAAGTTGTTTATATGCTTTATGAAATGCTCAAAGCATTACGGCTGTACTTATTTTAAAACTTTTCCCTTTCTGTTGATGTCATTGGGAAAGGCCTTTATGGTTCTTTTCAGCCTCTGAGCCTGGCCTCTGAGTTCGAGGCCTGCTGAACATTTCCGCCAATTTTCTTGACAATTGAAGCTGAATGGTGACTGAGAGAAAGAAAACGGGGTTTCAGGCTGATGCAAAAGCATGACAGCCCGTCTCCGGCCTTTATGCCTGCCAAAGCTCACCCTTTAAATAGCACCTTCCACTCCTGTATCCCTCCCCCTCCGGCTTTACCAGAACAGTTTTTATCATCCATGATAAAGTACCCGTGGTCTGGGAAGAATCAGCTCTGGATGTTTACTGCATTAGGTCAGCATGCACTAATGGAGAAACTCCTACGGACCTTGTCATTGCCACAGGGCAACAGGGTAGCAGGCATTAAACCGTATTACCTTTTCTCCCTCTCACTTTGCACAGGCACACTGAAAGTGTCACAGTCAATTAGAAATGCAATTAGAGTGCCCTGCATGGGCAATTTATATCAATCTAAATAATTTGACTATAAATAAGCGGTTATGTATTTTTTCTCTTGCTCACAAACACTGCTCTGCCGGCTTCCATTTATTCTGCAGCATTAAAGAGGCAAAAAAAAAAAAAAAAAATCAAGCAAAATAGCTTAATATGATTTTTCAGAGCCGTGTGTTAGGATGCATCCGCATATATTTGCTGAGAACTTCCACACCAACACACCGATGATGATTCCACTCTGACTTGTGTTGTTTAGGTGTCGGGGAGAAATCAGCTGCCAACTCACCTGAGGCCCGCAATTAGCACTGAGCAGCTGCTGAGCTTTTTGTGCCATAACAGTTCACACTCTGTGGACACACACTGTCAGCTCTGCGAGATTAGCCGCAAACTGCGATGAGCCCGTCCTTCCAGTTTTAGCTCTCCTGTCCCGGATATCTTAGCGCACGCGAAGAGAGAAGGCAGCTTCTGCCTCGTTTCATGCTGAATACTAAGTACCAGTCTTCCTCCTGAAGCAAAGTGCACATTAAAGTGACTTTCATTTATTTTCATCAGCGCATCTTTGGATGGAAACAGTCCTTCAGCTTCAAATGCCTGTTGACCCCCTGCAGGGAGGAGACAGGCACAGGCCCATAGGTAAATCTGGACAGCACAACATCAATAGCCGTGGTGGCGCCATTAGCGGGAGACAGTAGTGGTGTGTGATGTGAATCATAGAGAGGGCTGGAGGGTTCCCGCTGTGCAAGGCGCGCAGCGTTTTAATGAATATTAGGAAAGTTGGGGAAGGCCTGGACAGATGGTTTCTCTTGAGGCATTCTCTGTTAGGAGCACCTGTCACATGTGAAACAAGTTACCCTAAATTATCTCCCCTGCTGTATATGCACACGAAAAAAGCATCATTAGAACAGATAGATCAATGTGAACAGTTGCACTTTTGAAGGTTTTTCTCCAACGACGGAAAATGCAAACACTAAAACATAGGGACAGTTTAACAATGAATTCACAGACACTTGTCCTTTCACGCATATATGTTTTCTTCTGTGTGCCTGGATGCTGATGATCTAGTTCCACACAAGCCACTTCATTAGTCTCTAGTTTGCCAATCCATACACTGCCTCCTGCAGGGTAGCCTGTGCAAGTTCACATACAGATTTCTTTGAAAAAGGAGCCGACAGCCAGTCCTTCTATAGGATGACATCCTTAAAAGTCGACATATACAGAGGTAACATCAGGTAAGAACTACTATCATTTTAATAGTACTGTAAATGCTTAAATACTGATTTTATTTTGGGGGGAGAAACGATGTGAATAATTAACTGTCAATAGTCCCTCCATTAAAAGGGACGTCATGCATCACTGACTGAATTCTACCTTAAATTGTGACCCTTGTGTCCAGAGCTGCACAACATATCAATTTGCAGTCATAACTGCTACATCAGTTTGTGCAGTACTGCAATCACAAAGGACTGCTTGGATGCAGTATTTGTTACGATACTATATTTCAAGTGTCACACATTGATTCTCTGCATATCGATAACTACTTCCCTTTATGTACACACCTGATGTATAATTTTGCAGGCTGAAATGTGTAATTCATGATTAATACAGTCATTTTTTAACAATGGGTTTAAGGTTTAATTATAGTGTTATTGTAAATCAATATTGTCTGTTTCTGTGGCGGAAAATCTTATTTTCTTGTATGGAATGATACATATTTTTGTAAGCAAAATCATGTTTTCTATTGATTCTGTTTTGTGAGTTACTGTTTTGTGCCTTATTAGTCTGGCAGATCATGAAACAAAGAGTTCCAAGTTGGGTTGTGAAGCTAGTATCTGAGTCAAAGGAACACAATGCTGGTGAAAAAAGGAAGGATTGGGATATCCTTGATGTAATGGTGCTGGAGCTAGATTTTGCCGCCTAAGAGAGCTCTATGACAAACGATAGCAAAGTATCAGCTCAAAGGGAATCTCTTTCACCATAGGACCTTTGTTTTTGTGTTCCTTAGCTGTACTGACAGAGATTTTCAAAGGTTTGTACATCATTGAGTTCAATTACATCTTTTATTTCCTTTTGATCCAGTATTAGGAGCAATCGTTTATTATTCGTTGTGGAAATGTGTACTGTTAAAACAAAGTACAGCAGGGGGGAGTCTCAGGTGTCGAGACAAACAGCTATATGAGACAGGAGCATGAAGAGAGAAGAGGCAAAGAGTTAAAGAGGCACATTTTTTTCTTTAAATATACACACAACAATATGAGAAAATGGTAAATGGCATGCCCACCTTTAATGATTTTATAGTTCGCCCTCTCTATGTTGAATTAGTCATATACATATTTCTAAGTTGGCACACATGGCGTCAATGTGGGAGGGCGTGTGAAAAACTATTTTAAAAGTACGTATTTATAGGAAATTTATTGGAATTTGATAAAGGCACATTAATTTGTATTTTCACAATTTGTCTGCACTGTTCAGTCTCTCAAAGCGCCATGCATTCTTAACGCTGCCCTGTGTTAAGTTTAGTCCAAGACAAAAGAGATTTGGTTTATATGTTCATTAATGTTGTTGATACACAGTTACAGGTTGTTTTATTACAGCAAGAAAATATTGCTTGGAACTGTGTATCCATGTAGTCATTTGAGATGTTTTCATAATGTTCAACTGAGAAATAGGTTACAAATCATAATATTTAACTGTTTAAACACAGAAGCAACGATCTGTTTGGCCAGTGTTGTATATTCCTCGCTGGTGTGTCCATTTCTTTTCTGACTTAAATAAACCCTCGGCTTTCCCAAACACAGGGAGCAAGGCCCTTTAAGCCAACTTTGACTTTAATTTCCTGTCGCCTCTGAGGTGATGTGCACAACCTTGGGGATTCAAGCTGTAAATGGGCAGTATGTGTGAGCTACTGCATTTCAAAACAATCACCAGCATGAGCGTTCATCTAAATGCCTTTACAGCATAATTATTTGACATTATATGCTTCTGCAAATATCCTTGATATGCACTGCCTCGCGTTCTTTGCACACACTGCTGTGGCGCCGAGCACGGTGGAATTACCGAAGCTCACTGAACATAAGCTGCAGTAGCATTTCGTTCTTGTGCTGCCAAGATGTCAGTGCGGAGAGCAATGTTTACATAAAATGAAGGTGAGAAAAAGCCTTCGGAGTAGAGCAGATAAAGGAAAACCAAATAGGCTGCGTGCTGGATCTGCAAGACAAAAATCCCTCCTGGAAGCAGAATATGTACCTGCCTCAGAACCTTTCTTCTCCTCGCTCCGTGAAAAGGTTGTTTTCCTTTGGAGGGAGTGAAGGTGCGTATCTGCTCAGAGAAGGAAACATGTTGCTACTGTACCAAAACAAACAGGATAAATCTCACCAGCAGAGGCAGTGGTGCAGAGACAAGCCTGACAACTGCCGCAGGGCCCAGCGAATCCTGCACTCTGCCTAATCAAGCAGCCTTTTGAAAACGCCGTCACTGTTATCCTAACACAAAGAGTGATGTCAGCATTAGGTTTCAGGTACTATCAAATCCAGAAGGAAGACAAAAGGACAAAAAGGGTTGTTTTTGATTTATTATGCTGTGAGTAGCCACACTTTGAATGTTACTGTGTGTCAAGATTGTGCAAAAGGAAGGAAGCAAAAAAGGAACCCGAAGCCATGAGGTGCAGGCTTTCTTTGTAGGATAATGAACTTGTCTCATTTCTGTGAGCCTCCATAAAAGAGTAAAATATTCAAGGTGAACACTGACTTGGAGATTTACCAGTACTTTTTTTCTGTATTATTTTTATGTAGATTTGTGGCAAGCTATTACCAGTGGCTGCGTGATCATGGTTAGGAAAACTCTATCAAGTCTTTTAGCTATGACTTACCTAAGGGTCCCGAACCTCCCACAAAATATTCTGAATATTCTGATTCAAAATCGAAGCAACCCTGGGTGGTCAAATTACCTTTAAAACCTTTCATGTCCTCATGCTCTTCCGAACAATACCCTCAAAGTGAGTTTGCTTCAGATCAAAGCCAAAGTCCCAGATATTCCTTTCTTCGAAATATTCTCCTTGCTGATTTGAGAAGCTTTGGAGTTCTTCAGCAAGACAACAGGATTACGGTTCTGCACTTTAACTTAAACTGAGATAGTATGTGATCATAGAACCAGACATAACCTAGATCACAAAATAATTAAATGAGTTCTATTTTTATTTTAGTTTTGCAGGTGAAACATCATATTGACAGGAGAATTTTGACAACTGAATTTCAGCCAAACTCAACGACCATATACTGTATAAAGTATAATATAAGCAGGTTGACTTCAACCCTCCTTGCCGCATTGGTTCCCCCCGTTATGTCCAGCTTAACGGAAAGCAAAATGGTGTGTTGGCTGCTGTAGACAAGCCAAACATAATTGCTTTACCAAATGAACCTTTATGAATGTAAATCCTCCCTTGACTTGCAATCCTTGATAATATATTTTATAGTTTTTTAGGTATTTTGTAAAAACTAATACCTAGGGGCACCATGGGGAACCAGCCATGAATACCTGCAAAGAGGCAAAACTAAAAGAAAAAAGCTACCAGCAGCAAGAATATGAAACAAAACTGTTGCTACTAATGGAGAGAGCTACGAGGCGACTCAGCTACTGTGATGTGAGTGTACAGGTATGTTTGTGCATGAGCATGTAAATATGTGATATAGGTCTTAAAGGTATAGTGGACAACTTTTCCAGAGATGTTGGTAAGAAACTCCCTAGCCAATTTCTAAACAACTGCACACGACCATCTTACCTGCTCTTCTACAATGAACGGCTAACACCAAAGCTAACCGGATACATGAACACCAGAAGTGTGCATGCACAGCCGGCATGCAGCAACTAGCAAGGAGCGCATTGGCGTGATGTGAGCACCTCACAATGACTGGCATGTGGGACAAGCAATAGATAAGTCGGTCCCCCCCGGAACTCGAAGCTGAAAAAGATCGGACACCTATGATGAAATTTACTCAGTGATGAATGCAGAGGGCTACCACCATGCAATCAGAAGCGAGCAGAGAGGATGAAAAGGCCCAGGAAACCAGCAGTCCCATGGAGCACAGAGGCCAGGTAGCCTACCACAGGGACACCACTCATTTAGCTAGAAGACAGAAGAGGAGAGCCCAGGACAGACCCCTCCCCCCATGATGTACAGACAGTACATCATGTATTCTAAGTAAGAATGTTGATTTCAGCGAGTAATAAATAACCTTGTCTTAGACTTGAAAAAAATAACATCAACTAACAGGGTTCCAATAAGGTCAGTGGACATAAAATTCACACAAGATGTCAAGAACAACCCGAGTGATCCACACATACAAAGAGGCTAAGAGACATTAGTCCACCGGTAAAGTTTTGAGTAAAAAAAAGGATTGGCGTGGGGAATAAGTAGAAAACACACGAAGAAGGATGTGCAAAGAAAATAAAACACATGAAAAGCTAAGAATCCAGGCAAAAACTTTCAGCTTTTATAAAGTATTCCTGCTAAAATGGGCATAGGTATGAGCAGGTTTGATATTAATTAATGGCCTATAAAAAGGCTTTTCATTTCCAAAGTTCTGCACAGAGCAGTCTGGTCGGTAAAAGCATAGGCACCTTCACAAGA
Source organism: Fundulus diaphanus (assembly GCA_037039145.1). NCBI lineage: Eukaryota > Metazoa > Chordata > Actinopteri > Cyprinodontiformes > Fundulidae > Fundulus > Fundulus diaphanus. The sequence goes on along the minus strand of CM073133.1, from coordinate 28,551,077 downwards.
AAGCTTTACTGTTGGACAAACAGTAAGGAAGGCTGCTGCCCTGCCTATGATTCACATCGGACACAATTACTGTCTCCCGCTAACAGCACCACTACTGATGGTGCATTTTCCAGCATCATCTATGGAAATGGTTACAGCTGTTTATCCAAGATAGCGAATTATCCAGTGAGTGCCCTTGGAGCCATATTCCAGAAGTGGAAAGAACACAATTTCCCCATAAACCAGCCACAGTCTGGTGCCCCTCGTAAGATTTATGAAATGTAAGTCAAAAGATTAATCAAAAGAGTTGTCTGAGAGTCAAGGAGCATTCGTGGAGAGCTTTAAAAAGAATAGGAAACAACAAATACTGCTCTACCCATTAAAAAGTAATACACCCAACACCAATTGCCTCTATGCACACTTACTGTGCAAGACTCCCCTGCAGAAGAAAAAGTATTCTGAAGCTTGTTTGATGTTTGGTGCATAAGATCTGGACAAGCCAGTAAAATACTGGGAGAATATAGATGAGGCCAAGGCTAAACTCTTTGGCGTTGTTGCGTACATTCTGTTTGGAGGAGGAATGGGTCTGGCCTTCAACCCAAAAACAACACGGCATAACCTGACTTGTTTCCTGAAATCTTTAGAAGGTATCAGTGATTAGAGTGCATAGAAAGGACAGGATTTGAAGACAGTTTGTGTGGAAGAATAGGTCCAAATGACAATTATTTCTACATAGCTGCTTCATACAGTAGACATCTTCAAGTTGTCATTACCAAAAAAGAGCTTTTCCACCAAGTGTGATTCACTGAACCCATTAAAATATTATGAGTGTGTGTGCTCAATACCTAACCTTGGCCATTGAATATATATATATACAGTATATATATATATATATATATATATATATATATATATATATATATATATATATACATATATATATGTATATATATGTATATGTGTGTGTGCGTGTGTATAAACATTTCAACCGTGGTATAGTGGCAGTGGGGGGCGCAACAATGAATGATTTTCTAGTTCTATTCTTTTCCCTCCATCTGGTTAAGGGTCTCATAATTACTAGCTCTTACTGCCACAGCATTGCAGGGGTGCTCATTCAAATCAAAATAACTCAAGGTTTAAGGTTAATAATTCATTCTAGATAATGAAATTACAACCATCTCAGTAAAGAGCGCTTCTGCTGATTAAAAGGGAGGGAATTTCCAGCAAACATTACAAAACTCTCAGCACTTTGCCAGATTGTTCGAGTGGGGATGACTGAATTAGAACAATACTGTACGCATACAAGAGACTACCTTGTTATTGAGCATAAAGAATAGGCTATCCAGTTTCTATACCTGTCTAGTTTTTGTATAGTCATATGGGGCGGGTGCATCTCTCCAGCAGTGAATGGGTGAGAGAGCCTTGGAAAGGTCACTTGTCCATTACAAACTAATCTAGAGACACATAGGACAAACACAAAAACAGGACAACATACAGTGGCCAGTTAGCCCAACATGCTTCTCCTTTAAATTCAGAAAGAAGCCAGAAGACTACTCAGAGAGAATCCACAGGGTGAAGATGAAAACCCCACACAGAAAGGCCCCAGCTGGGATTTAAACCCAATTTTTTTTTTTGTTGCAATGCTACAGTGCTGATAACTGTGCTAAATACAGTAATCTTTAATCAATTAGAATATGCTTTGCTAAGAGGCTTGTTTGTCAGATTAAAAGTACCTGTTGAAAGAAACCACTTTCAAGCCGGTATTAAACATACTTTTGATTAAGCCCCCATTTCTGCATGCAACATGTTGCTTCTTCGTTGGTCTGAAGTTATATTAATAATATTCTAATGCTAAATGTTGTAGTTTCATTAGCTGGAGGTGAAAAAAAAGCATAACAGAAATAAAGGCTTAATAAACATCATCAGTCTGTGCTAATCTGTATAACGTGTTTCCCTTATTGAATGGAGTTACTGAACTTATATATATAATATTCTAATTTATCAAATATGACTGTGATTCCCAGTTATTTGCATTCCTTTTGTGATGATGCAGCCATGTTTTTTTGTGTTTTTTTTTTAGTTCAGTATATCTTGAGTTTTAGGAGTAATACAGGAGAATCCAATGTTCAGCCAGGCAACAGAGTTTAGTTCTCAAAAAGTTTATTAAAAAGGTGAATAATAGCAGATGAGGCAGGTGAACAGATTAGATGAGGGCAGAACCAGACAGACCGGGAGTGACAGGTCTGACACGGTGATGAAAGCGGAGGCTAACCAGAGCAGGGCAATGCAGACGGAGGAACCACCAGAAACGGGCAGAGCAGGTGATTCGAACTCACGGGAAAATAAGGCAGACTTGTGCAGCACGCAGACACAGGCAGCATACAACAGTGTGGGCTGAACACAACCAGGCAGAAGAATCCAGCTGGCTGAACACACAGAAACTGGTAGAGTCACGGTGGCAGTATGCATGAAGCCAGAAAAGACGTTCTGGCAGGGGTGAGTTAGCTGAGGCAGGTATATATAGACAGGGGGCAGGTGAGCAGAGTTAGCAGTAATTAATGGCAACAGGTGGAGCTGATCTGGGCTAATTGACTGGTGACTGAGGAGTGGGCTGAGCTGATTGGGTGGTGACAGCTGGCTGTTGGCTGAGGGGAGTGGAAACTAATTAGTCCAGAAAAGTCCAAAACAAAGCAAACAAAAACCTAAATCATGACATTGAGTCAAAATATTCCATTGGTGTTGAATCAGATGTTTTGTTCGGGCCCAGTCTAGTTAGTTTTGATCCAAAGACCAAAACAAAATGTCAATATTGGTTAACTCAGACCAAATTAAAGACACTTGGCTTCATGTCAGTTCACCACTTGATCAATTCTTACCTCTATTAAGTACCCACACAGCACTTTGTCCTGCCAGCCTTCTCCTCCAAACAACCCATTTTATGGCCATGTACTGAATCATTGCATATCAGTGTATTTCTCCTGTCAAGGAAGTAATTAAATGAATAATGAGAATAAATAATTATAAAAACTTCTAAATCTATAGACCAATGTATTTGTTTACTATTTGTATAATGCTATATTGTATTTTATTTACATTATCCAATTCCCATTTCAGCTAGTTGATCCCTATGAGCTATGATGGACTTTGAAGCGTAAACAAACCAAAAACACTATGAACAACTTCCTGACTATTAGACTTATATTCCCTCTTTTTCTTACAGTGATATATGAAGGAGCATGTCCTATCTCCAGTTGTCACAGTGGTTACAAAACATCAGCAAGCAGGTACAAATTGGCTAATAGTATGAAATCTGCCGTGGCAGACGGAGCATTTCCTAACTAGAAAAAGTTTGGCTATGAAACGACAAAAACTGAAAAGCACAAAATGGCAAAGGAGCGACATTAAGTAGCTCCCGTCTTGGCTAAATTGGATCTTTCATTAACAAACTGAAAACTAGCCTTACAATAAAAGTTACCGTATTTTCCCGACTATAGAGCTCATCTCTATATAAGCCGCACCCACTAAGTTTTTAAAAAAAAATAGAGAAGTACATATAAAAGCCGCACCGGGGTAAAAGCCGCTGATTTATTTGATTTATTTATTTTTATTTTACAATTTTGTAAACAGCTGCCGATTAAACTCAATGTTACAACCTTGACATGATTATAGGAGTTGTTTTACCGATAAATCAATTAGAAGCGCCGTGAAAACGGCCGCAAAGCGCGCTCCCGACACACGGGGAACAGAATTGCGCACAACACCGGATTTGCACGGTGGATACACCTCGGCCACCTGCTCTCTGAGTGTTAACCCAGTCCTCAAGAACATTTTCAAGTTCAGGCCACCTGCTTTTATGTCCTCCGAAAGCCTTTCTAGTTTTTTTACATTGAATGAGTTCTTCCCGCTGCCGTCTCCAGCGCCGAACCAGGGATTCATTCACGTCAAGTTTACGTGCGGCAGCTCTATTTCTTTCCTGTACTGCCAGATCGATGGCCTTCAACTTAAAAGCGGGATCATACGAATTTCTTCGTGTGGTTTCCACGATGAGTGCATATGGCTTTGAACTAAATTCTCCGTCGTGCCTGCTGCTTACAAGTGCTAAATAAATATTAGCGCTATCTTCTTCTTTGACTTCCCACCCGTCTCATTTTTTTTTACTTTCTGCTGAAGCGCCCCCTGGTGGGTTACGAAAAATCCACAGAAAAGCCGCACCACATTATAAACCGCATGGTTCGAAGCATGGGGAAAAAGTAGCGGCTTATAGTCGGGAAAATACGGTAAATTAGAAGAAAAAAAAAAAAAACATTATTAGGAATGAGTTTGATGTAACAGGTTTGAACAACAAATAATGTTGAAAGAGATCAGAAAATATTTGAAGAAATGTCTAGATTATATTTCAGTTTCAATCCCTGTTTTTAAGTGTAAGATTTACTGTGAAGCCCTCCGTCTTTTTTATTTTTAGTTTTAGCTATACCCCTGGTGAATGTTGATTAAAAATGATTTTCATTAAACCAAGTTTGTTTGTTGTTTCTGATAAAACATAATGATACAAAAGATATTACGATAATGAAAAGGGGTGTCGATTTTGGAGAAAAAAAAATTTATCTGTTTTCTTTTACATTTTATAAAAAATGGCATGTGAAGAAATATTAATACCTTTTTTGGGAATCATTGTAAAAATATATTTCAGCAGTGATGAAACCCTTTTTATAATTGCTGACCAACTTTTTGCATGCTTCCACTGCTCTTTTAGTGCTTTATCTTGAGTGATAACGCAAAAGTCCGGAAGGCTTACTCACCGTGGCCCACATCTTCTCAGAGTCTCAATTAGCCACTCCAAAAAGGTAAAAATTACTTTCAGGAGAAACATGACGGGGAAATGAAAAGATAATTTTAAACCTAAAATTTTCCTACTTAGGGTTACCAATGATCGTGTCAACAAAATCAATCCAAAGCGCACCTTAACCTCGAGCCAGATGTTCTTTCAGTTTAAAAGCAATCCCAGAAAAATCTAAATTAGAATCATTTCCCATTTCCAACTTCAGATTGCAAACTATTAAAACAAGGAGAGCTGTAAAACAGCAGCACGTACAAACTCTAACACGATGAAATTTTACACATTCCCCATTCTTTTTGTATGCTGTGTCCTTGTGTTCAGAGGAGGGAGAACTGCTTGACACAGCCATTAGCCATAATCAGCAATAATCTAGTAAGTAATCCAAAGGAAACACTTCTGTTAGAATAACACAAAGTCTGACATGTGTAGGCAAGTTTGCTTGAGCTGAGGACTTAATAGAGGCCATGTTTGCAGGTCTCAGCCTCTCTTCTCTGTGGTATCAATGTCTTCATCAGGCGAGGCGGGGAGGCTGGAAATCCTCTGCATGGAAAATCCTTAAATCTCGGCAGGCTTTGTAAAGGCAAATTAAACAATGTTCAAATTTAGCCCCCTTCTTCCCTCCAGCAAGGAGAAAGTTGACTTTTATTCTTTTTCCCATCCATGCATAATGTAGAGTAACAAACTTGCTATTCAAAGGAAAATAAGGTTTGCACGATGAGATGAAAGAAAAAATTCAGAACATCTGGCGAGCAGACGAAGGCAGGTTAAGGTAAACAGAGTGTCCTTTTATGGTAGTACTCTGAGTCTCTTCAGAATCAGAGGTATGATGTGGAACACCTTCAAAGGAGCGAGAGGCCTGCACATCTTGTTTCAATTTAGTCTCTCCCTGGCATAACATGCTCTTTGGTCATAATATACTCCCACAAAGATGATACTCGGCCCTTGCTCAGACAGCCATGGGTTGATTTTGCGCTATGTGAGGAAATTGGAGGATAGGAAAATGCACATTTCATAAAACTCTGTCCCTTTGCACGCTGTCTTTTAGGCGGATATTCACAAGCATGCATATTTTCGCTGTGACCTTCCGTGAAATCAGGGCGGGAGCAGATTAATTAGTTCACGGCCAGCCCTGAAAACCTCATGCCAGACCTGCATGTAAGCCTGTACAGCATCTGGCAGCAGGCATCTGGTGCCATACATCAAACTCGCTCCTCCACCATCCACGCCCCACAACTCTCAGCGTTGGCCCGATCAAACTAACTTCTAAAACTAACATTTGTTTTACAGGGGTGGAAATGTGAAGCCTGTGAGGTTCCAGAGGAAGAACAAGTTCTTATAGCTGCTTTTAAAAGGTCACTGCCAGTCCAAGAAGCATGGGTATATACTTATTTTTGTGTGTGTGTGTGTGTGTGTGTGTCGAGAGGAAACGTTAAAGAAGAGGGAAAGGGTACATTTGCAGGAATGTTTGTTCAGCCATCTTTTTGCTGAGTGTATGTGGAAGCGTACGTAGCCAATTCCAACCTTAGGCTCTGTACCCCCTGCAGCTGCTCCATGCACCAACACTCCCCCCCCCCCCCCACCCCTTGCCAAAGCCTTTGATGTGACTAGCTGAAATGTCACGAACCTACAAGAGCTCCAACTGCTTGGAAAGCTCTAATGAACAGAATAAAAAACACAAGCCCTAAATCAGTGAGAAGGCAGCAGCAGCAGCCCTGTAGCTGTCACGCTGATATCAGAGCAGGTCTGCGCTCCATGGTGAAGCTTCAGGAATAATAATAATAAAAAAAAAAAAAAAGAAACAGCCTTCCTCTGTGATAATAGGTAGCAGGCTTTAGGCTCTTAAAATGGGTCACTTAATGTTGCATGTATCAGTGAAGCTCTTGTCGTCTTTGTCTCCTTTCACTTCATTCTCACTCCTCACCCTAGACCTTTCGTAAATGCTTTGCCCCTCCACCAGCCATCCTCCGCCCATCATAACACTAAATACAATTTGGTCTTGTGATATGAATATATTTAAAAAAAAATGAACACAATGCTTGGTTTAGGCTGGTTTGAGTGGGAGTTGGGTGTTTTTTTCCCCAGACATTGTTTCAAAAACTGAACCAGCTTGTGGAGTTAGAGGAGAGACCAGGCGGAGCCTCGTCAATCCTCACAGATCGCCAGTTTGAACCAAACAACAACCTGATTGGACTTCACAGGGTTTGTGATCATCTTCTTGGGTCTTTTTGAGATGACTAGGATACCCTTTACAACAATGCAAGAATTTGAGGAAAAAAGAGCATAGTTTGATGGTAAAATGAATAAAGACAGGGACAAGGGACATTCTTAAAAGTGTTATCCAAGGTTAAAACGTGTAAGGAGGCATGTAAAAAAGCCCATTTTAATCACTAGTTGAGGAATTATAATGATATCAAACATGCAGCATAAAAATCCCCAGAAAAGTGTCTATTTCCAGTGGTCCTTGGGCAAGACACAAGGTGAACACTGAACAGATTGTCAGTCCACCACAGGGATAAGATGTTTCGTTCAATAATTCAGCTTATCATGGACCAATGAAAACTACAAATTAAGTTATTTGTTAGTTAGAATCTGCGATAGACTAGTGACCTGTCCAGGGTGTACCCCGCCTCTCGCCCATTGACAGCTGGAGATAGACACCAGCACCCCTCCCAACCCAACAAGGGATAGGCGTGTTGGAAAATGGATGGATGGATGTGCTGCAACATATATGACCAGTATAATCCTAAATATATTCAGATGTAAGTGAAAAGTGATAAATGGATGGATGTTAGTTAGAATTGCATTAATGAAAACGCTCTTTAAATTAACCAATAGATACATATATGAAGTACATAAGAAATATTACATCTTTTTTTACAGCTATTTAAGGGTGACCAATCATTCCCCCTATTTTTAAATTTTTTATTGCAAGTATGACTCTTTCAGTCCAAAAATCCCATCCAAATCAGACATTGTAAGTCAGGCTCGGTTAGTCATATTGATTCAACCGCGCCACCTTTTCAAGCACATTTGGATCAGTTGGTATCTTTTATCAATATCTCTGCACCTTTCACTTTAAAACCACCATTTTACACTGTTCAGAAGGAAAGCGTCATTTTTTTTTAAATTTGTCTTGCATTCAATGAAAATCTGCGTGGGTGGAACGATCCGACCTTATCATTAGAAAGAAAAGGGAAATAAGAATGGATATTGAATTGAAACTGAAGCAAATGATTCCCCACAAAATTCCTCTTACTCCAGAATAAAAATCCTTTCTTGTTTCCAGTGATTTACATGACATACGTAATTTTCAACCCAATCTTTGATGGCCTTTACATTAGATAGTATTCTGTTTAGTTTGCTGAGTTCAACCCATGGCTCAAGCCTTCATGATTTGAGTTTAATCAACCCAGGGTGGCACCGGTTCATATTTCGCCGTGGAGTGGGTTAGTAAAACAGAAAACAAACAGAAAAAGCCAAAATGGATTCATCTGAAGTTTGTAGTTTTTAGACTGCAAGCATGACACCCCCTGGTTAAATAGCACATTGTCAGCACCCATCTTTTACAATTATAAACCTCCTTTTGTGAGGAATATCTATCTGCTAGCATGTGGTATTCCATTATCATGTTTTGATGAGCGCTGACTTTCTTATTGTGCTATGACAGAAAGAAAAAGATTGTTACCTTTGCTGGATCTCTCTCTGCGCATGGTTCCATGCTCGCTGGTGGGGGGGATAATTGAATGATTTTGTGGCGGGATCAATGAGATTAAGGATTGTGTTTATTCCTCTGTCGCTCTGGATTAGTGGTCCTTTTATATCTGCCATGGGGAATAGCATGCACAGTACGCACACAGTTTGCATAAACGTCACAGAACACATTCTGAGGCCAACGTGCCTGCAGATAGGATGGCAAGATGAGGCTATATAAAGCCTTACATGTGCCTACCAAATGGCAAGTAAACACCCCATCTTATGAGAATATCATGTGAGAAAAGAATGGGAATCATAATAGAAATAGGTCCACGCATTTGTTGTTACACAATCAGCGTGTTTGCTTTGTTTGAACCTTTGCACACGTGTTCGGTTTAAAGCAGCTTAAGAGAAGGTCGTTCTGGGACTTTGTTTTCTCCCCAAGACTGCGCTCTAAAAAGTTAGGGGGAAGGCTCAGACATTTCTAATGTAGGGGAAAAGCCTGCAGGCGTGTCTATCTGTTGTTATGTGGGTAAGAGGAGTTTTTTGCTATTATTAACCTTCCTATGACTCCCGTTCTTCCACCAATCCAGACGTAATCCTAATAATCCACCGAGCCTGCGCTTCCATCCCTCTGTAATAAATGCCAGATGCTAATAGCCAAGATAAACAGCAAACCTGTGTTTTTATCCAATGGAGAAGAACAAAAATAAAACAGAGAGAGTCTCTGGAGACTTCATGGAACAGAGTAGAAAAACTCTGGTACATATAAGCAGAGAAAAGCTCTCATCGATGAACCATATGAACCGATTAGTTTTTAAGAAGCACGTGATGATTTAAAAAACATCAAGCTTTCAAATGGTGTCTTAAACAGAGAACTGTACCTTGCAAAAAACTCTTTGCCTTTAGAAAGCCCCTTGAACCTTTTCTCATTTTGTCACATTACAACCACTAACTTCAATGTGTTTGACTGGGTTTCTAAGTTCAATAAATGTCCAGCTCAAAGTCATCTAAGGAAAGGATACATGGTTTAATTTCAAACAAAATCTGCAAATGTTGTGCCTTTTTGTTCAGTCAGTACTTACTAGAACCACCATCACTAAATGTGCAGCCGTACAGCATGTGTGAATACCGGCCACAGATCCAGAATTTGATCCAGGGCTGGACTTGACTGGTAAACTCCTACACCCGAATATATTTTTCTTTAAATAATTTATTGTAATCATTCATTGTAAATTTGTTTTTATGGTAGACTGCAATCTGCCCAGTTTAAGTCTTGTGCTTCTCTCAGGTTTTCTTCCATTTAGCTCCATGTATCCTCCTAAATAACACCGTACTGTAAAACGATTGCTATCTGTCTTTTTTATTTTAACATTTCAATTTCATCAGATATATATATATATATATATATATATATATATATATATTGTATTTAAGTTCAATTTTGGTCTCATTTGACCAGAGCACCTGTTTCTACATGTTTCCCATGTCCCCTACAGCTTATTTCTTGCCATTCCTTCATTAAGGCCAAATTTGAGGAGTGCATGACAACCTAAGCTCCAGACCTCCTTAGCTCCCTTCTTAACTGTTTCCCTGTTTAATGTTCTTACGTTTCCTGAATATTTACTCATTATTTTCCTCTCTGAAGTATGGATTGCACCATACCTTTCTTTAAACTTTTTCACATTTCTACCTCTTCTTGTCTCTGTTTGTTGATTAATACTCTCTAAAATATTTTAACAGAATGTAGTAATTAAAAAAAGATTCAAACTTTTAAGAAACCTTCTTTTCTCTCAGCCGTCCCAATTTAGCACTACATTGTGTTGGTCTATCATCTAAAATCCCTAAAATTATTGCTTTCTTAAAGCTCTGTAGATGGCAAAGGAGGTAGAAGTATCATAAGAACTGCATTTTCTTTAAATATCATCTTTTGCTAAATCTGCTAACAATCTTACTATATCACGTGCATGGTGATTTAGATGTGGCCCGAGGCTTAAAAGACACAAATTCGCCAATGTACATTTGGTGTACACACTGACAGTTCAAAGGAATTGCTAAAGGGTTGTTCCAAAAAATGAAAAAGTACCTCCTATCTTCACCCAAAGCTCTCTGGCTCTCAGTGAGAGCGAGGGCCAGTGGGGCATTGTTCCGATTCATCTCCCTGGGTCTTTCCGGGCTGTGCAGATTGCTTTCAACATTCCTTGGAGGCAGGCCGGTGGTTGTGTAGGCCCAGGGAAAGTATCATCATGTGCAAGAGCGAGGCAGCAAAATATATAAGGGATTTATCTGTCTGTTCGTATATACCACCAAGACTTTGTGAAACATGGCACAGAGCACTTTACTGTAGAGCTAGAGGGAGTTAGAGTTTAAATAGAAATACAGTGTTTTTTCTTTTCATTTAGATGGCAGGGAAAAAGGTAACAGCAGGAAAAATTGAGTGTAATTTTTAGAAAGAGACCTACAATGGTGACACCATTCATGTCAACGATGTGACGGAAATTATTTTCAAAATTTCCACCTAGATGGGGCCTTTCAATTGCTTGTATTGTATTGTTTCTTTTTGTCACTCCTGGCAGTGATTCATACTGAATGACGGGAATAGTCTGACTGACCTAGTTCCAGGAATGCTTTGTTTCCCTGCTCCTTTCAGCTGAAGAATGCTCTGGCCTTGACTAATACTAAGTCACACTATTTTGCCTTTAAGGCTTTCATAGGGTCACAGCATGGGGATTATTTTGAGTTGCAATGTTATCTGTGAGACGTATTAAACATGCTGCATCTTTTATCCTTATTAATATTACAATACTGTGAAAATCATGTTTGCTGTCATATAGATGTCTTCTGTGTTTCAGATTATAAAACAAATTTTATTATCAGGCAAAGATAACACAGGGTAATACAGAAGCCTGTTTTCAAATGATTATTTAATTTATAATAGGGGGGAGCTCCGCTAAATAATCTGGTCCTTTTTGAAAAGGTAAGTACCTCCTTGTGAAGTTATAAATTAACTGATTAACAATATTTTTTGAAAAGCTGAGGTACTTGCCACACCCAGGTCTGATTACTGCCAAAGTTGTATAATTGTGCCTTAAACCGTCAGTGGCGCCACCAGGGGGTGGCCAGGACATGGCCCCCTGGTGGCATGTCCTGGCCACCCCACTGACCACTCCCACTGGCCAGTGTAAATTGTAGGCAGCTGCTCTTCCTGAGCTTCTATTGCGCTTTTATTTGTATCTGCCAGTATCTACTTTCCCCTAGTAACTGTTTTGTTTTTCAATAAATGAATAAATGTACACCTTATTCTAAATATAATTACACAATAAAAAGGAATTGTTGTTCAACTCAAAATGTTAACTGCACTGTTGTTGGTCTATGCACATTAGATCATTAGGAACATTAAAAATAAAATAAAAAAACATTAATAAACAAAATATATTAGTAGGCCTTTACTTAAGTCTTTAAGATAGTTTTCTACAGGCAGCTTTACTACAACAGTAATCCTGAAATTATGGCTTTTAGTGTCAGTGCCACCCCAAGAGTTTAAGTGGCTCCATCTGGCCACCCCTATGAAACATTTCTGGAGGTGCCAATGTAAACCGTATGGCTCTGACAACAAAAAGTGATCAAAAACAAAACTCAGAAATAAATACATCATGCTCAGACCCACTAAGAGCCATTAGGCTCGTTTACACTACACTTTTTTAACCGAACCGAGACCAGTCCGAGCTCGGTAACCGAGATAACTCTTGTGTGTAAACGGTCAGCAGACTGAACCAGACCGCGCTAAACATAAGCGGACCGCGCTAACTGCAGACCAGCTCTTGAGTAGGTCTTGGCCTGGTTCTATTTTATCCCGGTTTCTGATAACGAAGAGCGCATGAGCAGACGGCGTCATCCCCTTACAGTCAGCTGACTGTCCGCGGGTTTTCCGGCAGTCTGGCTGCACGTCCCGATTCAAATTTCAGACATTCATAATAATACTAGCTTCCTTACCGTGCCACACGGTTTCCAGAGATGAATCTGCTTAGCAGCGCAATGAACCTCAGTGTCTGTCGTTGTTTCCTGCGTCTGTAAATCCTTATTAGACGTTCATTTGTCTCATCCACTTCCCAAAAAAGCAAACTTTCTCAAGTAAATTCACCAATGGTTGCCTTCTTCCCCTGACTCTCCGCAAACACCGAAATATCACAATATCAAGCATAACTTCCTGAATGTTACGGGCGCCGCACTGTTTTGTTTGGCTGCTACCGCCTTCAATCCCAGAGAGCGGTAGTACCGCAGATCGCAACTAGGGGGCGAGGAGCAACCAAGGAACCGAGATAAGCTTTGTGTGTAAACGGGTCGGCTTGTCTTGGATAACTGATCCAAGCTCGGACTGGTCTCGGCATGGCTCGGTTTTTAGGTGTAGTGTAAACGGGGCTATTATCTGCAAATAGAGAAAACATGGACCAGTGGAGGAGTGGCCCAGAAGTTGCCAGTTAACCAAAATTACTCTAAGGGAGCATTAATGATTCATCCAGGAGGTCAGAAATGCTCTCAGAAAAACACCATAAGCACTGAAGGCAATCCGATTCCCCAATAAGAAAGAGAATGGGAAAAAACTGCATCCATGGGAGAGTTTTAAGGCAAAGAAAACATCAAGATCCATCTGACATAAAAAAAAAATCACATCTTGATGATCTCCAAGACTTGTGGAAATACCCTGTGGATAGAACTTATTTTGAAGGTTTGCGTCCCATCACTTCTGACATAAAACTGATAGAAACACACATATAAGACAAACAGTCAAACATGGCTTCAGTAGTGTGATGATCTTTGCGTCTTCAGGTCCTGGATGACTTGTCATAACTGATGAAAAGGACAGAAGAATATCTGCCCATCAATTCATGGCCTCAAGCTTAAAAACAGTTGAGTTATGCAGCAGGACAATTATCCTAAGCATACCAGCAAGTCTGACTCTGAATGGCTCATGAAATTAATAAATTGAAAGTTTTTGAGAGGCTTAAACAAGTCCAGACTAAAATTATTGTATTATTTGGTAAGGGTGGCATAACCAGCTCTTAGGATCTTTATTTAGAAATTTATTTCACATAATCCAAGACTAAAAACTGACATTTAATCTGGTAAGGCAAGTTATTCAATTACACAACTGCATACACAACAGGCTGAATAATATGAAACATACCTGGGAGGTTGAATGGAATAAATTAGCACAACAAGCACAATTAGCACAACAAGCACAACAACTTTCAACGTAACGGGCCGTTACGCTGAAAGTTGTTAAAATGATGCTGAAATTAGACAGTGAGTGTAGCTGTGCTACGTGCTAAGCTAACAGTACACCATGGACGTTTCAGAGCAACATAAAACTCATGTGCAGCATTAGCGAAGTTGTAAACCACCCACAAAACAGATGGGCTCTGTTGTGGTCTGGTTCCTTAGAGCTGCATCACGCAAGGCTTTGAATGTAGACTGAAACAGCTAAACAACATATAAACATATGTTCTATCTTTGTTGTCTATAAGTTATTATTTCAATTAATTTTAATTTAAGTGGTACACGAGCAGTATATAGTTTTTACAAGCCTAGATAATGTTTACTACTTGGTTCATGTTGGTCAGTATGATGTATCATTTAAAATTGATATATAAGTCGCACCTAACTGTAAGTCATATATATATATATATATATATATATATATATATATATATATATATATATATATATATATATATATATATATATATATATATATAAATAAATGACAGCGCTGTAATGCCAAGCCATTCTTAAGTACAACCGTGGGTGGTTTTATGTTGTAGGCAGTGCAAAACAACATGAGGAGACTTCAATGACAGTATTTCAAACTGTGCTGAGGACAACTTTGAATGTAATGATAAATAGGGTAATTATTGTACTCATGACAGCACTGATGCCTATAAAGATTAAACGCAGCTACTATAATGATCCCACTGCTGTCCTTATGGCAATGCACCCTTTACACAACAGAGTGCCAAACTCTCAGATGGCAATGTTTAAGAAACAACTGCGTCTTTGTTTACCACCTGCCAGCCTATCAGCACCCTTCCTCAGGAGACAGGAAAACAAGAGGACTGATACAAAGGACAAATCGATCATCGTAATGGTTTTTCCCGGCGGAGAGTGAAGCTGGGGTAGGTGACATATCCACCCCTATCATACGCAGCACAGCACTCCATCACCCCTGTCAGCCTCCACCACAGACTTCTTATACTATTCAATCTAGTGGTCCTTACCTTATCTCTGCAACCAATCCTCTCGCTCTTGATCCATCCCCTCAGCCGATTTAAATTCTGGAGCCTCACTTTACCCAGTCAGAGTCCTCTGCCCCTTTTATCATAGCAGCCGGTCAAATTAATTGCAGCTACCTTTACATGTAACATCAGAGAATCTGCAAGGCAACAGGGACAGAGACACAATCCCTGCTGTTTGGCTTTGATATTCTTCTGCAAACCCAGAACCAACTTTTGTTTTTGATATTTGAAGAGTCAAAACTTAAAAAGAAAAAAATGTATCAGTATCTTTTGGTTTTTGATGCACTTTCACTTTGGATCATGGTCTCTAATGAATCATGCACACACACACACACTGTAACTTCTTACTCATGCAACAAAAAAAATACAGGCTGGAACTATATATATATATATATATATATATATATATATATATATATATATATATATATATATATAGTTGCCCCCTAACATATTGTTTGTATTCGTTTTTTGTCACATTTGTCATCAAACAACTTTCAATATCAGAAAAAGATTCAATTCAATTCAATTCAATTTATATAGCGCCAATTCATGAAACATGTCATCTCAAGGCACTTTACAAAGTCAAAATCAATCATTATACAGATTGGTCAAAAATTTCCTATATAAGGGAACCAGTTGATTGCTTCAAAGTCCCGACAAGCAGCATTCACTCCTGGAGAAGCGTAGAGCTACAGGGAGAGTCGTCTGCATTGTCCATGGCTTTGCAGCAATCCCTCATACTGAGCAAGCATGAAGCGAAAGTGGAAAGAAAAAACACCCGTTAGCGGGAAGGAAAAACCTCCAGCAGAACCAGGCTCAGTATGAACGGTCATCTGCCTCGACCGACTGGGGGTTACAGAAGACAGAGCAGAGACACAAGAGAGACAAAAAAGCACAGAAGCACACATTGATCAAGTAATCTGTTCTATATTAGATGATAATAGCGGGTGAGCTGTCTTCTCTGGATGATGTCACAGATAATAGAACGCCAGACCAGGTGTACCTACTATGAAGAAAAAAAGAGAGAACAAAAAGTTATAAGCAGAAATGATGACAAGCAATGCTTA
Source organism: Fundulus diaphanus (assembly GCA_037039145.1). Taxonomy (NCBI): domain Eukaryota; kingdom Metazoa; phylum Chordata; class Actinopteri; order Cyprinodontiformes; family Fundulidae; genus Fundulus; species Fundulus diaphanus. Next base: position 28,535,205 of record CM073133.1, on the reverse strand, counting down.
ATTGAAGAACAGTACAGAACTCAAAAGAGTGAGAAAAATAGATCCTGATGTCCTGCAGTAGCCTTAGCCCATAGAAGCACATCCCCATAGGTAGGTCAGGGCAACATAAGCCACTCTAGTTATAAGCTTAGTCAAAAAGGAAAGTTTTAAGATTAGTCTTAAAAGTAGACAGGGTGTCTGCCTCCCGGACCAAAACTGGGAGTTGGTTCCACAGGAGAGGAGCCTGATAGCTAAAGGATCTGCCTCCCATTCTACTTTTAGAGACTCTAGGAACCACCAGCAGACCTGCAGTCTGAGAGCGAAGTGCTCTGTTAGGAACATACGGAGTAATCAGAGCTCTGATATATGATGGAGCTTGATTATTAAGGGCTTTATACGTTAGAAGAAGAATTTTAAATTCTATTCTTGATTTAACAGGAAGCCAATGAAGGGAAGCTAAAATTGGAGAAATATGATCCCTTTTGTTGATTTTCATCAGAACTCTTGCTGCAGCATTTTGGATCGGCTGAAGACTGTCATGCTTTTCAGGTGTCGGACCCACATGCAGGTACACTCAAGAGAACAAGTCAGAGTTTAGCAGTTTATTTTTAAGGCAAGGAATTAATCTGCCGAGATCGGTAAATCGCAGGAGGCTCAGGGAACGGCTGGGAGCGATGGAACGTCTGGGTTCACAGGAGGCGACGGGGAATCGGGTCTCTAGAACGAGAGGACACGGTTAAATCAGAATGGTGGATCCGCAGAGCGAATCCACCGGTGCGCTCTTACCGAGATCAGCTGAGAGACTTAGCCAAGGGGAGTGGTCTACGGGCTCTGCGGGCGTTTGGAGCAGAGGGGAGGAGAAGGCGGGTTGGCCTGGACCGACTGCCAGCTGAGATCGGAGGGAAAGATCCGGGGCGACCAGGCGACGGGAGCTTGAGCTTTGAGAGCGTAAGGACGGGATCCAAGACTTGAGGTAACCTGGGACACAGGGAGAACAACGTTAACGTCAGGTAAGAGAGCTGTCATCAGACAGTGGCCAATTGATGCATACACTAGGTTAACACTCTGGCAGTGTTGCGCTGGTAGCCATCTGCTTAAATAGTCCAACCCAGCGCCGCTTAACACCGAACACCTGCCACAGCACGCCTCCCCGCTCATCAAGGCCACCTGTGAGGTGAGAGGGAGGGAAGGATTGCACCCTGATCGGGCGCAGCCCGCAGAACCCTGACAAAGACTTTGAACTGCATTTTGTGGACTTCCTGATAGCAAAGAATTACAATATTCCTGCCTTGAAGTAACAAATGCATGGACTAGTTTTTCAGCATCGCTCCTGGTCTGAATGTTTCTAATTTTGGCGATATTCCTGAGGTGAAAAAGGAAACTCTGGAAACCTGTTTAATATAGGATTTAAATGGTCAAAAATAACACCAAGATTTTTTACTTTATTACCAGAGGCCAAGTTAATGCCATCCAGATTAAGTGATTGATTAGGAACTTTATTTTTTGAGGACTCTGGTCCAAAGATTACAACTTCTGTCTTGTCAGAATTTAAATGCAGAAAATTTAAAGTCATCCAGCTTTTGATGTCATCAAGACATGCCTGTAGTTGAAGTAATTCATTGGATTCATCAGGATTTATGGACAAATACAATTGAGTGTCATCAGCATAACAGTGGAAATTAATCCCATGCTGTCTGATAATTTTGCCAATCGGAAGCATATATATAGTAAAGTGAATTGGTCCAAGGACTGAATCCTGTGGTACTCCACAGGTGACCCTAGAGTTTGAAGAAGATTTATTATTAACATGAACAAACTGGAATCTTTCCGACAGATAAGATTTAAACCAGCCTAATGCTTTCCCCTTAACCCCTACAGCATGCTCAAGTCTTTGTAGGAGAATATTGTGATCAACTGTATCAAATGATCATCAAAAAGATGATCTTAGTAAAAATAAATATAGTTTTCAAATGAGTTAATTTATAACCGGGGAACTAAACTAATCTGACCCTGTTGAAAAAAAGTCATTACACTCTAAAGTTCTGTTGGTCTCAAAATCTAATCATTAAGGGCTGCTGCCTTACAACCTTTAAATGTTTCTCTACTTCAACACACCTAAATCAAATAAGGACTGCATGCAGAGGATCCAATTTAGACATTTGATTAAGGTGTGTTGCAGAGACACATCTAAAGGTTGAAGGACACTCGAGGACAGGAGTTTGAGACCCCAGTAATATCATGTGTCATCAAAATGGGAATTAAGTTCAGACTTTGACTAGGCCCAACCAAAACCTGTTGTCTTTTGTGAGCCCTCCAGACGTGGGCTTCCTGGTGTGGTTATGATCATCGTCTTTTCTCATTCGCTCCGTTTTTCGGAATTGGCTCTCATCATGGCTCGCCTGAATCCAGACGCCTCAGAAATGCTTTTCTAACCTTTGCCAGACTTATAGATGTCAATGAGTTTGTTTCTCACCTGTTCTATAAACACATGGGGCATGCTGAGTTTGCTTTTGCAGTCTACCGTGTTGATTCTAATTAAGTGATTTCTTGTTTCTAACAGCTCTGGCAGTAATCAGATCAGGGGGTTGCTAGAGAAACAGACCCAAAAAATGTGGGAGATCATCAGACCACTCACGACAAGGGGAAAAGTAACCTATTGAAATAGTACCAGGTATGCTTGAATAGGTTTTTTTTTTCCTCCTCGGTAAATTTAATTACAATTTATAACTGCTTTTTGTGTTTACTCAGGTTATCTTTGTCTTATACATAAACTTGTTTGATGAAAAAACTAACACAAAAGAACTCTGTCAAGGTAAAAGGTAATTTACTAATTCTAAATCATAGAGCCTTTTGTTTTAGGTCCTGCAAAATGCAGAAATTTCTTTCTCAGGGTTGTCTAAAAAATCTGACAAAACATGGCCCACTTTGTTCAGTGAATGACCACAGGCGTGACTCGCTCAACACACAGACCCTATTCTATATGTCTCACCCCTCAATTCATGCGGGTTGATGGTGGCCCCCCATTAGGCAGGGATGTGTAATTGCATGAGTCACATAGATTTGCTACAGGCTTCATTTTATCTCTCTTTGTCAGACTGTGCATCACACTGCTGATTACAGGAAAGACCCATCTGCCTGCAAAGTACCAACTTTCTTTTGCTCTCTGTCTGTGCATGTGTGTGCGGGTGCAATTGTTTGTATGTGCGCTCATTTCATGCCCATTTCTTATTTATTGATTTCTCTGTCTCATTATTTGTCTGTTTGTCTTCAGTCCATTACCGCATTATTGCCGCGATTGCACTCTTGGAATAAATCATCCAGAAATACTTTAAGCAGTGGAATCACACACTGTACGGGGAGGCATGTATCCATCCGATACATATTGACTGAGCTGTGATGGTTTAATACCACAATGAGGATAATTGTTAACAGCAATCGACTGCAAAGATGTAGCTAAATAGGCAGCCTTGCAGATCAGAGATTTGTTTTTCATTGGAAACTTGTGTTTTTTTTTTTTTGCAAGCAGCAGATTCAGGCACTTTTTCAACGGGAACCCAAATGACCTCATTTATATTTGAAAGCCTCTTTCCAATAACAAAAATCACTGGAGTAAAAATTGTGCTTTATGCTGTTATGCCTTACAGAGATGCGAAAGAGTTACATAAACATTTTTTTAATTGTATATACATTTACACAAGCTATTTCAAATTTAATTGCCCATTTTATATTAAAAAAATCCTAGTTTCAGAAATAGTGAGTATAAATAGAAGGATAATTTTGCATGTGAGAATAAACCAGAATTCTGCCCTGCAAACATGGACCATTCCCCTACAGATTATATTTTCTTTATATTATTTTATACCATCATGCTTTTTTACAAAATATACTTTCATACTCTCTGTGCTTTTGGAACTTTTTGTATTGGTCTGAAAAACACAAAAGCCTTTTGAACTAAGTACAATTCAGTTAATATTTTATTGACAGTTCTGATAGTTTTGATCACAACTGAAGCCAAAACTTTTCTTTTGGGGAATATTTCACACATTTCTCAGGTTACAACCATCAACTGTAATGTATTTTTATTGGGTTTTATGAGCTAAACCAACACAAAGTAATATTTTTTTTTGTTGAGCAGTTCAAAAAAGGTTAAATGGCTTTATGACATTTTTAAAAAATGAAGATGTTTTTTTTATTATTATGTGTTATTATGTGTTCAGTCAATATACTGTACAGCCACTATTTGCTGCCAGTCTTTAGGAGCATGTCCCTTCTGGCTCCGTACATCTAGAGACAGAAAAGTTTGCCAGGTTTCTTTGCCAGGTACTAGAAGTTCAGTCAGAACAGAATTTTTTTTAACTTGCCTCAGATTCTCAATTGAATTCAGGCCTGGACTGACTGGTCCAGTCTATCGCATGAATATGCTGTGATGTAAACCTTTCCACTTGAAAACTTTAGTTTTGCTGCAAGGTGAAGCTCCGCCCGAGTCCCAAATCTCTTTCAGCACTAACAGGTTTTCGTCCGGTTTTACTGTAGCGCTAATGTATTTTGGCTGCTTTCCCTGTCCTAAAGAAGAACATTCCCACAGCCAGACGCTGCTATCAACATGATTGGCTGTCGGGAAGGTGTTGTTCAAGTTAATGTGTAGCATTATTTTATAAATAAAATTGATTTGGATAGGAGGGCTCAATACATATGCATGTCACAGTTTTCAGAGACCAGATAATGCCCTAAAATGTACAAAAAGTGCATCATCAATTCCAATAAAGTACATTAAAGTTTGCTGCTTTACCATTACACAGTGTCAACATATCCAACAGGTGTAAATTCTTTTGCAAATGATTGTATATGATATTCGAACAAACAATACAAATCTATTTGAATTTACTTATGTCTCAGGAAAACAGAATGACATTCACCAAAAAACAATTATTAGAAGGAGGATTGAGGATCTTTCATAGTGGTCTGTTGAAACTGTCAGCAGGATTTTAAGTGATTTAAAGCAGAGGGCAGTCAGATTAGTGACACCCTTGTTTTAAAGTGAAGGCCGGCATTTTTAGCTTTTACCCCCTGACACAATAAATCACACAGGAGTGTTCCTACCGAACCTTTGCATCCACAACGAACACTTTGAACGCTACAATTAATCATTACCTTCCCCCTATCAACCACCACGGGGAAGACAGGTTTAAAAGAAGTCCCATGCAGTAGGGAAATGACAGTCCCTCAGCTGAAATAAGAATTTCTGAAAAGCCTTTGGTCTGTTGCTGAATATAAATTATTAATGCCACTCTGTTTCTTATATTTCATTGTTTCTGCTCCCTTTTTTGGGGCATAATTAATATCTCAGGAGCCCTCTCTCTCGCTGTGCTGGGAATAAATCTCCCATGGCACATCTCCATCTTCAGGCTGCATCAGCAGCCAGCCCTTCGCTCTGTGTTAGACCCCCCCAGCTGTGCAGTATGTCGGTCCAAACCAGGCCTGTGGCACGCTTAGCAGGGGACCGCTTGGGAAAGGAGTGTAAAAAGGAGGGCGAAAACAACAATAAAGGCACATTAAGGAGGTCCTGAAGTTGGGAATTAGCAACGAATCTTAATATTTCCCAACAGTTTTTACAGAGCTGATTTGAGTTTCATTTCTCTCAAACAGCTTTCTGCACAGAATGTCTGATTGACACTAATGGCTTTTTTTGGTTTTATTGGTGCAGGCGGTTATTAGCATGGCACCACCAAGACTGTAAATGTCCCTCTTTTGTATAATGTTACTCTAGAGGGTTGTTAGGCTGAGAGCTTTTGATAATCCACTGCAGTCCATCTACACATCCCCTCTGGATGTCCAATACTAATGAGATCTGCAATTTCTTAAATTGCAGAAACGGGGATAAAATGTGACTAATTTTTGCCTGTATGGCAAGCTTTATTAGTTGGTGTTGTGTATTTGCAGCAGCAAAGAAAATACCTAAATATTTCTATTCCGATTTAATGTAGTCATTAATTTCAGTAAACGATGTTGTAGTGCAAATTTCAGGGCTTTTGGTTTTGATTGAGAGCAAACAGAAGAAAATTAGAAACGCTGTATGGCAACAGTCAGCTGAGGAGACCTATGGGTTTATAACTCTCTCAGGCACTGGAATCGGAAACTGTCTCGCCAACTAAACAGCCAAGTATTTGGCTGCATCATATTCCAGGCGATTTAACAGGCCCAGGGCTCCTTACACGCGAGATATGGTTGATCCAATTTAGGCCATGCTCAATCAACTTAATTCTACAGGGGGACCGGGAGGCTATGTTCCTGCAGTGTGTGCAAGAACGAATTGCTCAACAAAGCAGCTTTTAAAGGTCATGTTTTGGTTGCAGCCGTTCCTACAAGATCCTAATGGAGGGCACTGTTTGCAAACTGAGTATGTAAATCCATCACAAACCTCCAACTGAACAGTGATTTATGAAGGCAGGCTACAGTAAGTCAGTTTGAGAGTGCACAATGCAGAATTGCATCTCCAAGCCCCCCTATGCATAGTCTGTGCTCTGACAAGTCTCTGCACTAACAATACCAGGATCTCAAAGTTTTATTTTTTTGTTGTAATTTACTGAATTCTCCAGACTTCTAATTTCCACTGCATAAACTTGCCATAGTCTTCTCGTACACACAAAGCAATTATTTGCCGACTTGTCACGAAGGCATGCACGTGCGCACAGCAAGGGTTTCCTACTCCTTTCTCGACATGCTCGTCTCCTCACGGGACACACGGTGTCATGCTTTGGCTTCTGCCATACAAGGAGCCAATTATATTATCAGCGTGGGACCTCCGCTTGAGATCACGTGTCCTCGTGGGGTAATGAAATAAAAGAGGTTTCACACACATTTCTCCCACTGTGTCCTTGACGGCTGGAAATGTCTACTTTGCGGTTTCTGTAATTTGGATGAGAGTTGGGTCTTTCAAACATGCCACAGGGCTCATCGTTCTCCGCGGGGGATTTGGAACCCCCATCCCCTATTTCAAGGAGTGATTCTGTTCAGGGAAGAAGACTAGGCTCTTCAAGCAAACATGGCGAAATTCGCCTTAAATCATCACATCTCCAGACGCCAGTTCTCACTTTGCATTAGTTTTGTTTTTTATTTGTGTTGTTTTATTAAGAAAGGCATAAATAATTACAATCATTACACAAATTCATGCGCTGCTGTTCCCTGAAATAATTAAAGCATTATTGCAAATTTTTACAAGCAAAGGTTTTTGCTCATTACCTCCGTTGTTAATGTAATCCCCCGATGAGATCACGGCATCTGGAAATATGTCACAAATGAAAGGATGATTCCTTTGAATAAACTTTTACGTGAGCCATGGCTCGGCTGAAAACAAAGGAGGATCATTGTTATCTCCCAGTATAAATATCCACCATCGTTGTGAACACAGCTTCCTGGTTCAGCTCTGACCACCCATGCTGTTATATGCAGGGAGCAAGAGGGGGATTTGTTTGTTTTTTACAACATGCCACACACGTTTCAGCTACCCTATTTTATTACAGAACTTTCCTAACACTGCAAACAGTGTTGGCATGCATTGCTACAATGAATGATGAAATGTGGGTAATAAACCATAATTAATACCAGCTATTTGCAACTTTTTGTGAACTTTGCAGTATTTCAGGTCCATACCTCTACCGCCCTTCTGCATATGTGAGAGTAGACAAAACATTTAAAGTTTAAAAATGTAAAAATGACTTTGCAGAAAAAGGACAAATGCCAAAACAGTGCTTCACCAGAGTATATCAAGTGATATTTTAGCTTAACTTTAATACAGTTAAGATTTATTTAATTATTATAAATATTTATTATTTTATTATTATGATAACAAAGGGTGCACCATACAAAATGTAAACACACAGACACCCCCATAACTGGAAACACTTGTATACAATGACTAACACCCCTAATTAAGAAAGAAAAGAAAAACTTTTACAAACATACTCATTAGTTTTTTCTAAACAATGAGTGTCAGTCATTTCTTCGTGTCAAAGTTTAAAATCATACTTAGTCCAAAATTATTTTTAGCTGCAATAAGAATTTGAGTCGTGTTCCATGTTTGATTTGATTTAATTGAGATTCAGGCAAGAGGACAACACTATGAACCAGGTTGCAGTTCCATTTTTGAAACTCCGATATATTTAGAAAGAATCGCATGCCACTTTGATTTTGAATAATGCAGTCTTTGGAAAAAAAAACTGAAAGTGAATAACTACAGTATTAAAAGAATAATTATTGATCTCTTTTAAGTATCACCTCCCAAATTAAATCTGGGATTAATGGTGCCTTGCAAAAGTATTCCCATTCCGTCCACATCTTGTCACTACAACCACAAACTTTCATACATTTCATTGGAATTATATGTGAGAGACCAACACAAAGTAGCTCATAATTGTGAAGAGAAAAGAAAATTATGTTTGCTTTTCCAACATTTTCACAAAAATAATTTTAAAAGTGTGCCATGCACTTTTTGCTATACACTATTATATTTGCAGAAAACTATTAGAATAATTATTGTTTGTAGTTTGCCTGGAGACACTGCAAATAGGTGGAAGAAAGTTCACTTTTTCAATGTGACCAAAACTGAAACTTTTACCCAAAATACTTAACTCTATGTGAAGATGAAAACCCAAACGGAACATCAGCCTGATCACACCATCCCCATGATCAAACAGGGTTGTGGCAGAATCATGCTCTATGGATGCTTTTCTTCAGCAACATACTTCAAAAGACTTATGTTATAGGCTGAATGTTTATGTAAAGTGCTGTCAACTTATTCAGTTATAGTCTGCCATCATTGTGGACAGCAATGAGGACTGGTTAGGGGTCCTAACTGTGCTGAGCAGTAGAGTTCAGAGGCTGTAAAACTTTGAGCTGAGTGTGCACATTCCCGACAGTGTTAAGCATCAATAAAGCATTCCAGTTGAGCTCGGAGAAAACCTTGTGTTATTACAACTTCCCCCATACCTGCAGCAAACGGTGGTTGTACAAAGTATTGAATCAATAAATGCATATCAAACTTTACAGGATTTATTTTTTTAAAAGAAATTACAAACCATGTATCATTATACTTTCACTTCACAGTTGTGAACTACTCTGCGTTGGTCTGTCACATACAGTCCCAATAAAACTCACTAGAGTTTGTCATTCTAACAAAAAAGAAAATCTGGAAAAAAAAGACCAAGAGGTACAAATACTTTTATATGGCACTGCATCTGTCAATTCACTGTAGAATTCAAAAAAACTGTAACACCTTACTCAAAAAGGAATTTGACAGGTGGAGCAGGTGAAGGGGAAGCCTTAGCTAAAGATGTTGGATGGCTTTTGCACATGCTTTTAATTTGTTCAAAAAAAAAAAAAAAAAGAGTGTCAAATCTTGATGGGTGGCGCTTTCATCTGTGCTGATTTTGCATGACCCGATTTATCATGCATGGGTTTTCTCCAAGCACTCAAGTTTTTTCCACAGTACTGAAAGATGCATGTTAGATGATTTAGTGATTTTAAACTGGCTGTAGGAGTGAGCGTGAGAGTGCATGATCTCGTGTTTCTGTGCATTGTTCCTGTGGTGAACTGGTAATGTGAAGCATAAGCCTCGCCTAACACCAAAGCAGCTAGTTGACTGTCTGACCATTCAAAATGTTTTTTGTTTTTTTTTACTATATCGCACACCGGTAATTTCAGACATGCAACATGAAGTTAAAGTTGAAATGGAAACTGTTGACTTTCCGGTGAGGAGAAACTGTTGGAAGTCATAAACACCAACATGCAAACTTTCACAGCAGTCAGGACTGTTTGCTGTTAACACTCAACACGCTGTGGTAAAATGTGCCAAGCGGCCCTTGAAGCCATGCTTTTAAAACAGGCGCGCTATAATGAGATCTCCCACAACCAAACAGATGTGCTGGGCCAGGATTCTGTGCTGCTAACATCTGTAGATAATTGGATGGTGTAGCTATTGTGGAAAAGCATGTTGCGGGCCCCTGTTCATCAGCAAGAAGCCATTATCAGTGTTTAGATTAATAGATTTTCCGAATCAAAACTGAATATGAGTCTTGGACTGAAAAAAGCTTTTATATTGCTGCTTTCCATTTTATGATGATGGGTGCAGCGCTACTTGGGTCTTGTGAACTCTGGAAAAGCAAATTAAACTTTACATGCTTTGTGTTTGGCCTCATGATGGTGTTAAAAAAAACAACAATCTTTACAAAACCATTTTAACTCCAATAAATCTGTTTTTATAATGCAAATCAAATGTTTGCTGCTTTTGAATAATTCATCGAAATGTGGATATTTATTTGACAATGTGATCTCTTTTCTTGAGTCCCATAAAATATTCCATTGAATAATTTGAAATGACTAAAGATGCATCACGCCACCTTCCTCATCACTCACTGCCCTCCAAAAAGGGTTTGAACCTGATTGCAGTTTGATCACATTTCGCCGTCGTATTCAGCATCACCGCAAATTCAGAACATCATTTATCCCATTCAGAAAATAAGCATAACCACAGACAAGACGTGAAATGCGATTCATCATGATGTCAGATTGAAAATTTGCCTGTCTGTGCGTAAGAGGGTAATTTGATGTCTCAAGAAATGAAAATGTCTCGAAAGGATGAAGGCAGTGGCATTCTGCCGTTTGTCCAGTCAGGTCTTTATCAATACAGCTCAGGTTTAAAGCAGGCAGCAATTTATAGATCTCCTTAATGTTCATTTATCCCTCTTGGTAATCAGTTTGCAGCGAGTTTTACAAATATGTATAACGCTTATGAAGCTTGTCATGTCTTGCTGTTAACATATGTCCAGTAACACGTGAATCTTTTTTCTTTTTTACATCATCAATTGCAATTACAGGATATCAGGCTCAGAGTGCTTCCAACACATGGGTGACCTTCACTAAATCTTAATAACATGCCAGAGTGGCTTTTGTGAAATGCAGATAGTGTACCAGTTCTGCTTTGCTGTACTGTGCTCAACATATGCCATCAATGAAGACATGAAATTCAATGTATTATTTGCACTTTGTGTGCAGCACGTCAACATAAAGCATCGTTGAATCACTGAGTAATTTAGCGATGAAGGCAGTGATTCAGAGATCTGGAACCTAAATGCATTGCGTTGCATTATTAAATTTTAAGGTGGCTATAACCCCCCTTTTATTCCTGTTCTGTTTGTCACTGTCCATTATTTGTGACTAAATATGTTTGTGCAGCAAAAACCAGAAGACGCAGAACCATGAATAATCAAGAAGTGGTCGTAAAAACACATCTCAGGTCCCAAAGATGAGATGTAATGTACCTTAAATGGGATGGTGTTATTCAGGAGTGTGTTTTTGCAATTATCTTGTAGAGATCAGTCAGATTACTTTCATCATTCCTAATCTCTGGCTTCATTTTCCTGTTTTCTTCATCAGTGTTTGGTTTCAAAAGCATCAGTTCTCTACCGCATCCTTTTTCCATTATAGTGAAAACCTTGTCCTCAGTGTCTTTTCGGTAACCTAAGGAGTGCATATCATGAAAATGACTCTAGATCATTTGCAGGCTTTTCCAAAAAAACAAAACAAAAACAAAAAAACAGTGTCCAATAAGCAGTCATCTCCTTTAAAATGGGTTTTATTCTCTAGTGGTCGAGCTCAAATTACCACATAGTTCACAGGGTATGCACGCGGTGTGCTTTCAGGTCCTTAGTGAGGTCATCTTTTGCTAGTAGTTCCAATGCTTTCCATTTGCTCAGACCAGGTTTGCAGCACTATTGCAGACTTTACATGGTTGATTTTTTTTTCAAAAATACTGTTTTGAAAAAAAAAGACAAACCTAAAGTTCAGACATGTGTGCAGAAGGACACCCGGTGGGGCTCAGGCACATGTCCTCTTACCCTGGATGAAAAGTGGCCTTTCTGCTGGAGCTACATGTTTTCTTCATTCACCAATATTTAAAAATAAAATAATTCTGTCATCAATTCCTCCCAAAAGTGCCTTGACATCTGATGGGCTTTTGAATGGGTTCTTCTGAGAATTGTGCCCTTACCTGATCCGTAGCTCACACAAGCCCTGGCCTTGCCTCTCGCTCCTTCTTCTCCTCCTCCACTTATTCCTCATGCAGTGCTGAGCCACAGACCAAACGCCTTTGACCATCAGACAAACAGGTAATGACAGTGTTTGTGCAATCCCTAAACAAAATACTTACTAATATATCACAGCAGTCAACATTATGTGGCTACCGGCCCAACATTTTCTTAAAAATAAGATAGGTGGGAGGTTGGGGAGGGCTGTCTAGGCATGACAGCCACTAAAATACTTACCATTTCGTACAATGAGAGATGACATATCACAATAGTCTGCAATTAGCAGAATCTGGTCCAGATGGAGTTTTTCATCTGAACCGCAAATAAGTCCATAAAATATTTTGGTAATGGTACATTATTAGTGCAATGCTACCTGTACACTCATGCTCCCTTCAACTCAGTAGACAGCCTTTTGTCTTTTTTAAATAGATATATTTCATTTCTGTTTAATTTATTCGGAGCAGTGTTCTGACAAGTTTTAAGTTGCGATATTTTTTTAGGATAATTATTCAAAATATTGTTTGGTTATTAAAAAGCATGCACAGTATGACCTTGTTCTGTCTGTTTTTGTTTTTGTCATTGATCTATGTATTCAATTACCATACCATACCATACCACCTTTACTTATAAAGCACTTTATAATAACAAAGCTCAACAAAGTGCTGAATTCATACAACTAAAAATAACAATAAAATTAAAAGCTAAAATAGAAAAAATACGATAGTTAAAAACTGTTACAATAATTAAAATTAATTAAAAATTATAATAATAAAGTGAGATAATTTGAGTTACCCTATTTGATATAATGTGCATTAATTATGTTTACAAGATAAATGTATTAGTAAAATCTACAATTCAATACAATTCAACAAGGACACTCAAAAGTATATTGTCTCTGCCAATATTCCTTAGTTTATCATGTCAGTGGGAGACTCAGATGATGGGATTACCTTATGTTTTTAAGCAAATGTTCTGAACACCAGTTACATCTTGTATTATGTCTTGAGTAAGGGAGTTATTGAGTCGGCTTGACAGGTTCAGCCACACCATGAGATAACAAATTGATCATGAATTAATAAGGTCACTTTACTAATCAAACTGCTCTATCCTTGTGTCAGACTGTGTTAGAGGCATTTAGACGACATCTGTTTAGTATCAGAGGAGTTAGTAAAGGCCGTTGAGGCGGAAGATTGACCACCTGAGAAACTGTGGGTCACAAAGTCACAGCTTCAGATGGAGAAACACCAGATATGTTTATTCTTTATTCTTGGCTGAATACTACTTGAGCTTTAGAGCAAAAAGGACTGCAGTAATTATGTGTATACATTTTTAACTATTTATAAAGGACTTGGAGTTCTGCTGTAAGTTGATTGACAGTACTGAAGGTCAGGTAAGGTAAGGTAGGTTTATTTATACAGGACTTTTCACTAACAAGAACATCTACTCAAGTAGATCTGCAAGCTGGGAAGCATCACAAACTCTATCATGAATTAGAAAAATATTTTCTAAATGAAGATTTTTTTTTACATTCTTTGTCAAACCATATGTTTATTTTTCAAGATGATTTGCTTTTAACACATAAACCTTTTTTTCTGAAAGCCTGTTCCTGGCGCATCAAAAGAGAACCTATGAGATCAGCAGAAGTATCTAACAACACCTCCACATCCTTTGTCTTCAAAGGCTTAAGCATATCTTTATAATTGTCCCTGCAGTCTACATATTTACTTTTGTTATTGAGATGATAAAAAAAACATACAAAGTCAGGCACTAAATATAACAGAAAAGCCAAGTAACATAAATCAACTATTAATGAATTTTAAAAAGGAGTGTTTGAAAGAGGTTTTGACTGGACGAATCGCTGGAAGCAATGTTTTATAGGTAGTAAAGTTTGCCTCACACTTTCAGCTATATCACAGTACAGACTGACTAAACACTTCTAATCTATAAAGAGATAAGTTTGCGTCTGCGCTGGCTCAGGGTATGAATGTTGCCAACCTTCTTGCATTAATTATGAGGAAAAAATAAATAAACTCCTATGAGCACCGGAAGGCACTTAAGCTGTTAGAAAAGAAATCTTTCAACACAAGTTCTCAAACCTGAGGACAGAAAAATCTATTTGTCTCTGCTGCTTATTGTTTGATTCTGACCCAGACTTTTTTTAAAGGGACGAGTGCAAAGAACTCAGAGCTGTTTCCAATTTGCGTTGGATTGCAAAATTGTACTTTCAACTTCAAGATGTACATGCCTTACAGGTCAAAGGTCAGTAATCATACCTAAATATATATAGTTTATTAAATGGCAGTATAGTCTTGAAAAAGGTATAAAAACATATCAATACATATGACCATGTTTAATTCCCATGTTTGATAATAATTATGCCTCCCTGTGCGGTGAAGAGAACAAAGCTGTCACTAGGTTTAAACTAGTGATCATCCCTTTAATCCCTAACTGATGTTAATTGAAGTAGCTTAAGAAGTTTGTTGTGCAGAGAATCAAGTGCTGTGGTGTGCAATTATCTCCGACTGTCTTACTGTTTTATGCTGATAAGGGAAAAAATGTGCAATGTCTTAATGTTTATCTGGGTATTAGACGAGATAGGAGATGCTTGCAGACTGAAAATTAGCTTTCAAGCACTTTGCATTGTGATAACTAACTGCTTTGGCTGAAATAAGAAGAGAACAAAAAGTTTCCTCAGGCTTTCTCCCTGCTTTTCCAACAAAGTAGCAGGAAGACGTTTGTACTGTAACCACAAAATGTTTGATACTGTTTAAATTGCCTATAGACAGTGCCGCTTTTTCATAGGAACAAGCTGTGATAATTGCTATCAATGCAGCATCCGAGAAAATGTGCTGCTATTGGTGCAAGCTTTTAAGCCGTTGCATGACAGCCGATTGTTCTGGCCAAATGGAGGAAGATGGGCAGATTATTTTTTACAATAAAGCTGTATCACTCTTCATGATTTAGCAGTAATGGCAAGTGTAACCCACATTGTTAATCTGTAACTTTAAAGTTCCCCCAATAGTAATTTTAAGCATGTTTAGTGGTTATGCAATGCCTCTTTGTTCATTATGAGTTTTTGATGTGTTCAATATGGCTCTTTGACTAGGGCGCCACTGTGTCGGGGGACCACATGAGCGCTGAAGAAAAATCTTTTTAATTTGTGCTTGGATGCGCACCTTTCATTTGTCTTGCTAAAGATGTGTTCTTGTGCTTTTGCCGTTTCTCTAAGTTGTGTGGAAATTATTCTGTTGGACTTAAAACTTGCTGATTAGAGTAATACCACAGCAGATGTTCAGCTAACATAACAGTTCTTGTGTAGATGTAAAATATAGTGTTGTGCCCTATGGTTTTGCCAAAAAATAAATAAAAAATTGCCAAAAAAGAAGCTAAAATAGGATCTGTAGCTGATAGCCATCTGCTGCTCTGAGGATTTCCGAATTTACTTTTATACAAACTCACGGCTAGTGGTGGCTTGTCAATAGGGCGCGCTAGGTCACTTGCCCCATCAAAATTGCAGGAAAAAGTGGAGAGTAAACATAAATTCTGTAATAAAAAGTCATTATCACATATCATAAAATGTGTCTGAAATTTGATTCATCAGCATTTCAATTTTGGGTTTATCTTTTTGTGAAGGCCTCCTAACTTTAATGTTTCATCGCTGAGAAGGGCTGGACAGCTGAGTTTGTATGTGCGTTGTAACACTTTTATCTTACTATGTGACTTACTGGTCTCTAATAGACCCCTTGCATCTGACGTCACAGTCACGTGATCGGGGGCGCGCGCCTCCATCTTGGTGGGCACGCTAGCCTGACAGCCCGTCTACTACATGACAAAACGGGTGATTTAGAGCGTACTTTTAGTTAGTTTATTTTTGGAATCTAAACGATGCCTACCACTTGTTGTGCTCCCGGTTGCACACAGAGGCATTCCAAATCGTTGGATGTACGTTTCTGTCGTTTACCAAAGGATGAGGAAAGAAGAAAGAAATGGATATTTTCAATGAAAAGAGCGCAGGCAGACACTCCAAATGGACTGGGGGATCCATCATACTCCGGTAAATACAACTTAATTCTGCTCTATTCATTGTTCTACTTAAATAGCGGCGGAGGGGAGGTGGCGATCGCTACACGGGCCGGAGAAGCGGAGTTAATGCGCTACAGCAGCCGCCGCTGTCTGAAGCAGCAGACAGCGGCGGCTTCTCCGGCCGGTGTAGCGATCGCTACACGGGCCGGAGAAGCCGCTGTTGCTGCTGTAGCCGCCGCTGTCTGGAGCAGCAGGAAGCGGGTGCTGCTCCAGACAGCGGCGGCTTCTCCAGCCGGTGTAGCGATCGCTGCACCGGCCGGAGAAGCCGCTGTTGCTGCTGTAGCCGCCGCTGTCTGGAGCAGCACCCGCTTCCTGCTGCTCCAGACAGCGGCGGCTCTCCGGCCGGTGTAGCGATCGCTGCACCGGCCGGAGAAGCCGCTGTTGCTGCTGTAGCCGCCGCTGTCTGGAGCAGCACCCGCTTCCTGCTGCTCCAGACAGCGGCGGCTCTCCGGCCGGTGTAGCGATCGCTGCACCGGCCGGAGAAGCCGCTGTTGCTGCTGTAGCCGCCGCTGTCTGGAGCAGCACCCGCTTCTTGCTGCTCCAGACAGCGGCGGCTCTCCGGCCAGTGTAACGATCGCCACCTCCCCTCCCGCCCGTTCACGGGCATACACTCTACGAGTTTTTCAGTCGTGGTACTTATATTCAGCTACGGAACCGCGGGGTTTAAAAGATCACCGCTCACGACCTGTGTACGGCGCGACCGGAGTGCTCATACTGTTCGTGCCCCGGTGGGTGACAGGGACCCAGACCACGGGAGGCACCGGGCGTCAGGGGGAACGGAGGGGAGAGAGGAAAGACGAGACGAGCCGCCGGCCGCGCGGCACGGCAGACCGCCCGGCCCGCACCCCCGTACGGAAAAAGACGGCCAGCGCGTACAGTGTACGCCCGGCTAAGTTATGAGAATAAAAAACATTAGACTCACCCTTCCACGGACAAGTGCTACATCATTCAGGTAACAAACAGACATCCGGCAGTGAACTGTTTGTGCGCTTCCAAACTCTTGTACGCCTTCATCTGATCGCCACTGTACGTTGGGGTGGGTGACAACACAAGGTAGTTCACCAGATCCGCGTAGCAAACTGATGGCCAATCATCGGGATTACTAGAAAAAACCTTATCAGGAAGAGCCAAAGGGTCCGCATTACCGATCCTTGCACATTTAGCGAAGTAAGCTGCCTTATCAGAAGGCTGTAACTCATCCACGTAAGACTTTGTTTGCATGTTGGCGCGTTGTGTAGACAATGGCATGCCAACCAATATGGCCGCCACGCAAGGGGTTCTGGGTAACGAGTCACGTGGTTGCAAGGGGTCTATTGGTTGCTTACAAATAATACACCATATGTAAATTATATGTAATTTAACAAATGTTAACAAAGTAATGAGTTAAAGGTGTTGCCTTCACAAATTTTGTAGCAAATCATTTTAGCCACTCACGGTATCATTTCAGCCCTAATCTACTACCCTAATAAATACTATTTCCTAGCTGAGTTAGGTTAGTTTTGATCTAATTATGGAGAATCAATTGCTTTGTTTTTGTCCTGTTTGGCTGGTAATAAGGTTAAGTGCTGTTCTCTGCATCTATCCTGTGCTTTTGCTCTTTTTATTCATGCATGTCGTTCATTTGTTTTTGTTTTTTTATTAAAAAAACACTTTAAAGCACTTTGTTAAAAAAACAAAGTGATGTACAGGTGAATAAAAATAACAGAATAATAAAAGACAATCATTTTATGTCAGTTACATATGCATTCTTTGCCGACTAGATTCTTGCTTAATGATTATTAGGGTTTGTTTGACTTATCATACTCTTCATTGCTTGACAATTCTATTCTGTTTTTACGAGTTTGTGAATTGTCACTGAACCACTTGAAATTTTACCCCTAGATGTCCTCAGTTACCCTGATCTAGACCCCAAACTGTCACTTACAACATGTCTGTTTCTCATTCACTCACTCAATTGCCCCTCCCAGAGCATAAATACTTGAGTTCCTTTGTTCTCAGCCAGATCCTCTGCCGATATCCAGTTGTAATTTTCTTCATGTTGGTAAGACTTGTTTTAACAGCTGTGGCTGGTTGAGTTTGTTTGGGTTCCCCGCTTGAGCTTTGTTAACCCAAAAAAGAACAAAAAGAAATATTTATTTTTATTCTAACTAAAGTTGCTATTGCCTATTATAATGGAATAAAACCAGATCTGCTTTACCTTTGTGAACACATGATAATATTTTACTTTTTTTTATATGGTGCTCTTTTCTCTTTGATTGGCGGGGCAATTTACAACTTCGCAAACCACCTAGATCCACACTTGAAAGTGACAGGAGCCCTCCTCTTTGTGTCCTTGGAAACAGAGATTTATTTCTGTACACTTGCACTGCTGATTTTTAGAGGTGATTGTACCATTGAATAGGAGAAAAGAAAAAAAACACACCTGCCTCTGTGGTTTCTGGCTCTCCGGCAGGAGCTAAGACCAAAATACCACCAGCCAAAAGGGGAGAGAGAAAAGATAACCCATGGCAGCCGATGAAGGATCTCTGGCTGCTTTACAAGTTGAAGGGTGGCAGCTGGATTGGTGTGTGATAAATTATATACTGATGACTTTTTAAATACTGTAGTTTTGATGATGCGTAGTCAATCTGTACAATCTTCCCCAGTCACCTAAATCTTCCTCCACTCCTTTTTTCTACATCTTTCTCTTATTTGACGTAATGCTGATAAATGAGCCGATTCTCATCCATTTCTCATCCTGATCAGCCCAGTTGGATTTAAATTACAGCATCCTTTGTCCTTCTTTAGTCATAGAATTAGTGACAAGGACGTTAAAAAAGAGAGGCTTGTGGTGCAATTCCGTTCAAGGGTATTCGCCAAATTACTTCATTTGGCAAAAGTAGGCCCTTTGTGTATCCGTACTTGAAGTTGCAGCTATTGCTTCCCCAGATCCAAATGAAAATAGGTGTGTAATGCTTTTCTCATTTATGGTTTTGTTCCATGTAACTGTGTGCAGTGATCTGTTGTAAAAAAAAATGTTAAAAGGAAGAACATAAGAGCTGTTTTTCCATTTAAAGCTCTTATTGCACTCGAGCTGCTAATTTTTACCCTAGAGACCTAAAGTCTTTAAATCATTGCCAAAGATGTAATAGAACGCTACATTCCTTCTGAGATTTTTTTTTTCAAAACATTACTGTAATTACCAGAATAATTTATCTATAAAATTAGTAACAGTTGGGGGGATCTGAACTGCCTCTCTGTTAAACCGTGCCTTCTAAAAGTATTTAACAGCATGTACAACCAGATTTTGCTGCAAGTCTTTAGGCGAACGTCTCTTCCAGCTTCACACATCCAGACGGTAGATGTGCGAAGCCCAAGCTTGGTCGGATTGGATGGAGAGCAACTGTGAGCAGCGATTTTCATGTCATTTAGGTGCCCACTTTAATTGGACCATTCTAACACATGAATCCCTCAGTCGCAATCCTTGCATTCTTGCTTCAGTTGGATTTTCAGGGTCAGCATCTTCTAAGGAGGTGAACGACAAACCCAGTCTCTGCAGGGTTTCTTTCAGAGATCATCTTTTGTTTAGTTCCATCCCTTTTCCTCTCACCTCTAACCAGGGTCCCCATGCCTGCTTAAGAAAAGCACCCCCACAGCATAATGCTACTGCAACTACATCTTATAGACGGGATGGCATGTTCAAAATGAAATTCTCCGCAGGTTTGTCGCTGACTTGTCTGATGTGTTGCTTGACCTGCATGATGCTGATTGTTTGGTCACACAACAGCTGGATTTGTATTGAGCTCAAACCTGGATGGACTGGATTTACGAATTACGTGACTTCTGAAGACAATGTGTAATCTATTTAGGAGTATCAGAGTAAAGGGAACTTTATTCATATACAAACCACACATTTCAGACTTTTAATTAACAAAGTAAAAAAAAATATATGTTTTTATTAAACATTCCTTTATTGTCCCACAATGGGGAAATTTGGGTGTGACAGTGGCAAACGCACATACAGTTACACACAATTATTAGCAATGAGAAGAAAAAGAGAAGAAAAAGAGCAGACCGATTTAATCTAAAATTAGCTCTAAAGAAACAAGAAGAGTCGAAGATAAGGGTAAATACCAGAGCGAATAATGAACAACGGACAAAAAAAGTATTTGACAGTGGAAAAAAACTCCAGCCTATTTACATAACCCACATTAATAAAATATGCAATATTTATATAATGTACGATAATACACTATGCAGTATGCATAGTAGTGCAGCAGCATCCCTAGCTAAGGCATGCGCAAGCTACCTTAGCATCTGGGAACAGTTTAAACAATTAATGGTTGGATCAAAACCTGTGCAACGATTAGTATGACATAAACAAATATTATGTCTGCTGGGAGCAGCCAAGATTATAAAGTCTGACTGCAGCCGGGAGGAACGATCGGCGGAAGCGCTACTTAGAGCATCTGGGATGCAGCAGTCTGTCACTAAAGGAGCTCTCCAGCTCTGCAACAGCTCCATGCATGGGGTGGGAGACATCGTCCATAAGTGATGTGATTTTTTCTTACAGTCCTTCTGTCTCTCACCACCTGCACTGGGTCCAAAGGGCATCCCACTACAGAGCTGGCTCTCCTAATGAGCTCATCCAGCCACTTCCTCTAAGCTGCAGATAAGCTGCTGCTCCAACAGGCCACACCATAGCATATGGCCGATGCCATCACAGAGTTAAAGAACGTCTTCAGAAGCGTCCTGTATCTCCCTGCACTCCAGAAAACCTCAGCCCCCTCAGCAGGTAGAGTCTGCTCTGACCTTTCCAGTGAATCGCATCACACGTCCAGTCCAGTTTATTGTTCAGGCCAACACCCAGGTACTTATAAGAGTCCACTATCTCCACATCAGTTCCCTGGATGTCACATCAGGAATTACCTCACATTGGTCTTTCGCACAAAATCCCAATGAAATACTCTGAAGTTTCTGGTTGTGATGTGACAAAATGTGAAAATACTTGAGGGGTATGAATACTTATGCAAGTCCCTGTATGTGTTCATGCATTCTTCCACATTTCTCCCATAGAACACAAATTCTTGCTACCCTTTTTTTTACGTCTTCCAGCCATCTTTGCATAAAACACAATAAATGGTGGGTGAGGGAGACAGAAAAAGGACTGTGTGCGAGTCTGAGAGAGATGTCAGGCTTCACTGCTGTTGCTGGTTGCTGCGTGTGACATCGGGGATGCCATATTTGGGTCACGCTTCGCAGCCTGGTCGGGGCATCAAGCAGCCCCACAAGGGAGCTCTCTTTAACAGGCAGAGATGGTGAGAAGGAGATGGATTTTAAAGGTATCGTGTTCTGCAGGTGTGGCGTGGCTGATAAAACATTTCCCGGCGAGACACCCGAGCACAGATTCAGCGGCAGCCCTGTGGGCTGAAGCTGTTCACAGACCAGCTGGTGTGTTCTCACAGCCACTGATGGCACAGAATTGCACTTGAAATCTCACCACTTCTCCTTACCTGTGACTGTATATCTCTTTTTTTCTTTTTTTTCCTGTCACTTACCTGCGGTGAAAAGTGATGGTAAGAGGCAGAAGCACGCTCTGTTGACCCACTCTGCCAAGGCATGCCCTTGCGTTAGCTGGGACCTCTGGGGTGCAGCCCAGTTGATGTGCATGCTTTAATCAAACTGGCAGGATGGCCTGTGCTGACGGGGTGCGTTATTTGAGCACATCGCACTCCGCAGCTGTGACCCTACACACTTCTTTTTTTTCTTTTTCTTTCAGCCTAAAATGTGGATCAGCGATCAGAGCTACTGTGTCAGACCACATTCCTTGTTTTGCACCGCATCAGCAACTCCCACGCTCGCATAATCGAGAGCACACTCCAAAGGCGCTGTTGATTTTGAATTAATTGATTAGCTCTTCATTACTTGATGATTTGTCTGTGTTCATCATGCTTCGTTTTTTTTTTCCTTTCTTTTTTCAAAACGCCACACATGCAGTTGATCATGTGCAGGAAAGATAACCATGTTGAGTTAACAGCATGTTGTCTTGCAGCACTAAGTGGGGAGATCTTTTTGTAGCCAAGGACTTTAATTTAAAATGACATCATTCCTTTTGGCTTTGCCTATGGCGGCTCGAGCATTCAGACAGAAACATTTGACCATATTTACAAGTGGATGTCCTTGTTCTGCAGCAAGGACCAGAGCTGTGGGACACAGCGACAACCTCTTATGTGTTACAGCCTTCTGGTGACGCTTATTGCTGGCAGGTGAAAGGATGCTTTTGGCAAAAGCACCCTTTTGTAGATTTTGATTATAGCTCTGCTTCTGTACGCCAACAACAGTAAATATTAAATATTATAGTTATTGAATTATTTGCTGTCATTCTTCACAATAGCGTAGCCTCCCGTGCCTTGCTTTTAATCAGAAATTGTTTACCTAGAAAAACTGGAAAAACCATTTTTGTCAGAAAGCAGCCCAAAATGTGAGGAACTATTTTTCTTTTGATGATGAAAAGAATGTTTGAGGAAATCTTTTCAAGTTATAGTCTTTTACTGTGTTGCCATTTTATTTCTTCAAAGTTTGGAAGCCGACGTCTGTGGATAAAACAAACTGCATCCTGCACTGACAGCCATAAATTTAATCAGAGCCAACCTTTCGTTTAATTCAAAGGTTTGCAAGCAAGTTGTCCTCTTTTGGCAATAGGAGGGTAGCTTTTCCAATTTCCCCAATCTTGCTGCAAAACGTATTAATCAAGCTCAGAGTTCACAGACCAGTCAGCAGAAAAGCAATGTTTTGTCGTTCACATTTCTAAAATCCGCACGTTATTAATAATCGCACACTTTCAAAAGAAAACAATTTCATTCCCACTCTCGCTCCTCTCTGCATGTCCAAAACTACCTACTTAATCTACCTATGCTGTCTCAACCTGAGCTGTCTCTTTGATACGCTTATTTCTAATCCTGCACATTTTGGTCACACATAAAGAACGTCTGAACAAACCTTCCGCTCTAACTCCTCCAGCTCCCCTTGTTTTTATGTTCCACTTGTGCCACTGCCTCCAAAGCATAGCAGTAGCAAACCATGGTTCAGTGGCATTGGCCCACTGACCTACTCCTCTTATGTGTAATTTAAAAGAACAAATCGAAAAAATATTGTAACCCTTCAACCGGTCAAACAGTGAGAACAGTTCACGTTTTGTGGAAATCATCTGTCTATTGTTCAAACCATCACACAATGAAACTAAGGCCAGATGAAAATAAATACCACTAAGCGAACACACAAAACCAACCTCACAAAAAAACAACAACTCACAACCAAGCCAGAAGCTTTACTCTTTGACATTAAAAAATGAGCGAAGGTAAAACAGCAATCCATCAAATCCAAACGACGTTCCTGTATGAAAACGACTCTGTTACTATTTAGGCTCAGGATTAACAGTTCCCCTTTTGCAATGTAAGCACAGAGAAAATGTAATCCCCATTAATTTTGTTTCAGTGTTGAAATCATGAGGACTTAAATAAGTATTCATGTTTGGAAACAACAGTTCATTCATTGTGCTTGAAAAGCTGTGAATCACCTTGGACAGGAAATGTGCCTGATACTTTCCAAGTTATGCCATAATAATAATAATAATAATAATAATAATAATAATAATAATAATAATAATAATAATAATAATAATAATAATAATAATACTTCTTTTATTATCATCATTATTATTATTATTAATACTTTTTTTTCTTTTTTTCTGGTGATAATGTTAATTCAAGGTTTTTTAGGAGCCAAAGTTGAAACTTATTATCACAACCACAGTTTTAGTTTTACTTTATTATAACTTTGAATTAAGCCTTTGAGGACTGTCACGGCAACATTTCTACAGTAAACTGTACTGGGTAGTAACAGTTTGAATACTTCGGTACCAATTATATTTAAATGTTTACACTTTTTTATAAAATTTACAATGCTCAATGGCATGTTTTCCTATATTATTTTAACTACACTACCTTTTTTAAAATGTAACAGAATGTGTAAAACAGTGAATTGGTGTAAAGACTTTTCAGTGGCACTGTACATGACAAAGTGAGCTATTCACAACAGATTGCCTTATCTGAAATTATCTGTGCTTCTATAAATTAAACAGTTTTACCATGAAAACTAAGAGCAAGCTAGTGCATGCTATCCAGGGTTTTTAAGATTATTACAAAAAGCAGAATTTTAAACCACTTATTTCTTTGGGATGAGTTAGGGTTTTCACAACTGTGACACATATTTCCACACTTAAAACACCTTCAGTCTTCAAGGCTTTCTTTTTGGAGTTACACTAGTATTTCCAGGTTTCTAATGAGCCCTTCCTCAGACGTATGTTTTAAGTGTACCCTTCATTTCTCTAAAGATATCTCTGGCCAAAGCACCAGTTTTCCTATGAGCTTTAAGCCTGTTTCAAGTTTTATTTTCTTCCTATCAAGATGGTGAGTCAGAAGACCTCATGAATGGACCCTCACGCAGAGTCCAGCACAATCGTTCCAATCAGAGTCGAGGTTTGTGGGCTGAGTACAAAGAAGAAAGTGGGTTCACAACCACCTACTATGCTCACCCTGCCTGAATAGCCTCTGGATACTTGTAAATGGGTGTGAGTTCGGCCATCCGCACAGTGAGTCAGTTTAATAAGCTTTGTAAGTGTGAAGGCGGCAGTTGGGTTATCCTATGAGGGCATATATATATATATATATATATATATATATATATATATATATATATATATATATATATATATATATATATATGCGTGTGTGCGTGTGTGTGTGTGTGTGTGCGCGTGTGCGTATCTGTATATACATGCGGCAAACCCTGAAGATATCTCCTCTTTGCGTCCAGAATCCGGCGCGTTTATCCATGTGTCCTGATAGGAACACCGATAGTAAGGCGCCAGATGAAGACTTTGTTAGTGTCACCTGCAGGAGATTATGATGCCAATCAATAAAAGTAGTCTGGAGGTGCAGAGTCACTCATCAGGGGAAAGAGGTTAAAGCAATCATCAGGAGATTTTGTCTTGACTATAATTTTTAAAAGGTGGCGCACTGAATCAATGGATCAAAACTGCGTCATTAAATGACAGCAACCTTCTTACTGCAATTTCACCTGCTCATTTCCTTCATTCTCTCTCTCTCTCTCTCTCTCTCTCTCTTTTTTTTTTTTTCACTTTCTCTTTCCCTTTTGTTCCCTACAGGTATAGAAATGCTTACATCCATACTTGCACATACCTCTTCTCAAGGACTAATTACTTTCAATGAAGAAATAAATAAATAAAGAGCTTTCCTTTGGGGCACTAATTTCATCCAGTGTCTGATGAGCAGAAATTACACGTCTAATGGAAAATGAAACACACTTTTTTTTTCTTGGTGCCACCTTAAATTAGATTTTCATTTAGACCATACTCACGCATAATGGGGTGCAGTAAGTTTTCCTCAGCACTGCTCCTTTTTGGCTTTCTTATTTTGGACGTTTTACTCTTACGGGTTAGCAACTCCAATGATTCTAAGTGAGCCTCTTTTCAGGCAGGTGCCGGACCCCCCTTCTTTTTTTTTTTTTCTCCAACAAACGAAACGACGGTTGAGGGGAAAAAATCACTCTGCACAAAGAAAAATCTGCTGACCAAGTGTGGTTCCTCTGCATGGAAGAAACATTTTTCAGGAAGCCAGGCAGAATCTCTTCAGCATGGTAGAAATATTTCCCTCACTATAGCGCTCTGCCAGCCAGAGTAACAGCATCTCAGCTCTGGCTACACTATCAGGTAACCCCTTCCCACATTTCTGCCCTTCCACCTCAATAAACAGATATTCCACTTAAAGTGCACCATTCCTCCTATGTGTTCAAGCCTGGGCAAAACCTCCTCGATGCTTACAGTTATTCACACAAATTTAGACGGCAAAGAAGTGTAAATGTTAATGGTCACTTAGGTTCAAGCAATTTACTCTATTTTCATGTTGGTGCTTGATGATAATGCATTAGACAGACATCTTAAGGCTACAGGTGTTACTCTAAGTAAGAATATTGGCTTGTAGTCATGCTTAATAATGCATTGTCTGTTTTACGCATAGCCTTTCCTCTCTGTGCTCGGCTGTATGCTGGTCACAAGCAGAAACAGGTGACCCTTACAAATTATTAGTAGTCTGCTGATTCACTTGGAAATGGGTGCAGAATTACTAAAAGCATCACACGGTCTGCTCAATTTTAACTTTTCTTTTTTATTTGAGGGGAGGAGATGTATGAGCGAATAAGAAAGATGAGCAAGGAGAGGAGTGTTTGCTTTGCCTCCTACATCTAAGCCCCTTCCGAAAACATGTCTGAGTCCAAAAGAAAGTGAAAGAAAAGACCAGATTTATCTGTCAGAGTTAAAAATAAACAGAAACGGCACTTACAGGAAAGGAGCTGGCAAGTGCTTACTGGCAGCTCCAAGAGGCCGGCCTCATGGGCCAGAGGTCACGTTGTGTGTTTGAGCATGTGTGTATGCGTGGGAGAACTGGTTTAGAAAGTCTCCTAGAATTCTGCGAGGCATGAGCAAACCTTTCCGAGAAAAGTTAAAGGAGCAATAAGAGAAATTTAATTATTTTAGATAGAAAGAACTAAAAAATTGTTTGGTAAAGAACTAAAGTTATCTTTTTAGATGGACTATGATTAGATGTCACACACCATCTCTCTGTGTTGTTCTCCAGTCTCTTGTCTCTTGTTTACATAGCCAGGCCGGCTGTGCGTGCGTGCACGTACACATGTTAACAGCTGCCACTGAGTTTACCCACTCCCTGCCCATAAAATGCCATCACCAGGCTCAAAATGGTGGAGAGTACACCCATCGGATCAAACTGCTCTCTTGCTATCAGCATTATAAAGATATGAGTTACTTACTTCTTCACTAGACATGTTCCTCTTAAAGGTGATGCTGTTTATTTATCCTTTGCATATTTGCACATATGAGCCGATGGGTGAGAAGGGAAATGGGTGCGGAGAGCTGGAGCGAGCCAACGAGGTAAAGGCATGGCTTCATACACATCTTGTAAATAATTACAGGCCCTGATCAGCATTAATATTAAACCTTTAAATGTATTAGTAAGGAGCTAATGTATTTTTGCTACCAACTCACTAAAATAAAAGACAGAGTAAAATAAATCTAAATACCTAATACATAAAATTTTAAAATTCTTTTTAAAGACATAATTAATGGCAAGTGAACAATCAAACTACAATAATTCAAACTGATAAAAACTGAAGATATATCAGGAGCTTATTGGGTTTTTCAAACAAAGGCAAGGGAAGGAAAGGAGCTTTATGACTTAATTATAGATTCTAACTAATCCATCCCACCGCTTTACTATCTGCTCTTTGTTTTAGTGGCATATAAAGACATGATACCATAGGAAATTCTGCTCCTGCCTCGCCTTACTACACGTTTGACTCAGTAGTATACACAATGTGATCATCAGATAAGCTTCACTGATGCAGTTTTTCTGGAAATGTGGAAATATTTTGCTGCATGAGTGCTGTGGCTTTCACAAGCCATGCGTATCTTACATGTGTGCCACCGCCACTGAATGGATGCTACTGTTAGTTAAATGTAGCAGCTGTGTAAACTCCCTGTACACAGAGAACCAGCTGTAACACCCACGGTGAAGAGATGGTCTGAGGAGACTGAAGACGCTCCGAGGGACTGTCTCAGCTCCATTGTGTGGGAAGAGCTCTGTGCTTCTCATGGAGAGGACATTGACAGCATCTCTGAATGCTTCATGGTTGAATTTGTACATTTTAATGTACGCATTCAGAGAAGAAACTGAGAAGGAGGATCAGGGATGGAAGGAACACAGGAAGAAGATGGAGGACCATCTGCAGAAGAACAACATCAGTGGGGTTTGAAACAGCTGGAAAACAATTGCAGGTCACAAACCAAACTCACATGCTGTAGGAGATTCAGGGTCGGTGAATGACCTGAACCTGTAATACGGTGATATCCAGAGAAGCCAATATTTCGAGCCAGACATGGTATGCATTTAAAAGATTTATTAAAAGTCCTGTTACATGTGAGCATAACTTTGGCAGGAGTCTGGTGATGATGACACATGGCAGTTCACTGCGATAGATGACAGGCAGAAAGGTCTGAGAATGAAGACAGGTTCCTTAAGTGAGTTTGGCCATATGCAGTGAAGCAGATGATAGCTGATAGAGCCAATGGGCCTGGCAAGGTTCGTGGTCAGGATACAGTCCAGGTTGATGTCTAGAAAAACAGAAAGCCAGCCAGGTGTCCGTCAAGGGCAAGAAGAGATGAGGAAAGCGAGAAACTTGAACTTGTTAAAAACAAATACTTAGGACGGCAGGAAAGAAACGCTGGACATCTACTCACAGAATGCTTTCAATAATCTGGCCCTGACTGACAGAATAACTGTAGTATATAAGGGCAGGAGAACCGGGGAATGGGATTTAGGAGTGATCTAAAGAAACCAAAGAAAGGTTGTTGTAAAGATTAAAGGAGCAATGAGCAATAATTCAGTATTTTAGATAGAAATCACTTAAAAATTAGTGATATGACCAACTAAAGGTTTCTTTTCAGATTGAATATGGTATGACGTCACACACCGTATCTCTGTTATTCTGCAGTCTCTTGTTTACAAAGCCAGGCCGGCCATGCATGTAAGTACGTCCATGTGAACAGCTGCCACTCAGGGCTTAGCCCTTTCCTGCCCATAAAATGTCACTGCCAGAGCAGTGTAGTGTGGGAGCAAAACACCAGAGAGCCCTTCCAGCAGATCAAAATATTTTCTTGCTAACAACATTATAAAATTATGAGTTACTAATTTCTTCACCAGACATTGTTCCTCCAAACGGTGGTGCTGTTTTGCTGTGTTTTAATTTTTGCAAATATGTGCATACGAAGTGACGGGTGACAAAGGGAGGGGAAAAGGGGGCCAGGTTGCAGCTGGAGTAGGGGTAGAGAGGGACATGGCTTGTCACACATGTTGTTTTGTTCTACAGACGGTGCTCAACAGACCACCTAGCAGTGAAATTTTGCTTATTGCTACATTAAAGGTATACTAAGTAAAATGTTTACCTTAATAAATCCTCTTCTAAGTCCCTGTGATGGTAATCCAAGTGTTTGAGACGATTGAGGGGTCTGTCATCTCTCCATATGTGTCTCTGGACAAAAAAACCACCCTTGCAACTTTCCATGCCACCGACCCTGAGGTGGTCTTGCGGCTCTATTCTCGTTCTCATGGTAAGCATTACGGCAGCCCAGTGTAAGGCCACTAGCATCAATAACAGTGTTACCAAGTATGCTTATTATAAGCAATGCAGAGGGGCAGGAGTGTTTCCGACAGTGCTATTTTAAAAAACCGCCCTGTAGTGGGAGTGCCACTCGAAAATCCCTTACTATGGCTTTAAAGGTACCATGACATCACTGTATAAACCATTTCATGTAGATGATATTGCAGAATATGTAAATTCTCCAAAGAATTTCATTAAAAAATAACCTCAGCTTGTTGTTTTGTCAGCCCAAATGTCCCTCCTCAGTAAAAGGGTTGGTTGAGGTAATGATGTGCAGCTCTACTATGTTGACTTCACTCCGATTGGCTACAACCATAGTTGGAAAACCTCCACGCTATTTCCCCCTCTGTCCACACCTCCCTCCTCAGCACAACACAAACCAATATTATGGTTTTATGGCTAGTTGAAGAGTTTGTGTTGTAGGACGTCGGCCAGGCGAGGCTAAGCTGACCAAAGGCTTTAAACTGGAACTGCGATTCAACACAGTGGGACCGAAGCCACTGTGGAAGACTGTTTGCTTAATGGTGTGCTCTGATTGGAGAATATGAATTATGTTGAAAGACAACCAAAGTAGACAACCCATTTTCTGATCTGACTGTTTTTGAGCAAAGCAACAAAGCTGACCGCCCCTGAGCAAGTCCTTCGATATTCACTTTTGACATTCACACGGCCACATTAGTGTACAACAGATCATGGTATACTCCTAAATCCTCAGAAAAGGCAAATTTGTTGTCATGGCCCCTTTAAAGCTCACAGACGAGGTTTGTGCTGCATTACTGATAAATACTGACTTTGGTCAAGTCTCCACAGCTAAAACCATAAAAAATGAAACATACAAATATGACTCATATTTAACTTATTCAAAACACTGTTATATTTCTGGGAGTCCAAAAAGCACTATCAACTGAATGATTAATTTATTCATTAATTTTTGTCTGCTGCTTCCTGTGAAGGAGACAAGTTTCAACATAAAAAATTCTACTTTGGTAATAAATGAAAAATGTCTTTATCTCAAATCATTAGGAGTCTTTTTCTGTCATCCATGTGTTGATATGAAAACCGAAATAAAATAAAATAAATAAACTTTCATATCATTCGGGAGGGAGTTCTGACAGCTCTCAAGGCCACTCCCTGGGTAATGTAAGCCAGGCAAGCAGGGCAGATATGTTGAAAGACTTGCACTAACAATAGCAACTTATCAAACAGCACCAGATCCCTGTTCTGCAGCATGCCTCAATTACTCTGCTCTCCACTTCACCACTTTCACTTTATGAAATTACGCCTCTGGCCAGCTTGAACTATGGATAGTTGCATATCAGGTCTTGCCCTACTGCTTGCTAATTTAAACTATGTTTTTAAAGGTTGGAATCAAATTTTGAACTTTTAACTTAATTTCAATTATTCCCAAGACCTTTTGCTTAGTCTAGCTGTTTTATTTTTTATTCTTTTACTTGTCTGGATCAAGAAGGGTTTCATGGCCTTTTTTGGCTCTTTGCATTTAATAGTAACACGGCCATCAAACTATTGTGTATCTGCCTTGTCTTTCAACAGCATTAAACGATACAATGCCTCTGTTAAATCTTGCAGCAGCGTTGTTTTGTTATGCATCTGCTTCTGTAGCATGCCCTGTTTGATCTCAAGTCAAGCAAGGTCGACACAAAGTTTTTTCTTATGTCAAAAGGTTCCATGGCTGACGATCACAATCTGAGATTTACTGTATAGAATGTTCGTAGTAGTTTGTCTGCTAACATGCTGTGTGCCACTCTGGATTGCATACAAAAGAAAGCAACAACCAGCAACTGGTGTGGGAGTGATGCCACAAAAGTTTTTTTTTACACCAAATTGTTTTTTAAACTGTGTCAATCAGACAAAGAGAAGGGTCTCAAACATTTTTTCCTGATAGTCCTGATCACAATTTAGGACGAGTAAGGAGAGGAGTTGTCATGGTTCTCGTAAAATAACACAGGATTATTTATATGAATTAACATTATGTCCATAGGTCTTCATTTTATATCATATTGGGTTAGGCTCTGTTGCTTTCATACTTCCGAAATGAAGACTGGGGTACTGTGTTTGGACATGACTAGGCCTGTGCTAGTGCTAGATCTAAGTGTCGATCTTCTATATCATATTATAAACTATTGCAGTACTATAACAGACATGAGCTGGCCATCTATTTTCAAAGCTTAAACTTCTGACATTGATTTGTTTAGACAATACATCTACATGTGCAACAAAATCTAGACAGTAAATATTAATTTCAGCATTTTAGGCAGGCTGGTTACATGTTGAATTTAATCCTACTGCAGTGTCACAGTAAGCCTAAATATGTACAGGTGAGTTTTAGGTGTTCAACTTAAAATCTACGGTTAAATAAATAAAAACATAATTTTGACTATAGCCTATTTGCTTTTGACATTTGGAGTCAGATTTTCATTAAAAACTACCATATCTTTTCGTAACAACAGTTTTTGTAACTTACTTTCTCCAATACACCCACATGTATCACCTTTATTTGTTTATAGCAATTATGCAATTTGGATACCATGGGGATACTGTTTTGAGATATCACTTTTTTAGGTTTCTGTTACTATTTGAACTCCTGAAGTACTGGATGAGAAAAAAATTCAGGCTCAACAATATTAAAAAAAGTGTACACATCACTGATTGATAAATGTAAAGGTGGGAACTTCTACTGTTTTTACTTGTTAGGAATATAAATAAACTTGTTTGCATTCATATGATTGACACTTTTAATGCTCAAAAGATTACATACAAGAGTTTGCCACGTCAAATAAATATCTCAAGATTGCATAGGGTCTCAATTTCCTATTGCTTTATTGTACTGTATTTGCCTAATAATAATTTTTCACCCCACAAGAAATTACTTGTGCAGCACAATATTCAAAGCGTATTCCTCAATTTAAGTTTTTCCTTATGGTTGTTATTTTTATCCTTTTTCTTTTTCTCTTGCAAGGTGTTTAAGTGAAGCTATAGAATTTGTAGAGGAGGAAACTGGAATAACACATTCCTTAACAGAAGAATCAGCGTGGTGCTGCATAAACAATGATGGATTTCATGCCCTCCCGTTGTCAGTGTTGGGGTGGGTGAAAAGACCCACAGAGGTTTTGTTTATTTGTTTTATAAGTAGCACCTTTTAATAGAGTTTGGATAACAAAAAGATATGCTTTATTTGCTTAGATGGAATGGACCATTCTGCTGATGTGCAAAATCCTCCCAGCACACTTAAAATACTGGAAAATTCCCAGACATAATGCTTGCAGAGAGTAAGCAGATGTTCCTCTAAACTATTTTGTCAAAGGAGGGGAAAAAAAGGATAATAAATGCATTGCATTAGGCAATACAGCGTAGAGTGTGCAAGGCGAATTACCTGCAATAAATGAAAGCACAGTCGGGAGAGGATGAGATAAAGTGAGCGGGTAAAAATAGAGAAATGTGCTCACCATTTGCAGATTTGTTGTGTGAAATAGTTGGCCATTATCTGGGCAGCACAGAGAGATTTAGCACAGTGTGAAGAATGCGAAGGTGTGTCCTGGCGTGTAATTAACAGATAAACCTGTTGGTTCATTAAATGCATATGCAGTGTCATGCATTCAGTGTGCTAGTATTGATTGTCTGGACATCTCCGCGCACCTCCCTGCTCACCAGACTCCTGACACACTGCATCCATCACCCCACCTACCTCCAACATATTTATAGAATTTTAATTAGTTTTGAGCTCCAGCCAACATCATTAGCGTTTCTCTCTCCTTTTTTTTGCCCAGCAAACAGCCATGCATGGCAATAATGGAGACAGAAACAGCAAGTACAAGGGCACAGAGTTGGAGAGCACAGGACAAAAGGTTGACAGTTTAAAATGACAATGAAAAATGAAAGCAGTAAGGGAAAAAAAACAGCAGAACATGTGGACCGCAGACTTGAGTGTCACCTTGGAAAAATGTCTGCATGATTAAACAGGTAGCTTCAATAGTTTTCAGTAATGACTATGTCTGTATACAGTCGGCACAACGACTCCAGCATATCTTTAAAACAGGCAGTGTTTCAAACTCGCTAAAACTGCATGAAGGAATGTTGACGACAGTATTCAGTGAGAGGGAGCCATGTTTCTACCGTCCAAGGAAAGCCACAGAATAGTGGAGAACGTAAACGGAGATGGGTGAGGTCAACGTAGACCAAACTAATCTGGTTTTCTTAAGATAATCTAGGAGTTTGTTTCCTGAACCAGCAGCAAAGTCCAACAAAACTGTGTTAGGTATGCTTTCAGAAAATGTTTTCATAAAATGGCTAAATTTGAACATGCATAAAAAAGCGACAAAACATACCTGAATTATTTTCTTATGCTAACCAAGCGGTTTTGATCGAGATGCCCAAATACACTGTTTCTGTAGCAGAAAAACTATTGCTACAGATGCTGCAAACTGCTTCAATCAAGGAGTTTAAGCTTATATTCTAAAGTTAAAGATAGAGGTAGGCTACATAACTCATAAGATGCTTCTAAAGCTTTGTTGTATAAATACATAATCATTACCAGCTATGTACATCTAACTTCTCTATATTTATTTTTCAAATGATTTCTCTACCCCTCGCGACCCCAATAGGGATAAGCGTGTTAGAAAATGGATGGATGGATGATTTCTCTTTGAATTGTTGTCTGAGCTTTTCAGGTGACCGTGGAGACCGTGACTACTTCAGACTAGGCTTAACTCCTTCCTATTTGATAAAGTTTGATATTAGAGTGGCTTGGGTTAAATTGTAAATGTCCTACACGCTTTATCAAATCCTGAGGACTCCAAGGAGCTTTACCCTACATTCAGTCATTCACTCATTCATGCACACATTCACACACTGACGGTATGTAGCCTCAGCTGCCCTGGGGCAGACTGACAGAAGTGAGGCAGTCATACAATCGGCCCCACCGGGCCCTCTGACCACCGCCAGCAGGCAAAGCAGGTGAAGTGCCTTGCTCAGGAACACAACAACTGAGACGGTCGGAGCGGGAGTTCGAACGAGCAACCCACCGTTTACAGGACGAATTTCCAAGCTCCTGCACCATCTCACCCCACTGTCGATCATGTTATCCTGAGCTATCTGTGTAGGTATTCTGCGACAGTCTTAGATAGATGGAAGACATAGTTATCACTTTTCTGCTACTTTCACAGACTATACTCCACTGATGTATTTTTTGCAATTATCAATGTTATTAACTTCAGGTTCTCTCTGTTTTTTTTTTTCTCTCCATAGAAGCTACCAGTTCTCCTGCTTTGAGGATGCCATTAGTTGGGCTATTGTTGCCAGTAGCTTCAGGTTCTCGCTCCATAAATGATACTTTATGACTCTCTCTTTGGCACTAAGACTAACTTCAGTAATGAGAAAAAATGGGGCAAAGTATGCTAGCCTGTGTGTTTGCCAGTCATATTTTCACATATACACATATTTAACATAGCGCTGGATGATATAGAAAAAAAGCATATGGATTGAATAGAAATTATATTGATCGATATCGATAATTATCAACTAATTCAAAACATGTATTTTAAGTACTGGCCTGGCCATTTAATGCTGTTGCTTAGCAACCTATTTTTAGATACAGAACACTGAATTCAAACTCAATTCTTTATTCAACCAACTTTTTACCAAAACTGCAAGTTCTTAAAAAAGAAAAGAAGAACACATGCTCTCTGAACTCTTTGAAGGGGGCGGGACTTGGTTCCTGGATCTGCGTTTGTGATTGGTTGGGAGGATGTAATGACTGTAATATTAACTTATATGGCTAGAATGCAAAAGGAAGGAAAATTGTTATTCTATTGAACTTTTTATTGACCCTTTCATTTCTGTCATCGACATACGTCTATCAATTGATATATATTGTTATTGAATTATCATCCAGCCCTAATTATAGCATAAATTTTAACAGTGCTGTGAAGTTTAATTCTCATACATAAATATGAGAAAATAAATTTTTACATTATAATAATAATGCAATTTTGCATGAGAAATACATTATTTTACCTTGTCACTTAAAATGGCTATATTTACACACATACATATCACATAAAGTACACATGATTAAAAAAGCATCTTAAAGGAGGGTTGTCCTTTGTATATCTCAGAAATGTATTCTGGCATGCTGCTGACTAAAATGAGCGTGAACCCCATGGTAAGACTGTGAAGAGCCTTTTCTGAGTCCATCAGAAACAAGATTGTAGCAGCGTATGAGTCTGGAAAGGGTTTTAAAAATCTCTCAAAAGAATTTAAAATCATCCATTCCACTGTGCAGAAAATAGTCTATCAGTGGAGTACATTTAAAACACCTGCCAACATGCCAAAGTCTGGCTGTCCAGACATGTTCACCCCACGGCCAGACTATCGGATGTTGAGAACCCCAAGACCCCTAAACTAAATCCCGTTGCTTTCCAAGAAAAACAAGAAGAAAAAAAAAACAGAAGAGACTGATAAGAAAATGTAGACAAAGGTCATGACTTCTGGAATAACGTTTATTGGAAAGCTGGATCTAAAAGTACATTTCAAGAAAACCAGAACAGAAGACATGTTTGTCATAAACTTAATGCAGCATGCCAGTAAAAAAACAAAACAAAACAAAAAACTGACTACAGTGAAGCATAGCAGTGGCGGTGTGATGGTTTGGGGATGCTTTGTTTGCCCAACTTACCAGCACAGAGTCCATCATGAGTTCTACCATATAATAATGTAAAAAAAAAAAAAATTGAGTAGTACTGGACCCTCCAACTGACAATAACCCAAAACACACCGATAAATCCAACAAGGTCTGACTGAGACCTGAAAAATTGTCAAATGCCAGATCTTGATCTCGTTGAGATGCTGTGGAGGAACCTGGAATGGGCTGTAAAAGAAATGAACTTCTCAAACAAGTTACAGTTAAAAGCAAGGACTGGGAGAACTTTCATTAGACTTATGTCAGAGGCTGGTAGATGGCCATCCTGTCCTCTCAACCACCTGCAGCTGAGAAGACAGTGCTTGGAAGAGAAGAGGATGCTATGGTAGGTAAAAAGCCTACAGGTAACAGTTAATAATCAGAAAACTCAGAAACTGATCCAAATCATACCCTCTGAAGCTGATGGTTTTCTGCTTAAGGTCCTGTTTATACAACAACGATCCCATTGAAAATGGGATTTTTTTTCCTGTTTCTGTTTACACATTTAGATGACAATATTCTGATTATAATTTCCGTTTACAGGGCAACTGAAGAGATGTGAAAATGGTGTAATTCCCTTGCCACGCCACTGGTTGGTGCTATGTTCTTTGAAACGTAGCATCAACTAACATCGACATGACAAGCCTCCAGGATTGATAGTAGTGTCACCTCAGTTTCTACTGACTTCTGTCACTCTGTGCATGAGCCAGGGATTCCCGGTATCTATTTTTTTTCTGTTTACATGATTATGCAGACAGGGACATTTTCTAATCATTACACTCTGGAACCGGTTTTAGAATTGTGCCATCGTCAGAGAAAACATTAGCCATTCATAAATTAACATTACAAATGTGACCAATCTATACAATTTTCATCAGAAAACGTTTATATAAACAGAGTCTGAGTCATACCAAAACCCCACCCAGCACCTCTAAAGCTGGACTCTGTCTTTGTTTGGCCAAACTCAGGCATTTCTGAAAACACAGGTCATCCTTGACATCTGACCTGCTCTGCATGGCACTGAAAACACAACTGCTTTAAATTAATGTAGCACTGACAATATTCCCTTTTTTTATAAAGTGTACTGGATATATCAAATGTTTCTACATTTAAAATGTTCATCCCCGAACACTGTCATAATTCCATCACTGAGAGGAGAATGTACAGCCATGCCAAGTAGTGTGTTGCTAAACATTTGATGTAAGTACCAGACTATGTTGGACACACTCATTTTAAAATGAGTTTTAGCACACGTTTAATTGCCAGCAAGTCGTTTTTCATGACAACACACTAATTGCATGAGATAATACAAACATATTGTACTAAATTAGCTTTCAGATGTGGCTGTCTGAAGAAGCACTATACTGTAGATTAATTTGGGCCTTGACTCTCTGCTCTGTGAAGAGAGAGA
Organism: Fundulus diaphanus; assembly: GCA_037039145.1. Lineage (NCBI taxonomy): Eukaryota > Metazoa > Chordata > Actinopteri > Cyprinodontiformes > Fundulidae > Fundulus > Fundulus diaphanus. Next base: position 28,497,671 of record CM073133.1, on the reverse strand, counting down.
ATTCAAACAGGACATAAACATGCACATGATCACACAGTACTCACTTACAGTAAGGGTGACCTAATTAGGCTTGAGGGTAGATGTAATTACAAGCAACCTTCGTTTGCCCTGTTCTCTATTGTACCGGCTACTTGCAGAGTATGGAGCGACTCACCTTGTGTTGCCACTGCTGTACGCCTGAGACTTCAGTGAAACTGAGGTACCATTTATACTAATTTAAAAATATATTCTTCAAGCCGAAATTACATTGCAGGCAAAGATCAATGTGTGATATGAAAAAATACATTCAACTTGGCTTTACTAAATTTTGTCATTCCGAGATAAGAAATTATTAACTTGTAGTTTCGTTTTTTTAATTGATACATGTTAGCAGATGAGGCATTTGCTTATCGCAAGACGAGCCCTTGCGAAGTGTTGGGATGAAAGTTGTTGGCTCAGTTCCAGCTTCCTCTTTTCAATGTGCCCTTGGCAAGGCATTTAACCACTTGTTGCTTACCGATCTGTATGTTAGTGTGTGCGATTGGGTGAACATGGTTATAGAGTGAAGTGGCTTTGAGCAGTCATACTGAGCAATTTGTTTCCAGTTTGTTGAAGGAGCGTTGTTGGAAAATCTGTACGTATTAAAAACAGTGAACGTAATAAAAACTATGAGCAAGGCTGTAGTTTCTCTGCTTAGGTGACATTTAGGAAGGTAGATACATATTTAGAATTACTGATTTAGTGTGTGGATTGGAAGGGCCAGTTAACCAAAGAGTATGAAGTGCAATGGTGGGAAGGAGTTTAATTTCATGTGATGAATTAATCTCAGGGCTTTTTTTGTGGATACTAGGTCAGACACACACAAATGTAAATATTTTCTTGATTTATCTTTTTGCTGACACATTTTTAATATTTAATTTTTTGTAGTCTAGCATTTTATGTTTTCAGGCTATCATTTTTCATTCTTCCATAACGAACATAAAAAAGGAAATAAATCTGGTATTATTTAAAGTGTAACTCACCGGAATGTAAAAGCATGATCCCACCCGCAGACAGATTTTGAAAAAATACCACCAAAGAGAACCTAAGTGGTGGGGCTAAGTGCAGGGATGAGAGGGTTAAGAGAGGACTGTGGTGAGGATGAGGGAAAGTGAAATGTCGAAACGTGAAGAGTGGTCAAACTGGAGGATTTTTCACCCTCCTCATCACCGGAGGTTGAGGGAGGCTTTGTGGAGCTTTATCAGTTGGAGCTGCTGGCTCAAGGCACTGAGCTGGCACTGCCGAGGCTGTGGAGGACAGAATGGGTGCAGTTTCTGAGTGGTAAAGGTGATGTTAGCAGCATCATTCCTAACGTGGGCTGACGTTCAAAGCGGTAACATACGCTAAACACTATCTTTCAATGCTTCCAATGCTCACCATTCCAGCTCCTGAGTTTGACTCACCACAGGGCGTGTGTCCGACTGAGGTGCTTTTATACCCGAACGCGGGGCTATGATGATGAAAGCATGTACCTTTTGAACCAATAAGAAAATTCAATTAAATAGCCACCATTCAACCCTAGGAGGAGACCACTAAGGTGGTTTTAGACAAATATTGCAGAACTAAACATGTTCACACAAAAATGTAAAAAAAAAAGGCAGATTAACATTAAAGTACAATCCCTTAGGCCAAGTTTATACAGTTTATACACAAAAAATGTTGAATTGTTGGATGTTTATTTTTAATAGCGATTTAATAGTGATTTTATCGTCCCCACAAGGGATAGACGTGTTAGAAAATGGATGGATATAGGATTAGGAGGTTTGACAGCAGTTTCCTTGGTGCATGAGGTAATACTGGCATTGAACCCAGTGTGAAAATAACAAAGGGCTTCATAAATGGCAATCCCATTTTATAATGGAAAATTTGAAATGCTGTACTGTTAAATAAATTAGGTGCCAACAGACAGGTAAAGGTGGGAGCTTGGACAGTAGAGTTTCAAGTTAAACTGTTTGGGTTTGGTATTGGTTTGGTCAAGAAAAAACATGCTGTTAAAACTGATGCTGAAAGCTGAAACTCTGATAAACTGTATGTTTATGTGTAGCTATTTTATAAAATACTGGAATATGACTTGATTTACCAATTGCAGAATCTGTGTACTAGCTATTTTCAAGCCTGCAAAATAGCCTTATATCAAAACCAGAGTATCAAAGATGATTGTCTTATGTGATTGGATGTTTCTAACTCTCTGTAAGAGGCAGTGTTTACATTGGGTGCCAACTAGGTTTGCCCTTTGTCCCAGTGCTACTGTAAAATGAAAGAAAAGCCCTTAAAGTTGACTTGCAGACAACAAAAACACTATTGAGCTATTTGCTAAAATCATAGTGTTAAATTACTATGACGGAGCCGTTTAATGTCAAAACCTAACCATCTCTGATGAAGAATCTTGGCATTCAAACTGATCTCAGGCATTATCAGGATTACCCAGATTTTGTGTCAGAGATAAAAACAAATACTGATCAATTTTAATTATACATTACATCTGTAAAAAATAAAGATCTAATGTGTTTGCCCAGGCAAGCATGGGATATAACAGTATAACTCTGAAACAGAGTGAGCACATCTTACCAGCTTTGATTATGAATGAAGTGTGTTAACTGTAGAGTTTTGAAGAAATCAGGTTATTTTTGTCTGTTGATGTATGTGTTAAAGAGAAGAGACCTTTATCCTGTTGATTTTTTACATATGAAGATTTTTTTAAAACTACAAATTTAGCTGCTATGAGCACGTACTTAAAGACATTTTTCTTCACGTGTGATTTTTTCATGCTGGAAATAATTGAAAGAACTCAACAGCAAGACAAAATAAAAAATAGTAGCTAACACTAAAGCATTTTCTATATAAATAAGAAAAAGGAAGGTCCAAGGAAACACAATCTTTTGTTTGTTTTCAAGGAGGTGATGAAGCTCAGTGAAGAACTATTTCACCACCAGCGCCGTCATCTTTAGAAGCAATTTGCTGTTGGCCATGTTAGTAATTAATCAAAACCACCTTGTTATTGCATTTAATCCATAAAAGAGACATTAATCATACTGGACAGTGACCCTTCAGAGGTCAGTCTCCTGTATTTGCAGGATGCATGGTGAGTGTCCTCAGCCAACACCAATTAGTTACTGTGCACATATTAAAAAAGCCCCTATGTGGACAGAATTTAAAGATCTTTCAAAAACTTTTTCCCAGAACAATAAAACTGTATACCCCAAAACTTTCACATCAATGGGACAACTTTTTCTAAATTACCAACAAGGTTTGTCATTTTGCCTTTATACATGTTTGACTACGATGCTGTTGTTTTTTTGTTTTTGTTTTTTTCTTTTCATTAAAAAGCCATTTTGCATTTGGAATAATTGTTTTATCCAAATATGCTTTTCTGGTGGTTACAAGGAAAATGCCAAATCCACAGGGTTCTCTGCAGGCTTGTGTGTGTGTTTGTCTTACCTCCTGTTATTACAGGGTGTGACGGGCTGGTGCGTCCTCACAACTGCAGCTCATTACGGTCCGGATGAGCTTATAGAGGCACGTATCCTCTGAGACAGATATCAGCTTGTCCTTGTACATCGTGATAATCAGACCTCCTCATAGCTTGCTGATATATTTCTTTCTATGATTCCAGGTCACCCTATTGTTGTCCTGCTTCCAGGTAACCGTTATTCAGTTGCTGTTTTGTCCGGTACGCCAGTCCTCTGCCTGCTTGTTTCCGACGTCCATTGGAGAACTCAGCTCAGGGTCCCCACCACTAATCTCCTCACTGCTCCTGGATCTGCTGTCTGGACACCTCCACAAACCACCATCACCACTCGCCTGCCTGTCCACCCACCAGCGTTCCACCGTTATCTCTGTCTTCCCCTGGAAAGAAAGACAGGAATCATTGTCAATCTTAACTGCACACCACGACCTGCCAACCTCAGCCTCTGTGGCCAAGGCTCAAGTTCCTCCCTGGAAACTTCACCTGCACCACAATTGTAAGACTTCCACTTCTTCTCCACATTCCTCACCAGCTGTCAAATCCCATTTCGTTCAGTAACCACTCACCTCTCCTCCTCAGTGTCATCCTGCAATCCTCCCCTGTCCTGGAAGAAACATTCATTTATTCTCATTTGTCAATAAACCGATTAAATCAGTTATCATTGTCCTTAGTTGTTGCCTGCCCAAGGGTCTCCCATACAAACAATAGGAAAGAAAAATCCAGAAAATGTATATTCACAGGGTACGTTTTGCATTATTCAGTGGAATTAATACATCTAATTCCAGAGTGTTGCACTGTGTTGGAACTGATAATGATGAGGCTTTGATTTGACCTCTTGGTAGAAAGGAGGAAAGGTTAAAGGAAAGGACTGACTGCCAAGTGTACTTGCATCGATTTTTTTCTCCTTCATTATTCCTTTAGCTGCCACTAACATTTGACAAGTTGTTTTTTGGGATATTGGGCTGATATTCGATGAGAGTTGAAGAAAAGGTTGTTTTAGAGTGTGGAAGAGATTACATTTTTTAAGGGGAAGGCACATGTATCCAAAAGCAGAACATGAGACCAGAAAATTAAAACAAATTGGTCAAATATGTCTCATTATTGGTTTGACAGTTTGACCTGAGGAGTTTGACCATTTCAAGATCCTTTTGTGTTTTCATTTTCTGTGTAAGATTTGTTGTTGGTGTGCTGTGCTTGTGGTCATTGCTGTGTTGCATGACCTATTTCTCGTTTCCCTCTACCACAATTGTAGCCCTCGCTCTGGCTCCACGAAAACATGCCTAATAGTTGTCTTGTAGCATTTTTACTTAAATTCTATGTTTGGGTTTTGTACCACTGTGCAATATGGCAAGACATCTTCACTTTGGTCTAAATGTTCCAAGAATATTTTCCAAATGTGTTTGTGGCTTATTCAAACACACTGCAAAGACTTGCTGATGAACGCTTAGGAGGAGGAGGACACTCAGATGGGGTATGCAGATTTTTTTAAAATGGCTATTTCCCGAGCCCTCTTAGAACCCCTACATTATCAGAATTCAGTTGAGCAGCAGAAAGAGTGAGCTTGATGCAAGTCACTAAGGTTATAACGGGTATAGGTATAGGAAAAATGTTCATGGGATGGCCAACGTCTAAGAATTTGAGTAGTTTGATCGGAAATGTCCAGACTGGAAGCTGTAGCTACAGTTTCGACACAGAAGGAGTGGATTGAATAATACTCTGGTGAAATGCCAGAGACTGCTGGAGATAGGCACCAGCACCCCTCGCCACCTCAACAGGGATAAGTGTGTAGGAAAATGGATGGATGGATGAAATCCCAGATCTTGTGCGGCTTGTCTAGAATTAATGCAGTCAGACCTGAAAGTCGTACAAATTAGTAAAGAAATAATTATGAAAGTAAGATATGCCATTCTGAGAGGAGAGAAAGTAAGAGACAGGATGCCAGCTGCTATAGACAAGAGATTAGAAATGAAGAACTTTCCCTGAGGAATGACATGGATGGCATTGTGACCAAGAAGGGTTTGTAAGAAGGAAGTTTAAAAGTAGTAAAGAGATTTGTTGCATCATTTTCCAGAGGCAAAGGGGGTTGGCACGAGGATGAGTCAAAATGTAATGCCCAGACACTCTGTTGAGGTGCATCGACCAGGAGTGCTTTCTTTAGAGAGGACTTCATAGTCTGAAACGGTTTCAGTTAAAGCACAGAACCAATAGGAGGAGAAGAATGATGAAGTCCATGTCAGAAAGTCATCAACAAGATGCAGAACATAAAGGAGTTCTACAGACATTAACGAGGATCCAGGCCAAACTTCTGAAAGAGAGTCAAAGAGTTTGAGGCTACTTCTGCGACCAAAGGTGAGTCATACTGCAAAGTTGTAGGCTCCTTTGCAAGAAACTTTGAAAAAACACCAGAAGTTTGGGTAAATAGGACTTTAAAGGCACTGACGATGTCTGCTTTGAAGAGACAGGTACTTGTCCCACCAAGTGGATGAGTATAATGGCGTGACCGATAGTTATATATTGCACAGAAAAATGTTGGAATGGAATGAAAATTATTAAAATTGCAACAAGCAATTGAGAAATTAATGGAAAATAATATTGTTAAATGGATACACAACATAAATATAAAATAACAAAAAATATATATGTTGAGTGCCTTTCATTAATGCTAGCACCTTGATGTGACATTTTTGTTACAGAAAATAAGTACAAAAAATTAAAGACATTTAATGTTTTTATAACAATATCTTCATTGCATTTTTTACAACTTCATCAACAGCTGCTGTGAGGTGAAAAAAATCAACATCGCACGCAGGAAGCATAACTGGTTGCTTACTTGTTCAGAAACACACTTTTAGATAAAACAAAGTCAATATATAGACGTGCAAAACATTACCCGGTGCTTCCAGACATTTTAAAGTGCAAATACGTCAAACAAATTCAGCAAAGCAGATAGAATAAAATTAAACCGGCTGCTACTGTAAAAGGAAATTTCAGTTTTATAAGTAAAAATAATTACCATATTTGTTTTAAGAAACACAAATTGGTGATTAATCAGATATTTAAGGTGACAGTATGATTTCAGGTCTTTTAAGATAAAATATGTTCACCTTATAGTTTAAAACGTTACATTCAGCAATGATTTGTGGGTAATACACCTCAGTGAAGCCCGCATTAGTGCGGATTTCGCTGAAGTGTGGATTGAGGGTGCAAAGGGGCGGAGCAAAATACCACTCTGGATAATCGGGACACACTACGCACTCACGCTCTCTGCGGGAACATGCATTTAAGGGGCACAAGGGTGGAAGTGCGAGTATTGGGACAGGGCCATGTTTGTTGTGTTAGTTGATGGACCAAAATATAGAGAAGACACTGGAAGCCGCATGGTGGAGTGAATGATAATTTTATTAAAGCACAAAACTGAAAACGTACAGATTGGGCAGGTGAGGACAAGGACAATACAAGGAAAGAACCAGAACAGGGGTAGCATAATGGAGGACCTGACAATGAGTGTGAGTGATTTGGCTGCATAAATAGGAGAGGAGACAGAGGGAAAGGCAGGCGAAGCAATTAGCACAAGTGAGGGTAATTAGGCTGACGGAGAGAGAGAGCAATGATACGACTGAAGAAAACAGAACCTAACCAAACCAGGATGAATGAACAGGTATGACAAAATAAACTCACTAACTGAACTGAAGACAGGCAGGCAGGAAAATTAGTATCTAACTGGAACAAGAATAAACAACTAAATAATAAAGAGCAGATATAAAATGAGGAACCGAATAAGACTAACAAACTATACTAAAAATGTGAAAAAACAAACAGAACTGCACGACCCCCAGGAACCTAAAAATAGTCAAAGACCTGGAGATTTTGACAATCAAATCATTAAAACCACTTATGTCTCTTCCTCGGTGCCCAGACAGACCCCCGCCAAGAATCTACCTTCCCTTTTCAATAAACCTGTTAAACTGTTATTCAGTGTCTGTACGTGTTGCCTGCTTCAGAGACAATTATTTTGTAAAACCTGACACCCATTGTATAAAGACATAGGGCTGTAAAATAAAAATATAAAATTTGTAATTCTTCTGCACAAAAATCATTCAGACTAAAACATCTGCTGGTAGAAATATTTTGCTACATTTATTTTAGCAACGTGATTTTTATTGAACCTTAAAACCTTGAGCTGTTGTAGATGCATATCATGGTGGCACTTATTCAGATTGACCATACCTACTGAGATAAAAAACAAAAATATATAGATTTAAAAGCAAAATGTGAGATAATACACAACTGTATGTGATTATGATTTTGTTGTTGTTGTTGGTATTGTAGGCACAGCGTTAGACAGAGATAGAATAGTTATTATCACCATTATTATCACATGCCTGACTGAACCACCTGCACAGTTCTTCATGGAACATTTTAGAAAACCAACAGGTACAGTAATGAACCATCTGGCTGATACTTTGGTTTTAACAGATTAGAATAAAATGGTGTCTGGAAAAATTAAATTCTTGTTAAACAAGACAGGAGAAAACTGGGTAACACTTTATTTGAAGGGGTCTACATAAGACTGACATTACACTGTCATAAACATGACATAACACCTGTTATGAACATAAATGACTCATTATGAATGTTTAGGACTGTTGTCTTTAATTGTCATTCGGTAAATTATGACACTATTAAAGCAAAGTTGACATTGTTTAAGATGTCTTTGTTATGACAAGCCCTTAACTTAACAAAACCCCAAGTCAAGTCCTTAATTCAACCAAATCCCCAATCAAGACCTTAATTTAACCTAATCCCAAATCAAGACCTTAATTTAACCTAATCCCAAATCAAGCCCTAAATTTAACCTAATCCCAAATCAAGCCCTAAATTTAATCTAATCCCAAATCAAACCCTTAATTTAACCAAATACCAAATCAAGCCCTTAATTTAACCTAATCCCAAATCAAGCCCTTAATTTAACCTAATCCCAAATCAAGCCCTAAACTTAACCTTGTCTCTGTTAATGTCAAGTTGTCATAACAAAGACATTTAAAACAATGTCAACTTTGCTTTAATAGTGTCATAATTTACCGAATGACAATTAATGACAACAGTCTTAAACATTCATAAAGAGTCATTTATGTTCATAACAGGTGTTATGTCACGTTTATGACAGTGTAATGTCAGTCTTATGTAGACCCCTTCAAATAAAGTGTAACCGAAAACGGAAAATAAATTTCCAGTTATACAAATCTTAGAAGAAATAGTGATGTGAAACCAAATAATGGTTAAAAAATCCAGTAGAATAACATTTCTATCTTATTTGATTATAAGACTAAATCCTGTCATCTTTCTTAAAACAGAAAACAAACAGAAACATTACTGGATTTAGCCTGATAATCATACAAAACATACATGTTAAAATCTTAGTGATTATACTGCTGAAACATTACAGATCAGCACTTAGTTACTTCAATTTATCCAGTTGACCAAACATTTGCTAAACACAATACAGTGCCTTGTAAGAATTGTTCATATAAACCTTTATAAAACCTATTTTATTTGGATTTTATGTATTACACCAACAAAACATAACACATAATTGTGAAATTCTGAGTTTGGAGTGCATTTGTGAGTCGACACTTTGCAGAACAAACCCATACTGCAATGAAGACTGAAAGGTTTTTTTAAGGTATACATCTATCTACCTTGCACATCAAGGCTAATGCAACAACACGCTGTATTTAACTCCATCCATCTTGCCATTTGTTTTGAACAGCTTCTCTGTCCCTCCTAAAGAAAAGTATTTCAACATACTGATGCTGCCACCATTATGTTTTCATTTTGGCAATAATCTGTGCAAGGTGATTAACTTTTTTAGCACGGGATCAATGGGGGTTTACAGCATCTCTTCTGAAATCCAGTTGAGTGAGTCTATTATAGGTGTTTTCCACCTCTTTCAAGTCAGAGCAAACAAATCCCTTTTAGAGAATGCAAAACGCTTTGAACCAAGCTCTCATTGTCCTAAGGCAGAATCTGGCCGGATTTATTAGTTCTAAATGCTGACAACCCAGGGTCCAGACCAGGAAGCAGAGCCGTAGTTTAACACACCTCTCTGCAGCTTCTGTACTGTTACCCACCCATTATCCTATTGAGACGGTGTCTTTCCCACGGCCAAAACTTAACAGATCAAAAACTGATCTAAAGGGAACAAATCATAAAAATATAATAAAAATCCATACGGATCACTTTGAACCAAAAAATAAAATAATTAAATGTGGTCTATTAAATATAAGGTCTCTCCCTCCAAAGACTTTGTTAGTTAATGAATTGATTTCTGATAATCAGATTGATTTGTTTTGTCTCACAGAAACCTGGCTACAAGAGGACTACGTTAGTATAAATGAGTCAACTCCCTCCAGTTATTCAAATTTCCACATTCCCAGATCTGTGGGAAGAGGAGGAGGAGTGGCAACCATCTTTCAGTCTGATTTATTAATTAGTCCCAGGCCAATTAATAACTACAGTTCTTTTGAACATTTAACCCTCAGTTTCCCTCATCCAAACTGCAAAGCAATAAAACCTCTTCTGTTTATTGTTTTGTATCGTCCACCAGGCCCTTACACTCAGTTTTTGGATCAGCTGTCAGACTTCTTATCTTATTTGGTGTTAAATACTGACAAGGTTATTATAGTGGGTGATTTTAACATCCATGTTGACACTGAATGTGATAACCTTAGTGTAGCCTTTAAAACTGTCCTAGATTCAATTGGTTTTGCTCAGAATGTGCATAAGCCAACGCACTCTCGGCTCCATACTTTGGACCTTGTGCTGACATATGGCATTGATTGTGAAGAATTAACAGTATTCTCTCACAACCCTGTCCTATCTGATCATTTTTTAATAACATTTGAGTTTAATCTAACTGATTTCTCCACCCCCAAAAGAGGGTTCCATTATAGTAGATCTTTATCGGATAATGCTGTATCAAAACTTAAAGAGTCTGTCCCCCTCTTAATATCCTCAGTATTGCAGAAATGCCCTGTAGATGGCAGCAATGTTGTTTCTTCCCATTCACAAATAGATACATTTGCTAACAGTGTGACTTCCTCATTGCGTTCTGCATTAGACAATGTAGCTCCCTTGAAAAAGAAGGTGATAATTCACAGGAAGCTGGCTCCCTGGTTTAATTCAGAGCTGCGTTCCTTGAAGCACAATGTTAGGAAATTGGAGAGAAAATGGCGCTCTACACACCAAGAGGAATCCTACCTAATCTGGAGGGACAGTCTATTGTTGTATAACAAGACCCTTCGCAGAGTTAGAGCAGCATATTTTTCATCATTAATTGAAGAGAATAAAAATAATCCTAGATTTCTCTTTAGTACAGTTGCCAAACTTACTCAGAGCTGCAGCTCTGTGGATCCATCCATTCCCTTAGCTCTTAGTAGTAATGATTTTATGGGATTCTTCATAAATAAAATTGATGCCATTAAAAATAAAATAATTGGCATCCTCCCAAACATGATTACCTCATCCCCAGTAAGTAAGGCAGCATTGGAGGAATCTTTAGAACCTGCGCTGTGTCTGAACTGTTTAGAAGCAGTAGAGCTTTCTGAGCTATCTAAAATCTTAGCTTCATCTAAACCTTCTACCTGTATGTTAGACCCAATTCCAACCAAGTTGTTTAAGGAGGTATTCCCTTTGATCAGTGGTCCTATTTTAGACATGATTAATCTATCCTTAGTAAATGGATATGTACCACAGGTTTTTAAAGTAGCTGTTATTAAACCTTTACTTAAGAAACCTTCTCTTGATCAAGATGAGCTAGTAAACTACAGACCTATATCTAATCTTCTTTTCTTATCTAAAATTCTTGAGAAAGTAGTTGCTAATCAACTTTGTGAACATTTACAAAGCAATGACCTACTTGAGGAGTTTCAGTCAGGCGTCAGAGCTCATCATAGCACTGAAACAGCTCTGGTGAAGGTCACTAATGATATTCTCATGGCCTCAGATAATGGACTTGTGTCTGTACTTGTCCTGTTAGATCTTAGTGCTGCATTTGATACAGTTGATCACAATATTCTCCTACAAAGACTTGAACATACTGTAGGGATTAAGGGGAAAGCATTAGGCTGGTTTAAATCTTATCTGTCGGACAGATTCCAGTTTGTTCATGTTAATAATAAATCATCCTCAAACTCTAGGGTCACCTGTGGAGTACCACAGGGTTCAGTCCTTGGACCAATTCTCTTTACTATATATATGCTTCCGATTGGCAAAATTATCAGACAGCATGGGATTAATTTCCACTGTTATGCTGATGACACTCAGCTATATTTATCCATAAATCCTGATGAATCCAATCAATTACTTCGACTGCAGTCATGTCTTGATGACATCAAAAGCTGGATGACTTTAAATTTCCTGCATCTAAATTCTGACAAGACCGAAGTTGTAATCTTTGGGCCAGAGTCCTCAAAAAATAAACTTCTTAACCAATCACTTAATCTGGGTGGCATTAACTTGGCCTCTGGTAATAAAGTAAAAAATCTTGGTGTTATTTTTGACCAAGACATGTCATTTAAATCCCATATTAAACAGGTTTCCAGAGTTTCCTTTTTTCACCTCCGGAATATCGCCAAAATTAGAAACATTCTGTCCAGGAGTGATGCTGAAAAACTAGTCCATGCATTTGTTACTTCAAGGCTGGACTATTGTAATTCTTTACTATCAGGAAGTCCACAAAATGCAGTTCAAAGCCTTCAGCTGATCCAAAATGCTGCAGCAAGAGTTCTGATGAAAATCAACAAAAGGGATCATATTTCTCCAATTTTAGCTTCCCTTCATTGGCTTCCTGTTAAATCAAGAATAGAATTTAAAATTCTTCTTCTAACGTATAAAGCCCTTAATAACCAAGCTCCATCATATATCAGAGCTCTGATTACCCCGTATGTTCCTAACAGAGCACTTCGCTCTCAGACTGCAGGTCTGCTGGTGGTTCCTAGAGTCTCTAAAAGTAGAATGGGAGGCAGATCCTTTAGCTATCAGGCTCCTCTCCTGTGGAACCAACTCCCAGTTTTGGTCCGTGAGGCAGACACCCTGTCTACTTTTAAGACTAATCTTAAAACCTTCCTTTTTGACAAAGCTTATAACTAGAGTGGCTCATGTTACTCTGAGCTACCTTTATAGTTTTGCTGCTATAGGCTTAGGCTACTGGAGGACATCAGGGCCTATTTTTCTCGCTCTACTGATTTCTACTGTTCTCCAGTTTTACATTGCATTACATTGAAATGACTGTTGTCATTTCAGCTTTTAACTTTTTGTTCTCTCTCTTTTTTCTTCATAGTAGGTACACCTGGTCTGACGTTCTGTTGACTTTGAAATCATCCAGGGAGGACAGATCACCGACTATTACCATCTAATGTAGAACAGATTACTAGATCAATGTGTGCTTCTGTGCTTTTTGTCTGTCTTGTTGTGTCTCTGCTCTGTCTTCTGTAACCCCCAGTCGGTCGAGGCAGATGACCGTTCATACTGAGCCCGATTCTGCTAGAGGTTTTTCCTTCACACTAACGGGTGTTTTTTCTTTCCACTGTCGCTTCATGCTTGCTCAGTATGAGGGATTGCAGCAAAGCCATGTACAATGCAGACGACTCTCCCTGTGGCTCTACGCTTCTCCAGGAGTGAATGCTGCTTGTCGGGACTTTGATGCAATCAACTGGTTTTCTTATATAGGAACATTTTTGACCAATCTGTATAATCTGACCCAATCTGTATAATATGATTGAACTTAACTTTGTAAAGTGCCTTGAGATGACATGTTTCATGAATTGGCGCTATATAAATAAAATTGAATTGAATTGAATTAAGGCGTGCACAGTAAATCATAATGACTTGACTTTAAAATCAGTTTTTCATTTATTGTTGAAACAAACCCATAAATTATACTTTTTTTACGTCAGCTATATCAGCTCCATTTAACTAAGACTTTAATATGTGAAAACACTGACTGTATGATCTGAACTCCCTTGACTGCAACCTTTGTCTTCATGACTGGTTCAAGCTCAAAGATATAACTAGAAACTGATCATTTGGCTTTTCTTAATTGTTAAAACGTTTAACACTACAGTATATTTTAAACATATTTACATAGCATTAACTTTTTTAACATGTGTCATGTTTTTAAATATATGCTTTTGGAGATTTACTTGATAGAGCTATACAAAGTACCTAAATGTGTGCTGAAAAGAACCTGAAACCTGGTTTTCATATTAGAAAAAATAAAAAGAATTAATACTTTGAAGGATGACCTTTTATTGCTGTTACAGCTGCAAAAGTCTGGTGTGTCTCTTTCATAGCATTGTTTATCTAAAGACTGAAAATTGTACCCATTCTTTTTTTTTCCATAAAATCATAACTTCAACCAGACTGAATAGAGGGCATTTGTGGGAAATCATTTTTAACTTCTGCCACAAATCTTGAGTTGGATTTAGATCTGGACTTTAACTGAGCCAATTTACCACATTAATATGCTCGGATCTGAGCCGCTACATTTCCTCTCTCTTTCTACGTTTAGGGTTGGGATCCTCCTGGAAGGGGACTCTCCTGCCCTGCCTGAAGTCTTTTGCAGCTCTTACAGGTTTTCTACCAGTATTTAGTTCCAGTCATCGTCCCATCAGCTCTCACCAACTTCCTTCTTCATGCTGAGAAAAGGCAACCTCTAGCATTAAGCTGCCAGAAAAGATGATTGGACCGTCCATCTGAACAACAACAGTGGGGGTGAAAAGTGAAAGGTTCAAAGTAACCATCTTTTCAAGATGTAAAACAATTTCTGTATGATGTCAGTCAATATCTAAATGGGGTTGGAAAACTTAAAGGGTTCTCAGAGCTGAATCAGGACAATAAAATGTATTGATCAGGTCTGGTGACAGGTCAATAATGATAATGACAGGCCGGCTCGATTCAAAGTGCCTTGAATTCACCCTTTTAGCATTTTTCATGTTTTGTGGCCTCACAACCAGGATGTAAAATGGGTTAAGAGTTTGCACCATTTAAAGAATATACCTACAGCTTCAAAGACATATTCTTTTATTGAGCAGCAAACAATGAATTGGTCAAAATAACAAAAACCGTCAGTGTGCACAGCTGCACCCCTTATTCCTTTTTTTTTCAGGTGTGGGATCTATGCTAGTTTGCAGCCTCTTAATCAGCCAATCATAACATCAACTTCTGACGAAATTACGCTTTTCGTAGCCTGGTTAATTCCTTCCGAACCAGCAGGTAGAAACATGACTAATTAGCATTTTCTTTGTTTTTGCCACATTTTAAAAGTTCACTCAAAATTTGCATTGCAATTGGATGGAAACATGGCTTATAACTTATCCAAGTGGGGTGTGTCGGGTCAGTGCCAGACATAGTGTTTTCCTTGGTGGTGGAAAAGTTCAATTTATTCTCATCCGACCAGAGCACCTTCCCCATACATTCGGGGAGCCTTTTGGACTTAACTTAAAATGTGCGTTCTTATTTTTAACATTAAGTGATGCATTTTTAAGGGTAATTGGTAGTGCCAGAACTTTTTACTTTTTATGGGCTTCACAAAGGGTGTGGATACATTTGCACACGCTAATATTCAAGTTTTTTTTTTTCTTTCTCATTTCACTTCAACTAACTTAGACTAGTTCGTACAGAACCATCATATAAAAGAAGGTTAGAAAACAGATTGGAATGTAAAAGAATTGGTGAAACACGAAAGGGGGTGAATACTTTTGCAAGGCACTGTATCTGTTGGAAATACCGGTGGACATCCTGCGTTTCTAAAACAAAGATATTTTTGGTCGGACATCGATAATCAAGCGTGTTAAACACTAAAATAATGCTTACCAACTGTTCATCAAATAACTTTTTTTCAAACTAGAATGCAAGACAGTTAGGCAAGTCTTACTCACTGCTTTGATTTATTATTTCTTTCTGTTGAATATCTGATTCACAAACTCAGTTACATCAGATCTCTGCAGATCTCCGTCACTTGGCTGCCAGTTGAGAGAAGATGTATGCCAAGTGAACTCAACAGAGCAGAGCAGATTTGTCAGATTCCACTTAAACTGAGCCAGCTGCATGAGATATGTGGTCACCCCATGTGGTTTCCATTGCACATGGCATCATTTGCTGGGGCGTTTGGGCTCTGCTTGCTGTCAGATGACTGTTTTGGTACGCACAGAGGCTTTTGATTGGATGCAGTTGATCCAAGCCTGACAGCAAATCAATAAATTATACACCCTTAGCGTCAGCGTTACCCAATATAAAAGGAATCTTTTGAACTCAGCTTCAGAACATGAAAAGGAATAGCCGCGTATGGGGTCTCGGTTTAGTTTTCATCCGCAGGCTTTTGTGTAGAAACACAAGAAAGTGGTCACAGGGCTTAGTGGAAGACTTTTTTTTTCCGCTGTGCAGTATTGGATTTCCTGACAGTACTGGGGATACATTTACTCAACAGTAATGAAGTTGTGTTCCTATATGTCCTCTTGTAACATGCAGTGTTTGCAGTTCTTGTATTTTCCTGCACTGGAACTTCCAAAAATTGCATAGAGAGAGCTCACACGCAAACACGCACACACAAAGTGCTAAACTTTTACATTTAAGTTCAATCATCGTCATCCTGTTTGAAATTCCAGCAGTTTCTCCTAGCTTAACAATTTCCACATATCCTCATCAACATGTAAATCTTTTCTTGTTATGGCCACTGAGCTTAGATGTTTAAGGGGGTTGAAATTTGGCTGCATAGAGTACATCTAAGCTTCAACTCTTAGCTGGTGTTGTTTTGACACCTACAGTGTCGAAACATTCCCGGAAGTTAAATGTGCAGCGGGCCAATTAAATCACACACTAAGACTGTGTGGTTATCAGGGCATAACCCCTGAGTGAGAGTATGTTTTGTAGTCAGCTCAAGTCTCGTTCTGCACCCAGCCAAGAAACAGGCAATGAGGCGAAGGCAGCAGCTCACACAGACGGTGGTCTGATCAGTCTTATAGATCTTCCCTGCAGGGGTTTCACACCAAGAGTCGGCTTTGCCTCCATCTGCGCACTGGCTTAATGTTTAACAGTCCTCCCCAAAATCAACTTCCAAACACCTACGTGTGAATGGCCTCACATCTTTATGTGTTCATGTCAGGCACTCTGCCTCTGTTCTTTATACTCCTAATCTACCTGTTTATCCTCACCTCCTCAGTCTGCCTAACCTCTTCTATCTTGTCTTTCAACTAAAGCAACTCACATTCTGAGCTGATCTCTGCATGTTCACGTCTAAATCCCTGTAGTTGTGCTGTTAAATTCTTGGAGTTAGTAAAACATGACAGTAAGGCTTTACAGAGGGCTCACTTTGATAATAATAACTTTGGGGAAGAACGTCTCTCCAAGTACCCCTTTTTTCAGTTTTCATCAAATAAATATGCTCAGGCAAATGTGAGGGTGATAAACAACAACATCTCAATCCTTCATCTGCTGAGAGTTTATTTTTCACTAATGGTGAAATTGCAGCTATTTTCTGCAAACCCTTTTGTTTGGAAGATGTTTCTTTGAATTTAAAATAGAGGACTCTGAGCTGAATTGATAAACAACCACTTGCAAAGATATGAATCCCCTTTGAGCTTTTTTTTGTATTTTGTCACATTATAGAATCACACTTCCATGTGTTTTATAGAGGGAGTGGTGGCCTAGTGTTAGAGAGCATGACATTTGCGTCCTGGAGAGGCTGCAAGGTTCTAGGTTTGAATCCCACACACTGCCTCTCTGGGTCCCTGAGCAAGGATCTTAGTCCCAGAATGTTTCCTGGGCACCATACAGTAGCAGCCCACTGCCCCCTAAGGGATGAGTTAAATGCAGAGGACAGATTTAATTGGAATGTATGTTGCAATGCATAAAGATAATAATTATTATTATAGGGATGCTATGTGATAGGCCAACATAGAGTTATTGTGTTCATTGCTGCAAAGTAGCAAGTATCCATGCCCAATGTGAAAAAGTAACAGTGACTGAAGTTTTTGAGGGCACAGTCAGTAGCACTATTGTCTTACAGCAAGATGGTCCTGGGTTTGAAACCCACCCTGGGGTCTTTATGCATGATGTTTGCATGTTATCCCTGTGCATGTGTGGGTTCTCTCCAGGTACACAGGCTTCCTCCTACAGTCCAAAAACATCACTGTTAGTTCAACTGTTCGCTCTAAATTGCCCTTAGGTGCGAGTGTGTGCGTGCACAGTTGTTTGTATTGTGTGTCTCCATGTTTGTCTGTGATGGATTGGCAACCTGTCCAAGGATTTATCCTGCCTCTCAGCCTCCGCGACCCTGCATGGATAAACGGGTATTCATGATGGATTGGATGAAGTTTTTGAATGTAATAAAACAAAAAATCTGAAAAGTTGTAAAGGGAATGGTGTTTTTCCAAGGGCCTGCCCCTAAAAACGTAAAGAAACCAGGAAAAAAACAAACATAATGATTTTTTTCCCAGCACTCAAAAGCAAACTACCAAACCTATAGTGAAGAATGTAAGGCCCAGCTGAATGAACAGGAAACTCAAGTCTATATATATATTTCTATGTCTTGCCATTGCTCTCTGACCTCCAGTTTATTGCACTTCAGTACTTCTGTTCAATAAAGACAAACACAAACGGATATCTCTACCACAGACCTTAACAGGCTTTTGATGTAGGTCAGAGGAGCAACTGCACAGCTGAATGGCATCAGGAGCAGGAACTTCCAGCCATTCATTTAAAACAGTAATGAGTGTAAGGGCTTTGTCCTTCACCCAGCTGCTACTGTGGTGAACATTCATGAGCAGGCATGAGTATGATGTGTGTGTATATATATATATATATATATATATATATATATATATATATATATATATATACACACACATATATCTATCTATCTATCTATCTATCTATCTATCTATCTATCTATAGATAGATAGATAGATAGATAAGTGAATCTCAAATTTATGCACGCTTGTTCCTGGTGAAAACATCCCTTCATTATGCCTGGCGATTTTAACTAACTACTTTATATAATGATATGAACACACACACCCTCTTCAATGGGCATTAACTTGGGATGAAAAAAAAAAGATCTTTGCACAGGATTGGCTGTCATTGCAGCTTCAGTTTCATGGTAAGTCTCTGCAGCCTTTGCACACCTGATATTTATTACAATTCATCCAATTCTTTCTGGCAGGTCCTGTCAAGTTTCATCAAATTATAAGTGAAGCATCTATGAAATGTCATCCTCGGGTTGCTCCTCAGATGCTACGCGGGATTTCAAATCTGAGCTTTTGGCTAAGGCACTGAGAATGTTCGTGATGCTTTTCCAAACCAGCATGGTGCGCATGCTTTGGTTTACAATTATGTTGATAGATTACCCACTAATTCAGTCTCTGCTCACATTCAGCTTGCTGGGGGATATTTGGCAAAGACTCATCTATAAATTTGACTCTCTCAGTCACTTTTGAGCACCAGCAGAGTAGTACTGTCCCTTTCTGTGGTGACGTTTCCACATGGTATGGAAACTAATCTCAACGAGTGCATTTCATTCATGACATAGCCGTTTCACAAACCTTTACATATTGGTGGTATCAGATGGAAATATGTTTTATTTTACCATCAGATACTTAAAGTATCACCTATTGCTGTGTCCTGTTATAATCATTGCACATGCAGCGATTTATGGTAACTTCCACAACTCGTAACGTGCTGCCAGTGTTCTGAACAGCAACATTGATTTCAGCAGGAAAGCCCTCAGTTGTGATCATTGTGTCAAGCTGCTATGTGTGTGTGGCGGGGTTAAAACAGTCTTTCCTCAAGTCAATAAAGTTGGTTGCCATGTTGGTTTCACTGCTAGTTATAGATATGGAGACACTATTTGACACTATTGTGTTGTTTGCAGTGGTTATGTGAATTCTGATCATTTGCCTTTTCATCAGACCTACAACTACATGCTTATATTTTTGATTTGATTAGGTCTTTATATTGAAATATATTGCTTGAATACAAATTGTGCTTATGCTTAATGCAAAATAGGAAAATCAATAAGAAAATAAAATGTGTTTATGAGCAGGTCTTCTGCGGTTAAATAGATATTGGTTTTACCGGAAGAATTAAATAATTAAATTCATTTTATGCAGTTTACTACATGAATCCTTTTGAGTTAAGATGTACATCAGTAATTGAGGATTTGTACCAAACAGACCTTTCTTGTTAAAATGCAAATAGCACACTGTTTTGTGTGAATACTAATTAACAAAGTAAGAGGTCAAATCTTACTTTGCTAATTTGAAAATTATTTGAAAAAGAAAAATCATTTTCAGATGTAGACGTTATAAGATGAAAAAGTGTTAACATATTTTGTTTGTTTGTTTTTAAACTGGCTCTATATCTGAAGCTCATATCACTCATATCATAGTTATGAACAGAATAATGGATCTCTGCCTCAATAAAAAGGCACCGAAAGTGAAGCAAAATGAACAAACGCAAGCACAAAAAATCTTCAGTGAACTTGTGCATGTGAGGTAAAAAAATGTTTAAAGACATCCAAACAAATGGACTAATAATTGATTCAAAGAGATGGACAATTGCTAAAGTGAAGCACAAAATTTTCCACATTGCCAAGGAATTTTTGCATAACAAACTTGTTGAGTTGAAACGATACAATATGACTTGTATAAATAGAAATGTCAATAAATTGAGTAAAAACACAAAAATAGTAAAACAACAACAGAAAACAATCTAAGATGGTAAAATGATTGCAAATAGCAGGGCAAAAAAAACACGTCAAATTATACACATAGGACCAAATATGTACAAACTATATATATGACACCACAATTGTAAGGATGGAAAGACCTCTGCGAGATGTCATCAGATTACTCACCCAAACCAGCAATCAAATTGTGCTTGGTTGTTTTCCCTTTATATGTCCAAAAATAATTTTACCAGAAATATTGATACCTTGTTCAAGATTCATATTTCGTTTAAATGACAAAGACTAATTATAGTCCTTACTGAGCATGTTTGATGCTTGTCATACTGAGTTTCCAACTCTCACTTTTTTGGAGTGATTCTTTCTGGTCCTGTTGGTTGTTTTTGGTGGAGGTTGTTGATTTCACCCTATTACACCTGATTTATCACTTTTCACTTGCATCTGAATATTTTTACGGTTATACTGATTATATGTGTTGCAGCACATTCACTGGTTAATTCAGAGGACGGCATGTATCTTGTGGCATCCTAAGAGGACTTTGAGTTTAAGAGAGGAAATAAAGAAAAGTACTGTAACAATGACACTGGTCTCTGAAATTAAATCAGTGTCTATGTTGCTTATATTGTAGAATAAATTTTAAAGGGGACATAACATGCTTTTCAGTTCTTACTTTTCACTCTTTTCACTGAAATCATTCAATTGTGATCTATAAAAAGTGAAACTGCAAGGCTTTGGTCTGAATTGCTCGTTAATTTACTGCCACGTTCCCCATTTTTATCCCTGTTCTGAGCTGCTTCTGAGAGCAATTTGTTTTGGTGTGGTCTCTTTAAATCTAAAGCAGACACTTCACAACCCACCCCCCGTCAGGTCGGAGAGTGTTCCACTCGTTCCCGATTGGTCATTTTTGTAGGATGCTGGGGTACAGTGAAGTGAACAACTGAACATTTTCACTTATTCATTTGTATCTTCGGTGTCCTTCAGCTTGGACTACAAAATCTCTCAGAGAAATTAAAATGTCAGCTTTGCGAGACTGGTAAGGTGGACGTCCAGGACTTTGTTTAACAGCTTCAAAGCAAATACTGCGATGCAATTGTTCAAAAAACATAGTAGGAAATACAGAAAGTGAATGGCTGGAAAATTATGACCCAAAGACAATATAAAGATATCTACGCAGCTCTTGGACAGACTACATTCAACTGTTCTGCATTCCTAGAGACTCCTAGTGCACAACAAAATGTGTTTAAGGGCTTAAAATGGGGATTTTGCACATGCTGGAATTAGAATATCGGGAAAGTTAATTTAATTATATCAATATAAAGAAAATAATTTGTATATTATATTGATTAAATGCACAAAGATTATATATTTCAGGTATTCATTTCTGTTCATTTTTCCAAGGCTTGCAGGTGATAAAACCAAATGTCAATTTCTGCGAAAATTTGAACAGGACCAGTTAAAGAAAAAAATATACTGAAATTCAATCTGGAGAGACTCAGACGGAGAAAGAGAAAACGATTAACAAATTTATTTGACAAAATAACAGTTCTTTGGCGCTCGGGCCCCGGCTGAAGATTTGAGCAGTGAATTCCGACGAATTCAGATGAGCCCATCAACGCTGAATAGGGATGCTCCCCCGGGGCCCGACACTGGTGGTGGAGGTTGGAAAAGATGACGTCTTGGGATGCTGGTGGAGAAGGGGAGGAGGTGGGTCGAGCACGGCTGGAAAGCGTCAGGCGGTGTGGGTGTGGAGCCTTTTAAACGGAAGCTTGATTGAAGATTGGAGAAAGCGGGTCGAGGTCCGGACATGAAGATGACGCTGTAACAGGTAGGCGGAAGTCTTCCAGCTTGAATTTGCGCCTAGGCTTCATTTTAACCCAGATAAAAAGTACTGGATAAGTTAGGCACTCAATACTTAAAATAAGTATCAATTTGTCAATCGACCAAAATTATGCCATTGACATTAAATCTGATATTGGTACTGTTGGTGGTTTAGGCAGGTTCCAAGTCCTACTGAAAACCCCATCAGAGTCACCATAAAGCTTATCAGCAGAAGGAACTACGAGGGGCTGTAAAGTTTCCTGATAGACGACTGCACTGCCTTTTTTTTAAAGAATGTGGACCAACACCAGCAAATGGCATGACTCCCCAAATCATCTCTGGTTGTTGAAATTTCATAGGGGACCTCAAGCAATTTCTGTGCTTCTCCACTCTTACTCCAAACACTGTCATATTGATTTCTAAATAAAATGGTAAACTTATTTTCATTGGATACAAGGACTTTGGACACCTTCACCAGCAGTTCAGTCCCTTTTCCCCCCAGCAGTTCAGTCCCTTTTCCCCCCTTATCCTTGGTAAGACAGTTCAGGAGTGGCTTAAGATAAGGAGTTCAACAGTTGTATTCCTTGTACCAGACAGGTCTATGTGGTAAATCCTTAGGCACTAATTGTAGCTACAGTCCACACCATGTGAATCTTTCTCAAACTTTTTAGCTTTGCTTCATGCTCCTGTCAAAGATACACACTTTCCACTAAAGCTTCCTTAAATATGCTTGTATACAACACTCAGAGAGATTCTTTAGCAATGATTTGTGATGTAAAATCCTTTTTTAGCAGTCCTTCTCCTGATTGTGTAGGCCACAATGTGGCCATATCATATTCCTGTATTAAATGGCTTTTTATTGGATTTTCTTTAACACTAAGCTGTAATAATCAAAATTAACAGGAATAATTGCCTGACATATATCTGTAGAGTCTGTGAATAACACATATATTAATGTCCAACCTTTTGAACTGAACTGCTGAAATAAATTTGCTTTTCAACGACCACTTCCCATTTATATATTCTTTTAATTGACCTGACCTGAACCCACATCACGCTCCGAGCCTCACCGAAAGGCTGGTGATGGATTTGTCTAAATATTTTAGCTCTTTAGCATGTTCTGAACCTAGATCGTCAAATTGAAGCACTGCCCTGGAACACTGTTGGAGTTGATGATCAGTTCTGCCGTGATGGCTTCCCAGGTGAAGCACGAATGCAGTGGCAAACCTGAACTAGTTACCCAAGTAAACATTATCGAGGAAAACTTTTAGCATATGATAATCAGTTTACATCTGTTACATTAAAGTATTCTGAGTTTCCTGCGGCATCTTGTCACATCCTCTCCCTTAGATGTTCTGTTGTGACTTTCACACTTTAACTGAAGCTGTTTCAGGTGTTTGATTACGCATGTGACAGAAGAGGGGGGGAAAAAATCATCTTCAGAAGCAAGCGACCTTCTAAAAATATTCCTTGGAGCCGCTTGCATTTTAAACACACCGTTGAGAGGGTAAGAGTGACACCTAGTGTCTATTGCAGTAATTGCAGCGTTGCGCCCGTGTAGAAGAAAAGTGCAAATAAATCATACATGCAGGAAGTTCAAACAGTTCAAGTCTTTTTCAGGAGCTCTTCTCGGTAATTTGAATAAGTCATCTTGCATGGAGTAACACTCACAGTGCGTGATTTAATTATTCACAAACCAGCCTAAATTCCATATATACATGACCTAGTTGTTATCCTCCCCCTTGACAAACGTTGAGCAAATAGCTTCAGCATGTACATTGATAGGAACTAAAATATCCCTACACATGCCACTTAAAAATTATAAATCTTGAAGCCAGAGTCATTAAGAGGTTCAGAAGTTTCTTTGCTCCATCAAGTTTTTTCTTTTCTTTTCTTTTTTGGCAGCTGAAAGCAGCTCTTCATACTGACCTCCCGTGGAGCTGAGTGTTTTCAGACTCTGGTGAAGAATGAACACACCCTATGCAGAGAGATTGTTTTCACAGTATGAAGAAAACTAATTACAAGCAATAAATTAATTTCACGCTCCTGCCTTAGAATTAATTGCATCTTTACAGAAGCGAGGGAAAGTGATGGCTCAAGCAGCCACGATAAGGATGGACATACAAAGGGGTAGGTTGAATTATGTGGCTTATCAGTGTTTAGCTTCACTGTACATGAAGTGGAAATTGATTTTGATAACCCTAAAAAGAAATGCATAGTTCAGGTATGTTTAATTTTAACTGCTAATGATTGTTTTAAAACCTTACTCTTTAGTGTTTATGTGTTCTTTTGTTTTTATTTGCTGGTAAAAATATCTGAGAGAGAAAGTGTGAGGTATCTGATGGTGAGATCTGTCGTCGCTGTGTCAAATT
This sequence comes from Fundulus diaphanus, assembly GCA_037039145.1. NCBI lineage: Eukaryota > Metazoa > Chordata > Actinopteri > Cyprinodontiformes > Fundulidae > Fundulus > Fundulus diaphanus. The sequence continues at coordinate 28,473,256 of CM073133.1, read as the reverse complement.
TTTCCGCCCTCGTTCTCAGTTTGGACGACAGTGAAGCATTTCACGCTCTCTTAGCAGAAACCCCCTGAATTAATTGTGTCAAATGAATTTCCCCTTCAAACAACCTTTATTCTCAAGGCTAAGTCATCCCTGTGAGTCAAGGGTTCATCAGAGGTCAGTGGTGCGGTCATTGGGGTGAGGGGCGGGTCACATCCTGGACAGGTCATTTTTTCATTTCTGATCCTTGCATATGGTAACTTAAAATAAATGTAAGTGAATAAATGTGAACCACAGCAGCAAGCAAGCTGAGCAATAGTGTAGCGATAGTCAGCTGGATTTATTGGTAAAACAGAAACAATATTATGCATATCTGTGTCAGAAGGGCCTTTTTGGATGTTTAAATTAACAGCTAATTTTTAATTATATATATGTATTATAATAATCTTTCTAATTGCATCTTCTACATTTAAGTAATATATTTCCTCTGTATTTAATCCATTTCTCATGGAGCAGTGTGTTGCCACTGTGCAACACATGGGGAGCATTCTGGGGCTAAGGGCCACACTAAGGGACCCAGAGTGGCAGTCTGTGGGAACTTGCACCGCCCTCTCTCTAACCACTACGCCACCACTCCCCACTTAAAGGTATACTATGCAACCGGGGTTGATTTTCCAGCGAGGCGCCCCCCAGAGGGCGAAAGTAAAAGTGCACTGTCGTAAATATGCTCAGCTGTTCTCCTGGTTTCTCCGGCAAGCCAGGCGTGGTTGTTTTGAGCTTAGCAGACAGGCGAACGCAACGAATCACCATCCTGCTGTTCAAGCAGAGCTACGAGGGAGCGCCCTCCCCTCCTCTCTGTCCCCGCCAGTGGAGTGAGGGGAGCGGGCGTCCCGAAACGACCTCCGCCTGGCCCGGGACCCGCTGGGCCCGGACATCGGCTCGCGGGGGGTTGGGTAGGGCGAGGGTCCCGGTCCGCGCGACGCGCTGGCCGTCTGTTTCCGTATGCCGCGCGGCCGCCGGGGTGTCTCGTCTTTCCTCTCTCCCCTCCGTTCCCCCCGACGCCCGGTGCCTCCCGAGCCGCGTCCGAGCGTCGCGCGATACAGTTTGAGAACACAGATGAGCGGTGGCCGTTTAAACCCCGCGGTTCCGTTGCACAGTTTGGAAACACAGATCAGCAAACAGATGAGCGGTGAACTTTTAAACCCCACGGTTCCGTTGCACAGTTTGAAAACACAGATCAGCACACAGATGAGCGGTGAACTTTTAAACCCCGCGGTTCCGTTGCACAGTTTGAGAACACAGATCAGCACACAGATGAGCGGTGAACGTTTAAACCCCGCAGTTCCGTCGCAGTTTGAGATGTATATAAGTACCACGACTGAAAAACTCGTACAGTGTATGCCCGGCTTTAACACAGTGAAAGTATGAACATGCACACAGAGAGAGAGTAACCATTCCAATGTTACTTACAATCGCATCAGCAGAAACGCGAGGTCCGCGTCAGCCTTGCAGCCTTTTTTCTCTTTTAGCTCTCGCCATTCGGAAAAAGCTTTCCCGATGTTCACCCGTGTAGGACTCTTCTCTCTTTCCACAGCCCTTTTCCTCTTTCTTGCCTGCTCCAACATGGGCTTTCGCTGTTTTATCGCCGGTTCCGCCATGATAACTGCACAGATATCGCCACTGCGCTAGCAACGAGCATACGTTTCACTGGGGGCGTGTAGCAGTTCTCGCCGTAAAGCAAGACCGACTCTCGCGATCTTGCACGAGATTCTGAGCCTGTGGGTGCGGGCCGAGGGCTCCTGCAATTGCAAGTGCGGTATTTCCCCCACAGACCACCAGGGCGGCCAAGAAAACCTTTGTTCAACCTGAAATGACTCATTTAATCATCCAAAACGGTATGAAACACTTTAATTAACTGAAAAATGTTGCATAGTGTGCCTTTAACATTTTCCAGTTAAGTGAGTTTGAAAGATATTAATTTACATTCTTGCACATTTAGGAAAGTGTTATCTATTTCTGTGCAAATATTATCACATTTAAACTAGATTTTTTTTTTCTGTTTGATCAACTGTTTTATTTCAAGAATTAATGTTCCCCTTTCTTCTCCTTGTTCCTTGTCGGTGTTGTCCATCTTTAATCCATTATATGACTGACGAAATATAATGGGAAATATTTTGCAAGACACCAGCTAAAGGTTTTCACATGAAGCAACAGCCGTTAGCGCACAATCTTCCTCAGCGTAGTGAGATCCCACACACGGTCGGTGTCTCTTGCAGGAATGGTCAAACTGTGGTATAAAATCTCTGTACATCATCTGTTTGTGAAGTGCTCAGAGGAACCCATCAGGCACCAACAACCGCGTCACATTAGAAACACTCGTGTCTGCTCTCTTCCAAACCTTCATTGAGCTCCAGCCAGTTATCTTTGCCATGTCTAAATGCCCAAATACATAGAGTTGCTGACTCGCTGATTTTTTCACCAAGCAGTTACACCGTTGTGCCTATTAAAGTTGCCGGTGTGCACACAAAACAATGCCGTGCTTTCTGGGTTTGCAAATAAAGGCTTTACAAATCAAAAGCAGTTTAAAAATCTGTAATGATAATCAAGTATCTATTGCAGAATTGCAGAAAAAGATCCTTAAATCAGCGTCGCACTGATTGGATGTACTTAATCCAATAGTGGACATTGGTTGCACGTCGACCTTTTGCTTTCGCATGAATCTATGATGTGTTAATTCAAGACAAATGACTATTTGATCAATTAAAACTGAGAGGTGGGGGGTTTAAGTAATAGGAAACCTCTAGGTTTGATCCTGCAGCCTGTGGATTACTAAAGGTGTCACCTTACTCTGTAAACTGTGTGATCGGTGTATTACCAAAGGTGTCGTTGGACTTTGAATCTGAATCTAGGCTCCTGTGTTGTGTGAAATGGATTTCTCCTGGAATATTCTGTTCCCCTGATGTCTTCAGCTTTACATACTGTGATGTTAAGTTTAGCGGATGGCAGACAGGTGAGGAGAACACGCTTGTGTGCGGCAGGTACACAACCCATCGTAAACCAGCAGTGCAGTCTGTGCAACCAGGGTAACAGATTATTTCAGGAAAATGAATTTCTCTCACTGCATTAATTCTATTAGGTCTTAAATATCTTCTTGAAAATGAAGTCACATCGGTCTCTCATCACACAAGATGACAACGGCGAGTTTTTGGTAATCTAAGTTTGTGACCTCATTTTATATTTTAGGATACCCGCTATCGCGAATAACTTAAATTGATTCATTCAGTTTTAAGTTAAATTGAACACGTTAATATGCAAATATCAACATGTTATTACATTCTCTAAGTACCTGAAACAATAATGTTGAATCAACAAGAGATGATCTTAGATAGATCCAACAAATGCCAAATTTCTTTCTTTGCTGTGGTTGCAAATCACACCTGAATTGAGTGTCGTTAGCCTTTTAGCCGTGCTTGATCATATTTTCCCATAAGTGGTTACACTGTGGGACACCCATTGCCTAATGAGTGGAAGTGCAGATAATAAATGGAAAACTTTAGAGCACAAAAAAATATTTTTTTTTTTTGCCAAGATCTTATGCTTCCCCATATAATGCTGCCCTGGGCAGTGAGCCAGATCAGACACCATAAATGCTGAATTTGTGTTAATCAGTATGTATATATTTGCAGATGTCTGAATAATTTAGAACAAGGCTTTATTAACAAAATGTCGTGGAAAATTTGTTTAAACCTTTGTTTAAAAGCAAATAGTTGTTTCAAGAATTGTTTTTGCAATAAGTGTTCCTGATTTTGAAGCTGTACTTTTTACTTTAAGAGACTTAGTGGCCAAAAAAAAAAAAAAAAAAAAAAAAAGACAAGGGGGCATTTTGATCATTCTAGTGCACTAACTTGATTTGCAAGAGACAAAATGTAAATATTAGCTTGTTGCCAGGGATTTGGCTGTGTTGCAACATGACACTGCTCAGAAAGCCACACCCAGTGAATCATTTACCAAAGCACACAAAACCCGAGCAAGCTGAGCACCCGTTTCAACCTGGAGATTGTGTTCCACATCAGACTCTGGCAAAGTCAGAACTACAAGTTGGAACATGGGGTTATGGGTGTTTTGGGTTGCTTTTTTTCCCACTGAAAACCACATTCATTAACTGCTTCGGATCTCACTTGAATTTATTGTTCTTTTCAGCTCATCTCAATCTAAACCTTACAATAGCACAACTTTGATCATCTTTAATAATCCAAAAATGCATTATTAAATCAAATTACCTGATAATAAATATATGCTTCCCTTCAATAAGTAGGTTTGTGGGCATTTCACTGAAGTGTCTGACCTCGCTTATGTCTGGACAGTCTTGAATTCGGATGACGGCAGTGTCACACCCCACTCCTCCTGTTCACGCCCTTGTGTTGGCTTTCACATGCTCGATCTCTCAGAATGTTGCAATAGTCCCAATGACAGTCAGCAAAAACTACACCCAGTTAACTGTAAACACATTCTTTTGCGTCTGTAAAGAATGAGCCTGCACACATAATTGCTCGAAAAAGAACACGAAAATTCCCAAAGGCCAAACGAAAGAATGCCAAAATTGGGGTGAGTTGGGATAAGTACTAGTTTTTGAAACAAAAATGGTTTTATGTATTGAACACTGTGTGAAATGTCAGCAAATGAAATAAAAAAACCTCTGAAACTGTACAGAACAAAACAAGCTATACAACAACAAAGATACATTTTTTTACCTCGAGAACATATGAATAATAGAAGCGAAAAAAAAAAAAAGGTAATGACAAATGGATTATGAACTTCCCATTCTCTTCATATAAATCTTAATTCTAACATCACCAAGACTATGGAAGTTAAATCACATCTGACATCTGCTTTGTTTTCAGTGCAAAAGACTTCTACCACAAAAGTAAAAAATAAAATAAAATAAAATACAACAGCCTAAAACAGCAAAACCAAACATGAACAGAACCACGGCGGGCCATCCCAAGCGTTCACATCCCACGCATCTAAATCATGTACAATCAAAAAGTAAACAGAGCTTTATGGTTCTTGTTCATCTCTTCGTGCAGACTTCCGCAAGAGTTTTGAACTTTGGATGAATTGTATTCAAAAAATCAAGGTTTTCATCAATAACATGGTTACTGCAGCATCCTATGGAGCCAGCAGGGGAGCCGAACCCCTCGTCGCCATAGCGGTGCAGGATGTCATCACCATCTCGTGGATCTTCCTCGCTTCTCTGTAAGTTGTTCAGGTTCTGGTAATAGGGATGGAGAGGTAGTGGATTATTACTCTGTGTGAACTAAACATGGACGATAAGATACAATAACATACCGCGCAAATTGATTAAACAAGGCAGTTCAGGATAAGACTAGCAGCCTGATATGGGAGTTTCTATTATTCCTCCAGCTAACGGGACTCACTTCACTGAGTAACAGCTTTCTGTTCTGCTTGTCTCTTGCACATTTTGAGCTAATTTGCACAAATTCAGAACAAATTCAGAAATGAAAAACGTGTATTTGTGTTTTGAACAATCTTACCTCGTTCAAACAAAGGCCATGCGTCCTCCAAGTTTGATAGCTGGCTAGATCGCCGGCGTAGAGACCAGAACCATATTCCGCGGCATTGCCAAAAACCCGGCTTCCATTATGCAGACTGTACTGTTCAAACTGGCTAGAGGACCGATTCTGCATATTCAACGTGTTAAAAGCGGAGCTCTGTTGAAATCCATTGTCATGCACGCTGTGGCCTCCCATTGTGCTTGTGCTCTTCTGTCCGAGGAATCCCATATTCATCGTGGAGCCCTTGATTGAACCTTTTACCCCCTGCTCAAACCCATAGTCGGGATTAAACATATGCTTGGCATTCTGAGGAGCAAAACAAGCCACGAGTTAATGACATGATAAATAAACTTAAAAAACGTTAAGGTGCCAGTAGGGTGTCTAATTTACACACAAGTTTTCATGAGAAAAGGCTTACCACTTCGTCGCCGGGGGCCTCTGTGTTTGACGGAAGTAGGATCCCGGTACTGTATCCCGTATCGTCAAGTGGGATCTTCTCTCGCTTTGTAGTGCAAATGAAGAACAGGAGTAAACCTGGAATATCAACACAGATATGTCAGAAATGTGTGAACAACTTTGAGTCTATACGGAAAGTATGACAGGAGAGAGCAGCGTTAAAAAGAAAAGTTCTGATCGTGATCGTTTTAATTTGATGCAATTAGGCTCTGTGGAAATATAAATGCTGTTTCCCTCACCTGTACTAGAATAACGTCTTGTGTTGTAGAAGATAAAATAAATCCTCACTGGAACGTTGGAAGGCTAAGCGCCCTACTTTAGCTAATTTTAGACAACGCATCAGATTTTACAGAAATAATAATAACTGAGGGGGATATGCTGGAGCTCTGCAGAGACGCAACTAGAATTACGCTTTAGCAGCAACATGGGGCGAAGTGGAACACAAAATGTTCCTATTGCTATTTTACTCTCTTGTACTTTCAACTATCAATTAGAAAACAGGCATGACCAGGAAATGCTGTCAGCTTGTTGAAAGACTGAGACACAGCAGGAATGCTTACAGTTTATAAAATAACTAGACCGGTTACTGTTACAGTTGGCGGTGCCGAAAGTGCTAAGAGTGCTGCTAGTAAATGTTTCTTTTTACTTTTGTGTCATTTAAATAGCAAACTTTTTACTGTACTGAGCTGCTTCATAAACACACACACAAATTGCAGAATAATAAATGACCAAAACTCTTGTTAATTTACACAGCTACGGTGTGATTTTGTTGCACACTGGGGCTGCTTCTCTAACCATTTTACAGCATTTTACGACCCACAACAGCCACCGGGTTAACAATGGAAGCTTTTTTTTAAATGCATGTTACGTTCTGAAGTCCATTGTGCCACTCCCTTGTCTCAGCAGTCGGAATACAGACATAGTAGACCCGCAGCTGACAGTAATGTTGATATCGTCATAAAAGCTTGATTCTGAGAATTTTTACGTAATTGTGCAACATATAAATATGAGCAGAATGAGAGGTCTGTGCATAAAAGCTGCAGCTGTTTAGCTTATAGTGTCTGTTAGGTTTATGATATTCACATCAATAGTAACAAATAAAAAACAAGTAAAATCATGCAGATAACACATAATATAGATAGCATCATAGGACTATAGCCCAAAAACTTTTGATTAGAGGTTGTCGGTACTAGGGTGCATTAGCCACCAGGTAGCTGGTGTTTGACTTTAAAAAACCTCATTCAAAAACAACTCCAAAATAGCTCTTTAAATAATTTCACTAGTATATTGATCAACTCCAGTGCCCAATACATCATTTCTAAATTTCAAGGAACCCTTCAAATGCATCCTGCTTTGTTTTTTTTTTTTTGCTTGACCTACTGGCAAGATAAAATCAAAGGACTCACCGAGCAGAAGGAGGAGGAACAGGGGCAACAGCAAGGCCAGGATACCCATTGGCCCCAAAGACACAGAGCGATCTTTGGCTATGCATTTCTCATTTACGCATTGGCAGATCCTCACTTCCGTCGTCTGCATTTTACCATTTCCCTGCTGATCTCTCACAAAGAAGGAGACGTCGTAAATCCCTGTAGGAAGTTTTTTCTTCTGCTCCAACAAGCCGGTCGTCCCTTAAGAGGAAACACGCATGCACAAATGTTTAGAAACTTTTGTTTCATTCATTAAAAATCAAAATGCACAAAGAGTGCTTCACCTCTCAATGATCTGATCTAGACCATTTCAGAAAGCCTTTGCGTGTATTATAACAAATTAAATGCTTGCAAGCATACAAGTGCATCAAAATGTTGTTTTAGAATTTCTTTTGACATTCTTCGTTTTTTTTTTTTTTTGACCTGCTCAAGATTTGTTTCCTACGACCATTTGTTTCCTAAAGGTTTACAAAACCTTAACTAATGTCTATATCAGCCTCATCATGTTCCTTAACGAGCGCAAACACTACCCAAACATCTCCTTTACAATACACAAGACAAATACCCACCATTGACTGGCCTGATGCTCCATGTGTCAACATATTCTTCTGAGATTGCGAAGCTGAAGGGGGCAGAATATGGACTGCTGTCGTTGTCTTGAGGAAAAATATACTTGGAGCTCAGTTTGTCGCTTTCCTCACACATCATCAGTCTCGCTGGGATTGATGGCATGTTGTCATTTTCATCCAGTATCACAAGGGTCACTGTTCCTGTTCCTGTTTTGAAGCCTAAAATTCAAAGGTATTCCATTAGGAAAATCCTAAACATGTCTGTACAAAAACCCTCATGCAATATAACGCAATCGTTTCCTTTTATTTTCATCAGTGAGAGTTTTTTGTGCATCATGGGTGCAGTAGCAAGTTTTCCCAGTAAAGTTGATCAGACAAGATCGTATGAGTCACTGTCCAAGAATACAGACACTTTCTTGTCAACAGATGTTTACAGGTAAAACAAAGACAGTATGTTCAGACAAGTACAAAGGTGTGGCTTTAATTCTAAACAGCATTTGGCTTATACAAAGCTGTCATCAAAAAGGAATCAGGTGGAAGGAGGAAGAACAACCTGTACTGTGCGGTAGTGTAACAAGTTTCCTTCAAAACCACAAAATCCCTTTGAGTTGGACAAACATCAATCATTAACTCCTCCATGAATGAATTATAATAACTTCACTAAGGATTATTTGTTTTTAATCATATTTAGGTATGATTTCAAATATGGACTTTGAAAATAAAACCTTTTTTTTACAATTATGTAAAACTGGGTGGCGGAATTAAAAAAAAAAAAAAAGAATTCTCGGCCTGTTCTCTGAACATGACTGTCCCAGTCCTTTCGCATTACATCTTGACTGTAAATCCCCCCACCCCACCCACGTTGCCAGCTATGTGGGTTTGAAGATTTTTTTCAATAATGGTGTAATGCTCAAGATTCCAGTGACCTGGCACATGAAAAAAAGCAGCTTTGATCGTGTCATTAACTTACTGGTATCCATAGCTCTCACAGTGATGATATACATTCCATCCTTAACAAGAGGGGACTCTCTGTCGATTGTGTTCGTAACGGTCAGCTCTCCTGTAGTCTGGTCCACGGCAACCCATGATCCGGGATCAGTTTGCTTCCTATACCTAGGAAACAGTAAAGAAGATGCAACCGGTCAGCATATAACAGGATGTTTTTTTAAAGGATAATTACAGCAATTAATTCAAAAAATGTATCGCCTTACGTGATCCCATTGCTATTCCGGCTCTCCGGATCAACAGCTTTGTACGTTCCTATCACTGTGCCATTCGGTAGGTTTTCTTTGACTGTGTAGGTAACAGAAGCAGGGAGGAATTCTGGACCTTCGTCTATATCGGTCACATCAACTTCCACCGGGACGGACAGCCAGCCGGCGGTGGTGCCATTCAGCTTTGCTTTATTCTGGGCCGAGATCTCGAGGTTCACTTTGCTGTTCTTCTCATAATCTAAGGGCTGGAGAGCAGAGCGGGTCATGAAACATACAAAGTAAAAAATGTAATCATCTACTGTAATAAGTATGAAGAAATTATAATAGGAAAAAATAATTTATGAATTTGAAATCAACCCCACCTTTGTAACATAGAGAAGCCCTTCGTTTGTTTTGGGATCGGTTTCAATCCTGAAATTTCCTGTTTCATTTCCTTTCGTTATGACAAATTTGGAAATCCAGTTGTCTGTGTTTTTTAAATCCTTGTCGTCCACAGGAATTCTCAGGATAAGTGTCTCCCCTTTATTTTCTGGAATGGTGGCTTTAAACTTGAAGGGAAAAAAAGAAAAGAAAACAGGGTGTGTTTGAACAAGGGATGGGCTGGTTACCGGTATCCAGATACAACCGAGGTTCAGAAGAAATGCACCCACTATCAAAACTACTATTTCCTGCCATGCACACTGCCTGACAGATGGCAATCAGAACCCCCGTACACTTTGTCCAAATTTTACTGTTCAGCAGTTGCTTACTAAATATTTTTCCACCATTCTATATATCAGAATAACATAACTGTAAATAACATAACTGTAATCAAATATGTGTATATTAATTTAGCAGCAGTAGGATCAAAAGTTGTTTTTTAGTTTCAAAAACACAACCAAGCAATGGAGTTGTTTGAAAATGTCTTTTGAACAACATGAAACTGGAATTTCATACAGGGAGAATCCCATAAAAGCCCATTCTTGGACCGATTTATGCCTTTGTTCACTCATTTATGTATTATCATTATTACTTTTCTTATTTGTTTATTCATCCTCTAAGCACTTACTGATGTTTGGCTGAAAGTTGGTGGGTTGTCATTGATGTCGACCAAGTTGATTGTCGCCGTCGCGGTGTTAAAAAGACCATTTGGTGCCCCCTTCAAATCTCTGATTTCTATAGTCACCATATGTGTGTCTTTTGTCTTGAAATGAAACATGAGAAGAAAAAGGTCACGTGTTGAAATAGGAGATGAATATAAACCAGTTTGTTACATTTCAAGAAACAAAGTTAATCATCTGTTAAGAGTTGGCAGGGCTCACCTCTCGGTCCAGTTTATTTGACACTGTGGTGATGACGCCCGTATCTGGGTTGATGGCAAAATATTCCAACCCATCTTTGAGCGTGTATTTAATCTTCACGTGGTCTGTTTCGGGATCATCTTTGTCCGTGGCTTCCACTTTGCCCACCACCAAATCTATGGGGAAAAGCGTGTTTATTCAGGGGATGCTTTCGGTACGGGTTTCATACAACGTGACTGTTGGGTGCTCGCTGCTCCTTACTTGTGGTTTGCTCGAGCACAGAAAATATAAGCGGGCCTGAAAACTCTGGCTTATTATCATTTTTATCGTCCACTGATACCGTGAGGTCCAAAGGTAAGTCTTTAGGCTGATTGGTAATTTTGTCCAGAGCGTTGATTATTAGCTGTGAATGCACACATATTGAAACATTGACAAATATCAGTGACAATCATGCGTGAAGGAGATCTACTAACTGAATTAATATTCAGCATCAGATTAAAAAAATAGATGTATTAAAAAACAGAAAGGGTTGCATTTTCCACTGTCGCAACTGAAAATTCCTTACATTTAATTGTTGCATACTCATTCATAAGAAACGGGAGAAACAACCTAGTTTGCATTTTTGCTGCATTGTACTGTACCGCTTATATAATCTTGTTTAAAACAAACTAATTACCTAGTAAATTAACTGCGAATAAATGATTGTAAAAAGGGGACAAAACAATGTAAATGGTTCAGAGAAGGAACATAACGTTAAGTTAGTACAGCAGGTTGAGATTTTCCTTTCTAGAAAACCTACTATGAATTTTGGAAACTGCTCACGGTCCAATGGCTGGTGCACTTTCAGATCCCCTGTTTCTTTGTCGAGGCTAAAGATGTTAAATGGGTACTGGTTCACTCCAGGTCCTTCAATGGTGTAGTACACATCATATTTGAGTTCTGAATTTGACACAATCTATAAATGACAAATGAAAATAAACATAAAAAAGTAACAACTTTACAAGAGCATTAATTAACATTAGCCATATATTTATAGTAGGGTAATTATAATCGTTCCTCTGAAAGATTTTGTGTGGCCCTTGGCAGCACTTTAAGAACAATAAAAAAAAAGCAAGGGTTAATAGTGCAGATTGAAACCATAAAAACTAAAAATGTTAGATCCAACAAAAGAATTTATCTTTTAGTTACATTATTTTCATTGTAAATCAGACATAATCGTTTATGGATTTTTTTTTTTTTTACTCAGTGTTTATTAAATTCTTGCTTTAAACTTAGCTAAATATATCAAGCGTTTATGAGGAGTGTCGTTTATCCCTCTGTTGCTGGGAAAAGACAAAACACATTCTATACAAATGAAAAAATAAACAACCAAAAAGAAGCTGATACCCCTAAAATTAGGACATTATGTTGCTTTCATTCGATTATGCAAACATGTTGGACCTTTTTTAGATTTCAGATCTGGTTTACAGATCAGCCTACTTTGTTTCATTAATCACTGTGTATATCGTTTACTGCTGGACAGGTGAAAACGAAAAATTGACCACTTTTTACTGTGCTGGACAGGTGACCTGTCCAGGGCTCGCCCCGCCTCTCACGCAATGACTGCTGGAGATGGGCACCAGCTCACACCACGACCAGGCACGGACCAGCAGGTGTAGACAACGGATGGGTGGACTAATTTAAACGTGCCAGCTTTGGCCCGCATGGCAAAGGTTTTGATACCACTGCTCTGAGGCACTCTGGTGTGGTTTGAGGTTGGATAACTTTGTACATACATGCGACAGCTACAAACATATTATTACCCTTAATACGCATTTTGGGGTCTTCTGGACTTCACGGAGTGTACAAGTACAGGCCATGTACCATTTGCATGTGTCCTAAATAGTGAGCTTCCCCATATTCTTGAAGAAAAAAAAAACAGTTCTATAAATGTGTTGTCCACATTATGACGCCTTCAGGGCCCTGAGATGAATAAAACGCTGCCTTGGCGCAAAGTAAGCAGATATAAATTGAATTTAGGGAAGAACAAAAAATTTGTAGATTTGAATTAGGGAAGAACAAAAATGTTGACCCATGTGGAGAAAAAAACAACAACAAAAAAAAAAATACATTTCACATACCCTTTCAACGACTTTAGGAAAAATCCCAACGTCATTCTCCAGTATGTTGATGGGCGGAGGACTCCACCGTCTTTTAGTGCGCTTCAAAATGGCCTGACCCTTTTCCTATAACGTAAGATTATTATTATTATTATTATTATTATTATTATTATTATTATTATTATTATTATTGTTATTATTATTATTGATGTTGTTTAAAACCGTTGTTCAGCGCGCTTACATTTGTCTCCCGCTTTGTACCGCAGACAAGGTGAACTTCCATCTCACTGGCCGGCCCACTGCCGTCCTGAGCCCTGACAGAAAATGTCCGCCCGCTGGTTGCCACAGAAACCGGACTGAGCGCTACTACAACCCCGTTGCTCTGTACGGTAAAACTAGGGTCCTCCACAGTTAAATGAAGAGTCTCGGGGTCACAGCCGACAGCTTCAACTAAGATAAAACATCCAAAGGGAAGAAAGTGGGTTAAAAAACAAGCAAACAACACCAAACCATACCGATGCGTTGATTTAAAGAAGTACAACACAGACCGCCTGTAGGTGAGAGTTGAGAGCAGCGGTACCTTTTGTGAGGTGGTATCCAGCTGGGATGGTTTGTGGCGAAAGGACGTAGAGAGAGTCGGGGACAGAACATGACTCCACGGAGGAAAGGATCTGAGGAGGGAAGAAAGTTGTTTTCACTATCTTAACAGCCTCGTCTCTCTAAAGGGTTACTCGTGCTTGTTTCACGCGTCGCATTCTCGGGAAAACAATTGTGGAAAAGCATTGAAAGTAAGTAACGGTTTTCAAAAAAAAAATATTTAAAGACTTACCAGCAGCAAGTAAACAGGATAGAATAAAACCTTCGTCATTTTAGGGTAAAGGGTAGTCGGACTTTGTCTCCGGACCGACTCAGGAAAAGTCCACAGGAGTTGCTACCTTGATCAAACAAATGGCAAATGTACTTGCGTCTGGCTTCTAGTAGATTTGTCGCCAGTCCTCTCTCTTTTTTTTTTTTTTTTTATTTGGGCGGGTTATTCTCCTCGGTTTCAGCCCTCTGATGGCACACAGTCAAACAGAGCAGTCACACCTAGGAGGGCACGCCTGGAACAAAACGATCCGACTGAGAGAGAGAGAACACCTTAGGGTGCTGAGCACAGGGCAGGGCAGGGCAGGGCGGAACTGCATTTTGAACTACTTTATGCTCCTGCATTTTTTTTTTTTTTGCATTTTATTGCATTTATTTCTTGCCACCAGGGGGAAACCTTGCCCACGTTTTTGCGTGGACTGAAGCCCCTTTCTACAAGTAAATCTCCCAGGGATATTCTAAGAAGCTGAACACATACGGATGATCTTTAAATTCATATTTGACTGAATAGGTTAACCAAATAAGTTGCTTTTTTTGGTGTTTTTTCTATTTTTTTAAAGACCTCTCCCTGCCTTGTAGCTACAAAGCTTGACCCCTGGTTGCTCCTCCTCTTGTTTTGCAGCTTCACTCAAACTTTCAGGGCAGAGAGTGCTGGGTTTCTCATTTAACACCACAGGAATGTGAGCCTAAATGGAGCCTCTTGCGGGGGAGGATATTTTCCCACCACATTTCACTATCTATGTAAACTACTGATAAAACTAAGCGGCCGGTGTCATAACATACAGAAAACATCCCCAGTCAGTTCAGTGTACAGGGCAGAGAAGCCTTCATTGTGGGGGGGGGGGGGCTTCAACAGGAAAGCTAAGAAAAATGTCAGGAAGACTGTGCTGCTGTGAGTCATGGGTGTGGACATAATGAAAGGAGTCGGAGCTGGGATTCTGCGGGATAATGCACAACACACTGAGCAAATATCCTTTCTGGGGTCTGCCCCGGGCTAAAAAGAAAGTTTGTTTTCACAGCAGGCAATGTTCCGCTTGTTTAGAAAGCAAACTATCTTCTGCTTATATGTCTGCTTTAATTCTTCCTCTTCCACCCGTACTACTCATGGAGGGAAAAAAGCCTTACAAAAGAAACGTCCAAGCAGGAATCCAAAGCGAGTTATGAATCATTTTTCCCGGCGATCAAAAAGATGCATCATCACTTACATTTTGATTAGTACACCTGTTGAGGTATTGCTGTTGTTGCTGTTTCAGTGGGCGTGTCAGTCCTGCATTGTAACACGCTGTCTTTGAACACATTGCGACAGCAGACACAGACATAGACAAAGCTGGAAGGCAGAATGTCCTCACCTCCCTCAATTATGAATGATATCATGACACCATTTCTGACGGTGACATGTGACGAGTTCCGCATTCCTAGATACGCCCCGGAGAAGAACACCACCCTCCCCTCCCTGTTTTGGACTAAGTACGTTAAGTCTTTTGTAGCATGTGAGCTGCAGTGGCTTGCAAAAGCATCCACACCCCTTGCATTATTCACGTTTCATCATGTTCAAACCACAAAGTGCAAGGTATTTTATTGAGATTTTGCTGGATAGACCAACGCAAAAGTGTAGTGGGTAATTGTAAAGTGGAAGATGTGGGATACCTGATTTATAAATATCTTAACCTATACAAAATTGAAATTGTTTGAGTGATATGATCAGAAAATAAGGCCCACCTGCATATAATTTAGAATCAAGAATCTTTATTGTCACCATGTGTTACCATGAATGCTTTGATTAGACAGACACCGGCTCAGGATGCACAGAGATTACATATAGCATTTAGACAAAACAAGTCATAATATTTCCACACTTATTTTATGAAATCAGTTGATTGCACTGACCAACATGCTTGATGAAAAGCTGAAAGTGTGCAGATCTTTAGGGTCATGTCCAAAAACTCCAGTATGTCTTTACAAATGATATAGAATAGTAGTTTGCCATATAAATTTGTCAATTACTCAATTAGGTACTGTGCACAAATTTTAAACCTTAAATTTACAAAACTGCATGGATGGGTGTCAAGCCAGTTGCTTTTTAGTCTATTGGTTTTTGATTTAATGTGTTGTAAAGCGTTTACCTGTTGGACCTGGCACACACAGTGGATTGCCTGGGTGGGTGGGATGGCAATGCCTGTCCCTTTTCTGGGCTCATGTACCTTAAACCGTGTCCAGAGGTGTCATTCATAAGGCTTGTATACGCACAAAATGACACCAGACCCTGAAAGGTCTCTTTTCCACTCAAAAGTTGGGATCTATTTAAAAAAAAAAAAAACTTGACGGGAAAATGTCCGGTCCTCGCAGCAACTCTGAACTATGCATGTACTCATTTCGGAGAAAGGGGAAATTGCCAACACAGGCGGTAAAGTGGTGAGTTACAACTAAACGGTGTCATCATTCCCCTCAGACGATCAATCTCCATATCAGACTTTAATCATAGATCGACTTTATTAAAAGCATTCAAAACCCCAGTGTTATTCATGCTTGCACTGGTGACACTTAACTATGCATAAGGTCCTTTCAAATAAATAAAAGAAATGCCCATAAACCATTTAAAACCTTAAATAGATGTCTGAAAAACATTATATCTGGGTTTTTACCCATCATATTGCTCCCCCTGATGATCATCAGGGTGATATGTACCACAGATTAACAGATAAATTGTGACAAGGTGTGTGGCAATTGTTTTAATTGCTGTACAGTTGTGCGTAATGCTGCACAGTGGATGCTTTGGCACTGCTGGAAGACCTTGGAAAAGGGAGAATTAGGAGGGAATGCGGTTTCAGGGATAAAAGATTACCTGGAAGTGATAATGACTGGCCAATATGGCACTTTAGACTCTGAGCATTGCATCCTGCTATAACCTACAAGGGACAGTGCCTATGCCCTGTGCTCAGGGGGGGATCAGGGGGACATAGACATATATTTATACATAGATAGTGTTTCACTATCTATGTATAAATATAGAGGTTCTATAACAGGCCCCAGAGGTGTGTCAGAGAACATTAGAACAGAAACTGCATTGTCTAAACCAAGGAAGACAGTTGACAGTTCTGGACCAAAAAAGGTAGATACATTTAATGTAGGGTTATGTTATAAAAGAAAATATCCCAAGTTTTGAAAATCCCATAGAGTACTGTTCTGGCTATTATCTGAAAATTTAAAGAATGTATGGTACAACTGCAAGCATAGAAATATATGACCATCCACACAGCTAGCACTACACATAGCCCTGAACGTACCATCCCAACAGTGAAACACAGTGGTGGCAGCATCATGTTGTGGGGATGACTTTTCTTCACCGGATACTGGATAGAGCTAAATACAGGGCAATACTTGAAGAAAACTTGTTAGTGGCTACAAAAGTTAAAGCTTCCCATCTTCAGCAGAATAAATGCTCTGAACCCAGCAGCCAGAGTGACAAAGTACTGATTTTGAGCACAGTATATTTATGGCTAGAATGGCCTAGTCAAAGTCCAGACCCAAATCCAATTGAGAATTCATGGCAGCATCTGAATACTTATCTTAACGTGTGCTCTGCTTTCAATATGAATGAACTTGAGCTATGTTGCAGAGAGGGGTGGGATCACTTAAAGCATGTTTTTTGTGTTTTGCAACAGTTTTAATAACATAAGACCAACACCTTTGCAATAAATGTATTCAGTCCATGAAGCTGTTACTTGTCCAATACCTGAAGTTGTTCTGGATGTTGTGACACCCTGTTTTTGCCCATGCTGAAGCCTCAGTTAACTGGAACCAATATAGCCTCTGTAAAATCTGCATCAACAACCCACAGGTGGAGATTTATGGGTTCATCTCAACCACAAATGAAACGAAGGACTGCGCTTCCAACTCCCCGCTGTGTACAGCTCGGTCCTCGAAAGCATTCCAAGGAGATTACATAAGCAGTCTCATCAGGATTCAAATGCCCAAGTACTCCGCTCACACCGAGCAATAGCCTCTAATGACCCAGGACAGTGACAGGTGGGTCACTGATTTGCACCTGACCTGGAAAGCATCTGGGAGGATGGGCCTCCATGTGCTTAAAAACAGCAAAAAAACAAAAGACTGCTGGATAGGTGTTGAAACGTTTTTTTAGAAAAACTGAGCAAAAGTTTAGTTGCCTCGGATTTAAGCCTGTTTGATGCTGCTTTTAAGGCAAAGCGTTAAAAGTTTACTGTCAAAACTTTTTGTATTTTCCAAAAGTGGTTTGGTCCCTCTGAATTTAAATACACGGAACACACCAACTGCATAAGATAAACTTGCAAAACTGGAGTTTAAAAGCAATGTTGAGCCCCCAAATGAACCCAGTCTAATAGATACACCTCATTACTTATGTTGTTGTCGGTTTGGAACTAAACCCCCTCCTCCATCCTTCTCTATTTTGGGTTAAAGCTCAGACTAGCTAGGGTTCTAAAGACCTCTTAATCTAACGAGTATTACCCTGATTAGAATTCCTGTGAGACCTTTTTAGCTAGATAAGTAGGACACGACCGATCTACTAACCACCTCCGTCCTAGGACCACACCCTGTTTAACTAGTGTCTGTTTCACGTTTTGTTTGAAACGTTCTCACATATTATGGCCCCACCAAAACCACCCATTCAACTAGAGATTAACTTGATTACCAAATACAATAAAAAAATCTTTCCTTAAGTGATTAAAATGAATAATGTCTGTGGATTATAGTATACTGTATTTACAGAAACTCCCAGGATAAAACTCTCAATTAAATGAAATAAACTGATACGGGATTTTCCTTCTCACATCTTTTACCGGAGGGTATTTTCATATGCATTGTGACCATTCTTGTTAGTAAGTTCCCTCTTCTTTTTTTAAATCTTTGCTTTTTCATTAAAATCAAGAAAACTACGGCTACACAAAGACAAAACATGCACACAGTCTGATCCGCTGCTTAAAATGGTGATGAACAATCTGTGATGCTCAGATTTAGAATTTCATGGGCCCTGGTGAAGTTTATCAGACTGGTGAGAAAAGGTTGGCCAAAAGGACTGTGTTGTGTGTTTTTTTTTTTTTATACTAACCTTAACCTCATCCTGTAAATTAAGTACTGAGGGTGGCAATGGTCATCCTACGTATTTGCTGAAATCTCCCAGGACAATTAATCTGAAATAGACATTTTTATGCTTACATTTAAGAGAGAAAATAAAATGAAAAGCTTTACATTTATTTATACATGTTTTTTTTCATTAGATCCATCATAGTTCACCTTTTTTGAATGCCTGCATACATTTCTGGTCCAGGCCTCAAGAAACAGATACTTTAGTCAAAAATTAGAAGAGTCAAAATATTTTCAAATCCTTGACAATCAGTTTTAATGATACATTTTAATATGTACGTATTTGCTTACAGCTCAAAAAAATGCTGATAAAATTCTGCTGCAATAACAAAACTTGATAAAAGTCCTATAGGTTTGTTATAGCCTTTCGTTGTTCTGTTATTATTAGCCTCCATCTGTTCTGTCTTAACAAAACTTGGAAAAGGAACTCCTGAAAGATGGACCCCACAACAAAATTTTATACAGCTGCTCTGACAATCTGACCAACTTGCAGTCAAACTCACCTTCCATCACAGCCAGTTGCGTAGCCAGAAATTGCTTTTTGTCCAGGCCAAATAAAAAAATGGGTGGGCCAAATGATTATAGTTGAAAGTAACTTTAGTTATATGTTGCATGTTTGTAAGTTCACTATGGAGAAGATATGGGCCGAGGAGAAGGAGAAAATACCTTCTCTGTTCAAGTGAACATTCTTGAATTGAAAAAATAATCAGGACCATCACCTATAAGATGATTTAGTCACAAACTGTGCAGGCTGGGCTCTCTCTCTCATCCTCTGCAGGGCGTGACGGGCAGGTGCTCTACATCACCACTGATTGCTGCTCTTCTTAAGGAGCAGCTTTCCAGCAGGAGGGCGTCAGTTCTTACTCGCTTCCAGCTTGGTACATGACCAACAAAGTATTTTTTCACAGTCTTACCTTACCTAACCTAATTTCTACTCCTTGCTTTCATCCAGAACCTTGGACTCCCGAGCTACCGCACTTCCGAGTCTGATCTCCTCGTGCCAAGAACAGAAACCCAGACGCCGCTCCTGCCTTGGTCCTCCTGCTGTACCCTCCTGCCTGTCCACCCTCCAACACCGCAGAACCCAGAAAGAGCTTACCAGTCCTGCACCTCAACCTGGACCCCGGACATCACCCTCCCCCGGACAAGATTGGCCTTAGCAATTAGTCCCTTATTAACATCAGACACATCAGCTCCTGCTTCTGCTCACCAGTCTCCCTGCTTTGTCTCCAGTGGAACCCGGACAGACTGACCAGCCAGAACCACTCCCGAGCCGATCACCATTTCTTTTCAATAAACTTTCTAAACCGATCACCTGTCTCCGTGGTTGCCCTCCTTCTGAGTCTCAATCCATAACCATGACACAAACACAATGGAGTAGCTTCTAGATAATTTAAACTGGCTGCCTGTCATTGTTTAGGTTTCTGAATGCAATGTCACTAAGAATCATCGATCCAGACGGCCAGGACACAAAAAGTTTTTTTTTGCTTTTTTTCCATGAATGGAAAACTTTTTTTGTGAATGGAAACATTACTTTCATTTACTAAAAACAATATTACAGTTAAAAAGAGGAAAACACAATTGGCCACATGTGGTGTTTGTTACGCTGCGTCATTACGCATGATCCAGCTGCTGAGTTTTCCTCTTGATCTGCTCCGGCTCTTGTAGATTGTTACATTTCATCACCTTTTACAGTGACGGATTTGTGGAGGAGTTTAAGTATCTTGGGGTCTTGTTCAAGAATGAGGGGAAGATGGAGCGGGAGATCGACAGGCGGCTTGGTGCGCCGTCTGCTGTGAAGCGGGCGCTGAACCGGTCCGTTGGAAAGAACAAGATCCTGGATACAAGCGGCCGAAATGAGTTTTCTCCGTAGTGTGTCTGGGCTCTCCCTTAGAGATAGGGTGAGGAGCTCAGTCATCTGGGGAGGACTCAGAGTAGAGCCGCTGCTCCTCCACGTCGAGAGGAGCCAGTTGAGGTGGCTCGGGCATCTGGTTATTATGCCTCCTGGACGCCTCCCTGGTGAGGTGTTCCGGGCACGTCCCACCGGGAGGAGACCCAGGGGGAGACCCAGGACACGACTGAGGGACTATGTCTCTTGGCTGGCCTGGGAACGCCTTCGGATTTCCCCGGAGGAATTGGCCCAAGTGGCTGGGGAGAGGGACGCTTGGACCTCCCTACTGAAGCTGCTACCCCCTGCGACCAACCCCGGATAAGTGGATGGATGGATGTTTTTTTTTTAAGGAAAGCCACTTCATTGGGTGAGCCTTCATACAAAGTGGGTGAGCCTAAGCCCATCCAGGCCCACCCACTGCTACGTCCCTGATCACAGCAGTGCTAACCTTCAGTTTGTATTGTCCATGATTTATCTATTGATGTTGCGTTCACAAAGAAGCATGGAGAAAAGGCTATAATATGCAGATCAACTGACAAACAGATAATTGACTCAATTATCTCCTTTGTCAAATTGTGGTTCCAATGTACTTGACACATAATTTAAATTAGGTATTTTCAGAAATTATTGAGATAAAGGGTCATAAATGTACTCAAATCTCAGAAATAATTTAATGGTATATATATTGATCTAAAATACTCTGTTTTACATTTTTTGGAACATTCTACAAATCTTATGACCCCCAACTAAACCAAAATTACTTTAATTTGACCTATTACTGTTCGATAGCATTTACTGGAGATATAATGTTTCCAGAGAATAAACTATAAGCTGAACAATACAAAGAAATATTTAAAATTGCTGAAGTCCAAGTTGCTACAGGAACAAAGTTTTATTTTACGTGACAGGCTCTGACTGTACCACTTACCAAAAAACAGGTAACTCAGGCTAAACCTGGTGTTATTCAAGGGAGGTTATTTAATTGTATAGTTGTCAGGTTTATTTCTGTGCACACACTTTAATAAAAAACCATGACTTTCTCCAGAACTTACATAGATTTTTTGTTATTAGTTGTTATTGTCTATATACTGCAGCTTTACCTCATTAATATTGTTACTGGTTCAGCAACATTACGGTATGATTCCTGGGAGTTCAAAAGTAGCATGCTGTAAATTAGGAGCTGGTTAGAGGCAGAATGAAGACAATGTACAAATTAAATTTAAGACATTTGTTGTGCTGGGACACACTGTTACTCCTCCCGAGTTAATCAAGGCTCAACGTCGTTCTTTTGGTTTTAACAGACATTTATTGCGGACAGCATGTCTTTACATGCCTTCGAAAATGCCCTCAGAATGCCGTCAGAACTAAGAAAGGAAACAGAAACCAGAATTACAATATAAAGGTTTACATGTATAAAGACAAGCAAAACAATAAAGCCATACCTCATTGGCCGCATAAACTCCAGAGGAACAAAGATTATTCATACAGCTTGTTCCCACAAAACCTTATGTTTTCGGGGGAAACTTCTTGTACAACAGTCCAGTGATGCTCGTTAATTGCGTCAATCAAACTCTCCCATGGACAACACGTGAAATGTGGAACAAAAGATAGGTTCCCACTTACATTTTAATGTGCTTTTGACCAAACTAAACAAACCTTAACAACATGAATTTGCTGACAGTTATTTATTTATGACTAAATGTTTCATTTCAAATACTATTATGGTTGAACTGTCATTTTTAACTAAATATTAAAATAATGAAATATGCATTGGCTCTGATGGTAGCTACACACACTGCTTCAAACAATAAACGTAGAGTCAGCGATTTTTCTGGTAATTTCTCCAAGTCCCTATTTGAATAACTGCTCATGTGCTAGACCGTCTTACATGTGCTCTTGTGCTCCTCATGGGGATTGAAAAATATCTCCCAAATCCACTCTGGTCTTATTTTCTTCTACTGATGCCTTTCTCTTCTTCTCAAAAACTTGTACGAAGTTTGCTACTTATGACTCTCAGCTGTGTTCAAAGTATACGGTGAGACCAGCGGAGTTACAATGAATGACTAACACTGAAGCTAACCGCTAAGTTAACCACTAAGCTAACTAGATACATAAACACTAGAAGTGCGCATGCGGAGTCAGCAAGTGGAAACTAACAGGCAACATGCACGCACATTGGCGTTACATGAGCGTGTCAGAATAATTGGCCTGTGGGACAACAAATAGATAAGGCCCTGGAACTAGAGGGACAGAGGGGGGTGAGGGCAGAACCAAAACTCTGACAAATCACTGCCCATTGGACCAAATGGCAGGGATTGGTTAGAGCTTTTACAGGCCTGAAGCTTCCACACAGATTTTTTTTAACCTCCTTTTTCTGAATATAAGATAAATATAAATAAATATATAAATATAATGTCTTGAGTTGACTACTTTCAGGATGGAAGGACCATTTTACCCAGTATAACAAAAAGTGTTTCTGAACAGGATTACCAACTACAGCTTTAATTCTTTCACTCAAAAGAAGACGTGACAGACTGGTCTAGAATTTATTTTTTGCCCAACCTGAACTGGGTTGGTTTCCTTCTCCTGTACCCAAGAGGTTTTTTTTGTTTAATACTTTAGAAAACAGTCGTGCTTTTGATATCACTGTTCATCGAGAATAGTACCAACTAAAGAGAAGACACACCCAGTTATATAATACAGCACATTGCACATCCAGCGAGTCAGAGCCTGCAGCAACCAACAAAAAAGCTTTACCAGAACTGAAAACTCCAGCGATCTGTCTTTGAACCAAGGAGAAACATCTACATCTTTCTGTATCTTTTTTCCGATGGATCTTCTGCTCAAATGGAGTCTTTTCGTTCTTTTGGGGTTCTTTATCACTGTGAGTAACGGCTTATATCTCCTATATATATATATATATATATATACATATATATATATATATATATATATATATATATATATATATATATATATATATATATATATACACACATACATATAGCAACCCAAAGGTGATAATTCAATAGCCATTGTTTTATTGCAGAAAATTACCATTAGAAATTTCCCATTGTGAAGTGCAGCGTGACACAACAATATTTACCAGAACACTGAGTTGTCCCAAATTGTTTACAATTGGATAACAGCAACAGGGTTTTTTTAAACTTTGGGATTATAACGCATGTACTGCTAGTTATTATTTAGTGTTTTTGCTTTTTGTTCCTCTGAAGCTGGCTCCCATGAAGGTAGAAAGTGGAGATTGGGGCAACATGCCTCTCAATCGCCGGGCCCTAGTAGAGGGAATGGACTACACTAACTACGACTTTGTTGCAAAAGTGGGTATTTATTTGTTCTGTCTTTCTTGAAATCTTTATCAAAATGCTCTTAATAAACAATTGTGCTGCGCAACACATTTTTTACACAAATAAATATTATATATATCATTACAATATGAGAACAGATAATCGCTTCAGGTGCCATTGTCTTACAGGATTGCCAGAAGAAATATAATTCTGGTCTCCATTCAGATTTACTCCAAAAGTATATAACTGTAGTACCATGCTTTTTAATTGGAATCACTTTAAAACAATCAATATTGTTACAAACTTAAATTGAATCCCTTCCCAAATACTTTGAAAGAGATGTTCTTTATTCTACAGTTGAAAGAAGAAAGGTTTCAATGAGTGTTTTGTTAAAGCCTCAAAGTGGTTTTCTTAAAAAAATATATGAGATGGAAGGGCAGTGATCACCAATGGGTATTCCTAATCACTGTACCTGGGTGTATACATACTTTGCGATGGTTGTGGTGGTGTGAGCGAAGTGCACGGAGTCGGTCCGACATTGCTAAAACAATTTTCTTTTGGTCCCCCTTAATCTGACCAGCGATGACATATTTGCTGCATGTCTTCATTGGAATGCTGGTTACCCAGGTGGTGTCCTAAAAATGATGTGGACTACATTGATAACTGGTGAACTTTCTGTGGAAAGCCTGTCTCCACAGAGACAGCATCCATCCCCCTTTGGATGGTGCAGCTCTTCTTTCTAGGAATCTGGACAGATTTATTAGTTCTCCAAAATGCTAACAACCCTGGGTATAATTATAATTGTAATGGTCTTGCAGACAACAAGAAAAGAAAACTTATATTTATGTGGTTGAAAGAAAAAAACCCATGATCTCTTTTGTCTTCAAGAAACACATTCAACTATTTTAGATGAGGATAAATGGAGAAAAGAATGGGATGGTCCAATTTTCTTTTCACATGGTCACAGAAACTCAAAAGGTGTTATGATTTTGATTAAAAAACAATTTCTTTTCCAATTTCATTCGATAGAAAGAGATTCACAAGGACGCTGGCTATTATTAAACATAATTATTCAGGGTCAAAAGATGTGTATTTTCAATCTGTATGGGCCAAACGTAGACGAACCTTCTTTTTATGAAGAAATATGGGATAAGTTGCAGGAACAACAAGGAGAAATTATTATTGTGGGTGACTTTAATGTTGCCTTAGATAGGGTACTGGACCGAAAAGGTAATTCTTCAATAGATTATCATCCTCAATCTTTACAAAAGATCCGAAATGTTATGGATGCATTTGATCTAATAGATATCTGGAGATTTAAAAATCCTAAGGTAGTACGGTATACTTGGAGAAGACAAAACCAGGCCAGTCGTATTGACTATTTTCTTATATCATTTTCATTGTTAAACAAGGTAACTGCAATATCAATTGATGACAAACTGCGCTCAGATCATAATCGTATAGGTTTAAACATTGTAATTGAAGATAATATACGTGGGCCTGGATATTGGAAGTTTAATCAAATGCTTCTACAAGATGATGAATTTATTAAGAAAACTAAGCAATTTATTAGTGACTTTTTTAAACATAATGTAGGATCTTCAAATCCCCAGATAGTCTGGGAAGCCTTCAAATGTTGTTTTAGGGGCCATGCCATTGCTTATTCTTCGTGGAAAAAACAACAACTCAAAATAGCAAAACAGGTATTAAAGAAAGAAATTGAGGATCTACAACAGGTTATTGATGGTAATGATTATCCGACAAATGAACAATGGAATTCCTTAACAACCAAACAAGAGGAGTTAGCCGATTTGGTTGAAAAACAGTTACTGAAAAGTTATGACTGCAACAAAGCAATTTGGATGAAAAAAGGTGAGAAGTGTTCAAATTTTTTTTTTAATATCCAAACAAAAAATCGTTCAAAAAAGAAAATTTCTAAGCTTATTCAAACAAATGGAAAAGTATTGACTAGAAACATCATATTGTTGAATGAAATAGAAAATTATTTTAAAAATATTTTTTCGAATCCGGTAATTCATCCTGACACAATACAATTCTTTCCAGAAATTTATGAAAAAAAA